>VZTU01011576.1:51859-298958 GCA_013400835.1 Zapornia atra
AAAAAAAAAAAAAAAAGTAAGTCTTAATCTCTCCTCCTCGCTCATCTCAGGCAAATTAAAAATAACTAATTAAAAATTAAAAAGGCAAAACAACCCACCCTCCCCTTCAGGCAGGAATGCAGTGTTAGCCCAACGCTGATCCGACCATGCACATCAGTTGTGGTTGTGATGGTTTCTCCATGGCTGCACCCAGCCGTACTGGGGGCCTCGGTAGCGCAGGCTCTGGGAGCAGGAGATGCTGCTGTGCTGGCAGCTGGGCGGGAGCTGATCATGGTGGTGTGGGTCCCTCCCATAGCAAGTGGGCTTGGCTCTCATGGAATCCTGCAGGGTAATGTCATGGACAGTCATTCTGCAGCGCTGGGTTTTGATGCAAAGGACAGAAAAGGATGGAAAACTGTTGCATTCATTTCTCAGTTTTGTTCCTGTGTTTCTTCATATGCAGAGAATGACTCATCTTTGTCTCTCTTTCCAGGAGGCTTATTTCTCCTGCTTGTAGGTCTCTTTGTGATCTGGAAGGAGTTTGCTGCTGATTTCCAGAAGTACATCCTCCTGGAGCGGAGTGAGAAGTGCATGGACGAAGTGCCCGTGCACGTGCATTACGGGTGGTCCTTCATGTTTGCCGCAGCAGGAGTGCCCCTGGTCTTACTTTCTGGACTCCTCTTCTACCTGGTCGGCAGAGACATTATGAAGTCCCAAGAGTAAAACAAATGTGGAGAAGGCCTTTGAGAACACGGGCAACGCTCCTTGTAAAGAAACATCACACGAGTTTTGATTGGGTTTGTAGCTATAATTGTCAGCATAGTTCATGATTACACTCACTTTTAGCTGGAAGCTGGGATGGAGCACCAAGCATCCCACCACTCTCGGTCCAAAACCAGCCCCAGCTGAACATCCAGCTTCAGCACTTTTACACTTTGGAGAAATTTAGACATGTCAATGGGTTTTGGAAGACCCAAGGAAGAGTTTTGCCATGAAAAGCAGCTCCCCCAGCTACCAGCACAGCCCTGCTGCTGTATTCATTGGAGCTGGAGTTTTATGGCGTTCCCAGCATCCTTGTTTCTTGTAAAAGGTAATCGAATCTGGCTGTGATGGTGTACTCTATAATGTCTATTTCTGAAAAGCAATTAAGGATGATTTTTTTTTTTTTAGCCAGCTCTAATTGACGTCAAAGGACAACCATTTTAATAGGATGTCGGGAAACGCCAGGAACTTCTTTTTTTTACCTTTTTTTTTTCTTTCCTTAAAAGCCCTGATTCTGAAGATACAAATGTACCTGGACCTGACCTAACTTCCAATAAGTGAATAAACCCATTTCTGTGGCATGAAACCTAACGTGAATCCATTAGTATTTCTTCACAGCATCACATCACCCTGCGTTTCGCATTTTCCCTGGGTGCAGTGTTGTGGAGATACACATCCCAAAACCTGAAAGATGGTCAGAGTTGGGGGGAAAAGGGAGTGGGAACCACACCACTGATGTTTTTTAGTTTTGTTTGGTATGCTAAGACCCTTGACAGCCAGCTGAGTGCAGGATCTTGCTGTACTCTGTGGCCACAGCATGAGAAGCAGCTCCAGAAAGACAAACCCTGCACCGCTTTGGTACGTGTGAATTCTTGCTGTTGCTCAGGTGTGTATTGCCTGACAGGTCCCACTTAAATCAAACTCCCTAAAAACACACGCTGTTCTCCCACAAGTCATAGCTGGTGCTAAATATATAGCTCCCAAGCTTTATGTCACACTATTGACTCAGTGTAGTTAATTAATAATGTAATGTAAATCTTTTCTAGAAAGCTGTACGTGAATGTTTGCTGATGCTCCTCCTAAAATGTTATTCAAGCCTGGCGTTTCTTTCCTCGTGGAGCAAGTTCTAATTATTCTTTTACAAGATTCACAGCGTACATAGAGTGAGAAATTGTAATTCCCACATGTAAAGATTAGCTCTTTCATATGAATAGCAGGCTTGGTCTACAGTTCTTAAGCAAAATTCACACTGTTTTCCATTAATAGAAATTTTGTTTGTATAGAAACAGAAATATATGCAGGTAAGAATCACGTTTGGGTTTTTTTTCCCCCAGTGAATAGATTTTTCACGTATTTACAAATACATGGATATTTCAGTGCTTTGTTTGGTGGTTCTAAACTGTTTTTTTCATGATAGCTCCTTGGGTTATGCCTGTGCCCCATCAGTTCTTCAAGTGATAATTTCTCGCTATAAATTCACTCTGAATAATTTTTGTCATTTAATTATCTATTCGGTGTAGAGATGAACACTTATGGTCACAAAGAATAAAAGTATATAATCCAGGAGCAGAAGAGATCAAGATTTACAGTCACTTCCCTTTCACTGATCCCATAAAACAATCCAAGCATGCAGAAATGATGATCCCATAAGAGACACCAGGGCAGAAGAATGAGAATGCAGCAGGAAATCCATCAGACTTATTGATATCTGTGAAGCTGAGGATCCCTGAAGTTGTGAATATAGAAGTGAGTTTTATATTATAGAATGAAATATTTATTAACTTTCTCCATCTGTTCTTTAAAAAATTTAGTTTAATGTCATCAAGGCATTTATGGAATACATTTAGCTTAATCATGCATTCATGCCTTGGGGAGTAAACCATCCCTGGGGACCTGCTCGTTCTGGATCAGCTCTAGAACAAGCAATAGCTTAAAACTCCATCAGTCTTTTGAAAAACACGTGACTTCTTTGAATCATTCTTAAGTGGAGGTTTTGGGGTCGTTTGGGTTTTTTATTAAACCCTCTGGTATTAAGCATGCTCTAAGAGTCACAACAAAAAGGATGCAGAGAATGAGATTTTAGACTAGAGCGGCTAAATTAATTAACTTCTCTGTTAAAAAGCAACATTTCATAGAATCATAGGGGTTGGAAGGGACCTCAAGAGGTTATCGGGTCCAACTCCCCTGCCAAGCAGCCTCTCTAGCTCATATTGCACAGGTCGACGTCCAGATGAGTCTTGAATACCTCCAGAGAAGGAGACTCCACACCCCCCTGGGCAGCCTGTCCCAGGGCTCCCTCACCCTCACTGGGTAAAAAAAGTTCTTCTGCATGTTGGTGCGGAACTCCCTGTGCTCCAGCTTGCAGCCATTGCCCCTCGTCCTGTCTCCTCAGACCACTGAAAAGGGGCTGGCCATTTCCCCCTGCATCCCATACTTAAGATATTTATAAACATTAATAAGGTACCCCCTTAGTCGTCTTTTCTCCAGGCTGAACAGCCCCAGCTCACTCAGCCTTTCCTCATAGGGGAGATGCTCCAGGCCCTTAATCATCTCCGTAGCCTCCTCTGGAGTCTCTCCAGGAGGTCCCTGTCTTTTTTATACCAGGGAGCCCAGAACTGGACACAGTACTCCAGGTGAGGCCTGACCAGGGCAGAGCAGAGGGGGAGGATCACCTCCTTTGACCTGCTGGCCACACTCCTCCTGATGCACCCCAGGATCCCATCAGCTCTCTTAGCCCCCAGTGCACACTGCTGGCTCGCGGCCAATTTACAGGCAGCACAAGTGATAACCAAACCCATCCGTTTGGTGGCATAAAGAGTCTAAGTCCTTGGCTTTCAGGCTGCGTGAGTGGGCAAAATTTTGCCCAAGAATTGCCATTTTTGGAGGAGAAATTTCAAAAAGCCAAGGCAAGGGACTCGGCGGGAGGGTTTGCGAGTGCGGAAACCACTGTCCCTTTCATCTGTTGCATGTGAAGGAGTTTGATGAAAGGATATTATAGAGCAGTGACAAGGACCTAATTCTGATCCAAGTTTTGTCATTATAAATCATGAGTAATTCCAAAGACGGCAGCAGACCCTTATCACTGTTAAACATCTGTAAGTCAGATCAGAACCAGGACTAATAAATACATTCAAAAATGCATAATTAAAACAGTGATTTCACATCACTGATGAGTTTTAGTCAAGGATTTCTTCAAGGATGCTTTTCTCACATTAGCATTTGACGTTAGTAAGCAATGAATAATTCCATTTTTTCTCTCCAACATCTGGGACACTTCCTGCTTTATTTGCTTCTTACTGAATACTCTGCAGGAAATATTAATGAATCTTGGGTGTTAAAATAAAGGCCCTGTGGATCATGCTCAGGAGGCAGAGTTACGTAGCAGAGGCTATGTGCCTTGAGATTAAGAGATTTGGTTTTGGTAAAGGTATTGGGAGATTTGCCAAGCCTGGGGGAGATATGGGGGTGTGGGGAGGTTACACAGAACCCAAGTCCCTGCAGTTCCCTCATACCAAGGAGACAAAAATCGAATAGAAAAGTTTTTCCCCTTGGTCAGACCAACTTTTTAACCAGTGATTCAGAAAACTGTGATGCCTTGAAGCTGGGAAGGTGCTGGGTGATGAGCAGCAATGCTGAGGAGGGATGGACCAGGAGACCAGCATGTTGTGAGAGCATCACTGCTGTGCCAAGCTGCTTTCTCACACCACTGGAAGCCTGGAGGTTTTTTCTTTCTTGGTAAACTGTACAGTAAAAGTCCATGTTCAGAGAGGTCTGCTGGCTCTTGAGAGCAACCTGTGAAGGAGAGCTGTGCTGAGCTTCCAACGGAGGAAAGAAATGTCCTCTTGTGCTAGTGTGAAGTCACCTTGGCAGTTAAACATTTGATTGGGGGGGTGAAAGCACCCTCTGCTATGGAACACAGGTCAATTGGAACTTAACTGCAACTCATTCCAGCCCGGTGTAGAAAAGCTCAACTGGGACTGTTTACTTTGACCAACAGGATTCAGAAAATGTTGTTCTTTCTCCTTTTGTCCAGAAGAATCCATCTTGTCTGAGCAGGTAGTGTTTTCTCCTTGATTAGACACACTTCCACTGCCTTGGTGGACTCACATAAGAAAACATGGAGGTCTGCAGGACAAGTTTCTCCATCTGAGCGGATCCCCAAGGCTCCCTACATCACCCTGTTAACTCATCCTTGCAACCAGCCCATGCACCACAACAGAAAAGTGACATGTTTGGGATTTCCATCCCTATAGAAGATAACCAAGGCAGGTCCCTGCATGCTTCCACTGGGCAGCCCAGCCCTCATCCTGCTAAGTCAGCGCCTTCTGAAACACCTCTCCTCGCTGAGCAAACACCAGCCAGGGAAGTGCTGGTGGGAGAGGGCACAGATGCAGTGAGGCAAATTAAGGCACAGACAAAATTAAAATAAATAAGAAAATATAAGCCAGCTCCATGCTCCGTGCAGCGGGCTGTACATTACCACGGGATTAAGTCATATCAACTGGAGTACATTTTACAAGAGAGCACAGCACCTCAATCCTATAATCAATAAGCTGTACATGCTGCAGCACAAAGAGCTCTTATCTGGACTACCGCTTTGAATTTAGTGAATTTATTTAATCCCCAATGCCTGCAGAGCATCAGTCCTGTCTGCTGGGTTAATTTATTTATTCCGGTGATCTATTTTTAGTCTTTCAAGTACTTGACATTTAAGAGAAGATTTTTTTTATACCCCTCTCCACTTCCTAAAAAAAACCCCTAAAATGGAAAGAACTTTATTTACAGAAATGTATTTGTTTCCTAATTCATTCCCCACTCTTTCCCTTGGGAGCCAGAGCCCTGTTATCAATACTAATAACCATACATTGGATGGATCAGAAAGGCTCCTTTTCACCCTGCTTGGCAAAGCCTGTGTCTAAATCAATGCTGGGCATTCAGCAATCTTCTCTTTTTCTTCTCATCTTTTCTTTTATTTTTTACCCTATGAATATTCTCTCTTCCTCCTGAAATATAATTTTAAAAGTCACTTATTTTTAAGGCATATCCAAGATGCTGTGCTTTGCTTTGGTTGGGAATTGTCGTGAGCACAGGTGATGCTCATACCTTCTGGAATGTGACATTTCCAGGTATGATGACTTGGCTGGACCTGAAGGAACCAGTGGTTTAAACTGTGAATATGTAAATGCTTACTGTTAGGAAGAAATAACGAATGCAGAAATATTGCATAGCCACTGCTATGGTGGGGTAGTAGTGATTATTATCAGAGCTGTAAAGAATGCACTCTAATTAACCCAACCAGTAGGTACTAAACATTTGGTTATGGAAGAGTGGATTGAAGCCTTATAAGCTTTAGGGGCTGAAGAGAAGGAAAAAAAAAAGTCTCACCTGACCTTGGCTGACTAGATTAATGATGGCTTCATAAAAGCTACGAAAAATAAAAATAAAGTAGAACAAAGGGCAATTGTGTGAAAAACACAGGGTTAATTATATTTTCCCTCTCCATTCTCCAGTATTTCCCTGTGTGGCTTACATTAAAAAGAGCAACAAACATTGAGGGAGAAAGAACCATGCCTAGAATAGGGACATTACCCTGGCAAAATACATTACGTGTCCTTAGAAATGTTTTTGTAGGACATAGGTGATTTTTTTTCCATTTTAGATGCTGGGAGAAATCCTTCCTACCTGTGTTAAAAAACCCCACTAGTTTGTGGGAGAAGCTGTTCACCAAACCATTCCAAAATGCTGCTCTAATAACCTAGGTTGAAGTGGCTGCTTAAGGTTTTATTGCTCGTTGGCTACAGGCTGGAACAATTGTGGTGTGTGGTGAGTAGACACAGCTCGTTCTGAAACGGAGGCATTGATTCTGAATCTGTCCCTCCCAAAAACGTAGGGATATTGAACAATTAAGACAATGCAGCCACTGAATTTCTTGGGTCGTTTCTTACATGGGTGGAGAAGCCACCTCTCAAACGACACACACCATCTCCAGAATCAAGGTCTTTACCTTGTGAGTCAAATAATTAGCTCCAAACCCCAGCCATTAATCAATTTTATTACTTTGCTCTTGCATTGCATCCTCAAAATCAAAGCAGCTACACCTGCTGCTTTGAAGATCCTGGCCTGGGTGGGCATCCACCATCACTTCGGTCCTGGTGTTTTCATGGTCTCTGGTCTCTGAAGGTCAGCAGATGGTTTCAGTCAGATCCTCAGGATGATGCTGACCTGGGCTTGGGCAAAAAGCACCTTATGGATGCTCCAAGCAAGGTGGGCAGTGGCTTTTCTTCCTATTTTGTTCTGCAAGTCATGATCTCCTCTACGTCTTTCCATATGCATTGTGAAAATCCATGTTATGCTAAGGCAAACACATGGACATGCACACTCTATGCATTAAATATATATAAAACGATGGGCTTTCTCTGCAGAGAGCCTCTGCCTGCTCCACAAACACTTCAAAGGCTTCAAAGCAGAGGTGCCTGCAGCGAGGGCTGCGGCTGAGAGCAGTTTCAGCTGACACCGGAGGTTTCAGGATCTTAGGGCATGAAACATTTTTCACTCATTTTAAATTAATTTAATTGCAAAAAAATATTGAAGGAGAACTAACTTTAAACATTTTTAAAGGGGATTTTTTATTTTATTTTTTTTTTAAACTGGAAAATGCTGTTGTGAGATTAAATCTGCCTTTAAGTAGGTATTTTTAAATGAAAATATCTTCTGTGCTTAAGAAGGGACTGGAGACACCTACTCTCTGCAGTCATTTTGGGAAGGATTTTTTTTTTTCCTTCCTTTCACAGCAACCCCACCACTGTCACTCGAGCAGTGCCTGGCTCCAGGGTGGGCAACAACACTGGGCTTTCATTCCAGTACTGCTTCTTTCAGTTAATGCATTGGTTCTGCAGCCAAAAATAAAAGAGAGAGAGGTATTTAATATTATACAAGCCAATGGGCTGGCTGCTGAGGGGATGGGATTGTGGTACAGCCCAGGTAGGAGATGTGGGCTGTAAAGTGGATGCAAACATAGTTTAATATCAGGATGCAGCACCCTGTGCCCAGCAGCTACCTGCACATGATGCTGCCCACCTAAAGGTCATAGGCAGGGAAGAAAGTTAGCATCTTCTACACCTTTTCTTTTTCTAATTATTATTATTATTATTTTGTGAATAAAAAATACTGAAAGAGTAGGAATACCTTGCTTTGGGTAGTCATGGTGTGGGAATCTTCTCAGCAGCTGCTTACTCAGAGGTAACACCTACACTAGAAATGTTTCAGCAAAGCATACACAAGGTTTGCTCCTCTCTTCTGTTGCTTGGCTTGGGTTTTGTTTCGGGTTTTCAGATGCTCAGGGGAAAGAGGTGACCCTGTCTTTTTGGGTGCTTTATAGTGGGACAGGTAAAGATCTGCCCAGGACACATGGCTGCCTGAGGAGCTCCCAGGGAAGTCCTTGGAAGGAGACACCACAGCAGAGTTTCCCTAGACTAACCCAAAGCAGGAGGCAAGGTGCACAAGATTAAAGCCATAATTTAAACAAAAGTATAAATATTAATTAAATTATAAGGATAGTTCAAAGGGTGCAAGAATGAGGGGATAGGCATCGTGGGGTGCCTTGGTCTCCTGACCCAGGCCAGGGCTGCATCCCATGGTGCCCATCGCTGGATAACAAGGACTCAGAGCATGGCATTCCTGTTTTTCTCTGCCTGATCAGCAGCCACGTTATTCTGTGTGTCCTCTGCAACACACTGTACGTTGCCTTTTAGGTGAAACCCTTGGTTAGGGAAAACTGGTGGAGCATCACGACTGCATTGATTTAATTGATTGAGAGCATCAGGCACTGCCCAGAACCTTGTCTCCACTCCCAGGAGATGTTAATCACTGCAAAAGACAATGGCGTGACTTCTAGTTCTAGAAGGAATAAAAAGCTTTCTTCCACAGGACTCCAAAAAGTGCCTTTGAAAAAAGATAATTAAAATTATTAGAGTGTATTTTGTCTTTCTAGCCCTGGGTTTGCCAGTGGGCGCTGAGCTCAGCCTGTGATGGTCCCTCCAGACCAACTTGCCATCAGCGCTGCAGGTACACTTGGGTTCCTCCCAACAGCCAGGCTGCCACAGGTTTGGGATCTAATCTGCCAAATTCTGTTGGTTTTTTAATCCGGAAATGCTATGGAAAAACTGCAGGTGGGTCTCCAGCCAAGGTGGCCACTGAAAAACAGTAAGTAGCCAAGTCATAAAACCTTATGGTCAGTGGATTTTGTTTCCCACTTTTAACAAAACCTGAAAGCTTCCTAATGCACCATGATGATATTATCCATCATAAATGGATATCCATCATAAATGGGTTCATAAAATCTGGGGAAGGCTTGCTCAGGGTGCTGCTGCAGCAAGCCATCCTAAACACTTGGGATAACTTGCCCTCCTGGAGCAGCTCTCCAGCCCAGCAGCACCATCCTCTCCATACTCTTCTGCCAAAGGCTTGGTGTTTCCATCTCGTGACTGAGTCATTCACAGTTGGGTTTGGTCTTCCAAAATCTGGTAAGACTAAAGAGTCTTCTCTTGGTGTCCTTGACGGGGGGTTGGTGCGCTCCCAGTTAATGCTAGGATTAAAGCACTATCTCAGAGCTGCCTAGCGCTGGCTTATCTGCCTTGGCTTGAGAGCAGCCCGGGAGGCATGTACCACCTCAGCTCTACCTTTTACATGAACATTTTCCAAGGGTGAGTAAATACAAAATAAGCTTTCATCTTCCCACATCTTACACACTCAGCAAGTGCTGGGGCTGGCCAAGGGGAACTTGACCATCATCTTCTCACAGGTGTGGAAGTCATGGGGAGGTGCCTTTGGGATGGAAAATTTGGGGGACAGCCTCAGTGGGAACACGTCTTGTGCCTTTTTTTTATTTCCCTCCCCCCTGCATGTGGTTCTGACCTAAATTAAATGCAGAAGTAAAACTCAGGGCAAAAGCTGAATCACTCAATTTAGCAGCGAAAGCGTAAGCGAAGCACTACAGTACCTGGTGAAGGGTGCAGTGATTTCTAATTATGGATTATACAGCTAATCAGTACCAATCAACATTTTATGATCTTGACTTAATATTTAATATAATGTTAATTATAATTGCTTTTGCCACAAACTGTGTCAAATCCTAGGTGTGATTTTCAGTCCCAGTGTGCCTCACGGTGCTGGGTGGGCTCTGGGATGAAGGTTGCTGCAGGAGGGGGCATCGCTCCCCAAAATCCCACCCAGCAGCACAAGCCCACTGCCCTGCTTGCTTCCCTGCTCGGTCTGCCTTGAGTTGTGATGCTAATTAAGTGGTAGTGAGTCTCAGCGTTATTAGAATGGAGTTTTTATCTCACATAAGTACCTTCCAGCTACAAACAGGGGAAGGTCATTTAATTAAAAATAATTTTAGTGTAAGTTAATGTGAGCACAGTTCAATTACTCTGAAATATGTTTAATTTTTTAATTTTAAAAAAATTTTTTTCTGTTCAAACTCTAGCAAGAGGCTGCAGAAAAACCCCAGCTAACCCAGGTGATGCATTCAGGCCATGTCTGTGTATTTAGACCCCTGCATTTGTCTGCTCTGATTCCCAACTCTTTGTACCCAAAACGCTGGGTAGGATGTTGGGGAGCTCTAGCATCACAGAAGCTGGAAGGCTGTAGTCAGTGAAAACATAATATTCTAAAGCATTATTTTTTTCTATGCTGCCTTTTTCCCCCCATCCTTTTATGACCCAGAAAGATGCAGAGCTCCTGCCACCCCATTTACCTCGTGATTTTTTCAGTATCCCTAGGAGAGTTGTCTTCAGACGGTCACTGCTTGCTCAAAGTGTGTCCAAAATTCTGCACCAAGGGACTCAGGCAGGACGTACCACATTCAGAAACCCCTCTTGACTCCAAAGCTGCCACTGCACCACTGGGTAAATCAGAAGCACATCTGAAACTCAGAGTCCCTGTTTCAAACCAAACAAAGAACACAGAACTGGATGCTTTATAGGAGACACTGCTTGGGCACAGGGATGTTGCTTTTAAAGAGAGGGCTGTTTTTCTTGCCTTTTACTTAATGTAGCCCACATCCAGGTGGGTTTGAATGTCTCCAGAGAAGGAGACTCCCCAACCTCTCTGGGCAGTCTGTTCCAGTGCTCCGTCACCCTCACAGTGACAAAGTCCCTCCTTATATTCATGTGGAACTTCTGCTCCAGCTCGCACCCTCTGCCCCTTGTCCTATTGCTGCCATCACAGAGAAAAGCCTGGCTCCAGCCTCCTGACTCTCACCTTTGCATATTTATAAACATTAATGAGGTCACCCCTCAGTCTCCTCTAAGCTAAAGAGGCCCAGCTCCCTCAGCCTCTCCTCATAAGGAAGGTGTTCCACCCCATCATCTCAGTGGCCCTGCACTGGGCTCTTTCAAGGAGTTCCGTGTCCTTCTGGAGCTGAGTGGCCCAGAACTGGACCCAATATTCCAAGTGTGGTCTCTTTGCCCACTCCAATGTGATGGCTGTGCATGAGAATCACATGACGTGCTCAGCTCTGCCATGCACAGACCCTCTCCTCAGGCCTGGGAGTCTTTGATCTAATTTGAACTCTATTTTTTTAAAAAGATCAAATCCAGAATGTTTAATGAAATTCCTAACACTTTTTAAATATCCTAAATACCCCATGACAGAGGCAGACATGCACTGCTGGTCCAGACACTTGAACTGCATATTCCTAAGATCCATTTCCAATTGTGCTTGGGCTCAGGTCCCCCAGCTCATCTTAGAATCATAGAATCATAGAATGGTCTGGGTTGGAAGGGACCCCATGGATCATAGAGCTCCAACCCCCCTGCCACAGGCAGGGCCACCAACCTCCAGGTCTGGATCTACACAAGGTTGCCCAGGGCCCCATCCAACCTGGCGTTGAACACTTCCAGGGACGGGGCATCCACTACTTCTCTGGGCAGCCTGTTCCAGCCCCTCACCACTCTTTCTGTAAAAAACTTCCACCTAATATCTAATCTAAACCTTCCCTCCTTTAGCTTTAGTCCATTCCCCCTTGTCCTGCCATTATCTACCCTTTTAAAAAGTTTAATCCCCTCCTGCTTATAAGTTTCCTTCAGGTACTGGAAGGCTGCAATGAGGTCCCTCCGCAGCCTTCTCTTCTCCAGGCTGAACAAGCCCAGCTCCCTCAGCCTTTCTTTGTAGGGCAGGTGCTCCAGCCCTCTAATCATCCTTGTGGCTCCTCTTAACCCTCTCCAACAGTTCCACATCTTTCTTGTATTGGGGGCCCCAGATCTGGACACAGTGCTCCAGATGGGGCCCCACAAGGGCAGAGTAGAGAGGGACAATCACCTTCCTGTCCCTGCTGCCACCCCTCTGCTGATGGAGCCCAGGATCCCATTGGCCTTGCGAGCTGCAAGAGCCACTGCTGGCTCATGTTAAGTCTCTCGTCCACCACAATCCCCAAGTCCTTCTCAGCAGGGCTACTCTCAAGAAGCTCTTCTCCCAGTCTGTATCTATATATATATCTTGTCCTGAGGTCTCTCCTGGGGTCTCCTCTGGGGATCCTCACCCTTTACAATCAATAACATAGCAGGTTCTAATGAAAAATTTATTAAAAAAATACGAGGCATGCTTAAGTTATGTCGGTGTGACCACTGAGCCCAAACTTGCAGGGGAGAAGCCCAGAGGTAAAGGAGAGGGTCAGGGGCCTCACTGATGTGCAGCGATGCCACAGCCCGAGGTGGGCAGCCAGATCTGCTGGTTTTGTCCCTCCAGCACAGAGAAAGGCAGCTGGAGGAAGGAGCCCTGTGAGTTTACAGGAGGTGGGACACAAGAGGACACAAGCATGGGAGCTGTCTTTGGACTTCAGCCCACCTGTAAATCAGGCATGATTTCCTCAGCAGCTGGGATGTTACAGCCAAAGCCTCTAACCCTGCTCCTCCTGATGGAGTTGAGCACTGACCAAGTGAAACAGCTCTTCAAAGGTGTTTTTTTAATTCTTTATGGCACCTGAAAAAACCCCCATCTTAAAAAAAAGTGAAATTAAAGAAAAAGAAATAAAGGAAATGAGCAGCCCCCCAAACTGGTCTCTGCAGGGACAGACCCCCTCGGGCAGCAGCCGGCTCTGGTGGGCTGCATCCCTTCCCTCCACCCCAAAGCCTTTTAAACGAGCTTGATCTCCAGCCTTCTGATTCAGGAAAACAAAGCTGGAGATGGAAGACAAAGTCCTCATAGCTCATAGCAGAGCCCATTGACTTTCAAATGCAATCTTGGTTCCTTTTTCTGTATACATCTATTGTGCTGCATCCTTGTTTACTTTCTCGCAGCCTCTATTAACTTAAGTTAATATTACCAGAAAGGAAATTAATTCCACCCACCCACCCACACGGAAACACCTCCAATCATAGTAACTTAACATCACTCGTGTGGTAATGCAAAGTAATTATACCACTGTAATACCTCTGGTACCGCCACATCAGGGACTGATAGGTAAAGTCCTTTCATCCATTAAAGATCTTATAACCTCTCATTACATATGTAGTTACATATGAAGTCCTATTCCCAGAAAAGGTTAATTAAAGCCCGTAATTCCAGGCTGAGCTGAACGCAGCGTGGGTCAGGCAGGAATTTCTCCCGTGCTCAGCCCCTGACACTTTACTTAAATAAAAATTAACCTCCTGGAAGGACTCAGAAGCCTAACCTCTCCTTTTGAAAGGGGGTATTTATCAAACCTCTATCCTCTCCCCCCCTGCTGTATAGCAGGGACTGAAAAACCCAGGTAAAACCTCTCCAAGACCCTGAGCCTGACCTGCAGGACCATGTCATAGAGCTGGGGAGCGGGTGGGATTTTTGCACTCCTATGTGTCTGACTTGGTGGTTTAGGGAGACAGGCTCTTTGCTCTTTTCTCCCTTAGGGAGCGTGATCATAGAATCACAGAATCTCCTGAGCTGGAACAGACCGGTAAGGACCATCAACTCCCAGCTACACATAGGCCCAGCCAAGTCAGAGCATGGGGCTGAGGACATTGTCCAGATGCTTCTTGCCCTCAGCCCAGCTCAGGGCTGCAACCACTTCCCTGGGGAGCCTGTGCCAGCGCCCAATAATGACCTAACTGCATCTGAATCCAGCCATCCTAGCACTGGATGCCTTAAAGGCCAACGTCCTGGCTGTCCCACTACCCTCCTGCTCTGCACTGTGTGGCTATAGGGGTTTTTCATTTGGGGGGAGGGGGGTAGTTTGAGCATCCTTAACAGCCTTGCCTGCCCACTGAAAACACACAATCAGTGCCAAGGGCTAATGACCACCCGATGCAAAGCGCTGAGTGCCTCTTCTAACACTCCCTTCCCTCAAATAACATTGCGGTGAGGGAGATGGACTCATAGACCAATCCCAACCAATATCTGGCAGCTGTTTCAGTGGGTAGAACCCCGCTTATTCATTTATTTAGGCAGAGCAAGGAATGAAGGGGAATGTTCTAATAAACAAGAGAGCCCTCAGAAATATCTATACACACAGGCACACGCACAGAAGTGGTGAAATAGAAAAGAGAGGAGTCGGAGGGGACCACCAACCTTCAAGCTTGGGTTTTGCCATCTTTCCCGCGTGCTGGTGGTGAAGGGAATGTGCAGCGCCTGTGATAAGCGCGGCGGTGCGGTATGCCATCAGTGCTACCTAAAAGCAAATGAAACTGGCATAAATAATTGTGCTGTAGAAAGCCTTTCTGTTGCACCTTGCCTATCACTGACAATTTACATATCTTAGGAAAACCTTTGTCAGCTTCTGTCATTTCTGCACTATTATGTGCCTTTCTGGATAATTACCAGTTAATGTGAAAAAGCAGATGGAAAAAACCTTGAAATTTCTGATAGAGAATCCTCAAACCTCTCCCCTTATCTGTGCACAGCAGCTTCCTGATTTCAAAAGAAGTTTGAAAACCTTTGTTAAAAATGTCCCTGATTCCCAGTTTGAATGAACCAAATGACATTCAGCTAAAATTATTCAGCTTTTTCCACAATTAAATTCCATTATCGTGAACTGCCAAAGTAAAATGGAAGGTCTCTTAACTAATGTGTCGGTTGTTTGCTTGCATTTTTTCGGCGTGCGTATTGTATAAAGCTGTGTGAAGTAGAAGGAGGATAAACAATAACTGTAATTTTGCATCAATGAGTGGGGCATTTTTAGACCCTTCATTACAGGAACGCACTGGGGTTGGTGGGTTTTCTCTCTTCCTTTTTTCCCCCCTTTTTTTCTTCTTTTTTCCCCTTTTTTTTCCTTCCCCCCTCACCCCCCCTTTTTTTTCCTCTTAATTCCTTTTCCTGCAGAATCCCACTGAGACTGATTGGATATTTCACCAAACTTAAGGAGCAGTGACGGTTTGGTTTGTAGTCCCAGAAATGATTTCTTTATGCCATCTTCACATACCGTGAGCGCTCGGTGTTGGGCAGGCGCACACGCTTCTGTTCCTCTAATGAAGAGGCAGCATAGCAGTACACAGGGGAAATAATTTCATTTAGAAAATACGGTTCCCACAAGCAGGGGAATTGTCCTTGTGGCTTTTTTTTTTCAGTTGGCTTTTCCCCCTTCTTCTTGGAAATTTAAAGTGAAGCAGCCTGTGAGACAGGCAGCAGAGTTGGAATAAAGCACAGACAACCCCTGGAGCCCCACGGGGTAGCTGAACCCACCGTGGTGCCTGGCTCTGATGACCATGGGGATGTTATTCATGTGAGCTTCCACTCAAAAAAAAAAAAAAAAAACCAGAAAAAAAAAATCACAGAATCACAAAAATCACAGAATCACAGAATATTAGGAGTTGGAAGGGACCTTGAAAGATATCTAGTCCAATCCCCTGCCAGAGCAGGATCACCCAGACTAAATCCCACAGGAATGCATCCAGGTGGGTTTTGAATGTCTCTAGAGAAGGAGACTCCACAATCTCTCTGGGCTCCCAGTGCTCCATCACCCTCACAGTGAAAATGTTCCTCCTTACATTCCCATGGAACTTCCTCTGCTTCTGCTTGTACCCGTTGCCCCTTGTCCTGTCGCTGGCCATCAGTGAGGAAACTTTCTAAACAACGATGACAGTGCTTTGCAGTGGGGTTTCCTCTGCAAAAAACATTTAACAGGTTGGTGGGTTCAGGTTGACTTTTGCTCTGCAAAGGCTGTAGGTACCAAACCCATGCAGATGCACCCTGCACCCACATGCTCCTCAACTCTATTATTTTAAGCACTGCAACATCCAGTCCTCTGTAAACCCTTTGAGCAAACGCATCTTTGCTGAGCTACTTCTGCTCTGGAGCCAAAAACCAGCTGGGGGAAGGCTGAGTATGTGTGCAGGGTTTGGGAGAAGAGAGAAGAGCAAGGAGACCTCAACCTTGACAGGGCAATAACATGGAGAGGGTAAGGGAGGTGGGACAGGGAAGAGCTGTAAGAATAGCTGTGTTCCTTCTGGGACTCCTGCTCTCCCATACTAAACAAGCCAGCTTGAGTTTGTCCTTACCTCATAGTTACTCACTGGAGGCAGAGGCTGGTGTAGTTGACGCTGTGTGTATGCTATCACAGAGAAACAAACCTCTTTCCTTTAGTACAGGGAATGAAAGCAAAAACCTGTTAGTGAGGATCACTGCAACAGGAGATGAAGTAACTCGGTATCACGACGTTGTATCAGAAGGCTCTCCAGACAAAGGCTGTACAGCTCTCTGGCTGTCCTGCTGGCTGATGTTGATGGTGTTTCTCTTCCTGACTGGCATTTAGCATCTACATCCCCATAGAATGACATTTCAGATACTGATTAAAATCATTGTCTTTTATGGTGGAGAAAGCTTGTTCTTCAAAGGAAAAAAGATTAAAAAAAAATGCTGTTGCAAACAGTGATGAAAAACAGATGAATAAAAACAACCAGAAAAGGTTTTAATTCCATTATTTTCAATTAGCTCTTTAATTTGATTTAAGTCATTTGCACTTGTTGCTTGTTTTACATCTCTCATTGTCCAGCATTTTATTTCACACATCTAACAGTATTAAATCAAACTGTTTTCTAGTCTTTGCCTTCTTTTGAAGCCTCTTGAAAGTCTAAAGCAGACTTAAAAAACCAGATATTAAAAGCGAACTTTCATCTCTCTGCAGGTTATTTGTAATCAGACCTTTCTCATCAAGGGCTCGTTTCATATGTGTTTGGGATCTAGGAATTATTAAAACTGTCAATCCATCTTGTTAAAAATATTGCCCAGGCTCCAGTGTTTTGAAACTTCAGCGTCACACTTGGATTCACACTTGGCCGGAGTAGGAGATGCAGTGCTCCTTGTAGTAGCTACTTGCACATAGTAACGAGGCAATAAGTCTATAGGGGCTGTTACTTCACAGAATCACAAGGTTGGAAAAGACCTTTAAGATCAAATCCAACCATTCCTGTCCTATGCTAAACCAGATCCCTAAGTACCTCATCTACCCTTTTTTTTAAACACACCCAGGGATGGTGACTCAACCACCTCCAACATGATATTTACATGATATCATACTTGATATTGTAAAGCCCTGTCAATTCATGGCTGGGTTCTGACTGGCTGGTGGTGTGTGCTGAGGACTGCGACATAAAATATCATTAAAAGGGTAATATTGCTTCTCCATTGTAAATTCACAGATCTTGCTGTGTATTTTGGAGAAACTCATCTCATCCCCACAGCTGAGTTAAAGCTAAAGGAAGGAAGGTTTATATTAGATATTAGGGGGAGGTGTTATACAGAAAGAGTGGTGAGGGGCTGGAACAGGCTGCCCAGAGAAGTAGTGGATGCCCCGTCCCTGGAAGTGTTCAACGCCAGGTTGGATGGGACCCTGGGCAACCTTGTGTAGATCCAGGCCTGGAGGTTGGTGGCCCTGCCTGTGGCAGGGGGGTTGGAGCTCTATGATCTTTGGGGTCCCTTCCAACCCAGACCATTCTATGATTCTATGATTCTACTTTCTCATCTCTGCTAGGAGGTAAGCAGAGTGGTGTGCTCAGGAAGAGCTTTGTACATCTCCAGGTCCACATCCCAGCAGCTTCTTTCAAAAAAAGGTACTGTTAAGTGTGGTGCCAGTTACCACGTAGACCTTTTATATTCTCCACTCTTCCTTGGCCTTTAAGTTTGGCCATCTTCTTCCCCGTGTATCCTGCTCAATTTTCTCAGTCCCATTTGTGATGTCATTGGTATTTGAATATTCTTACCTACTGCTCACAACAGCATGACTTTTTTTAGGGATGGTGTTTCTCTAGGGAGAGTTTTGCCTGATTAATGCCTTGCTTGAACCTCTGATTCTCACAATAAACTCAGCTCTTATCTCTAAACCTCTTTTCATCCCTTAAAGACTTCTAAAAGTTTGGAGTTTTTTCCACCAGTGTTCCCCTCTTTGCATTCCAGTGGGCTTGACAAAGGATGAAAAGAAGTTCATCCTCCAATTTTTAATCCCTGTGTGCTTTTTGGTGACACTCTGCTTTATCTGTAGCACCCATTTCCCACTATTTTTACCCAGCTAGATTACATCAGCAGGTGCTTTTGCACTGTGACACCAGGTTCACAACCCTTCATGGTGCTGTCTGGAACTGATTTCTGCATGTGCAGCAGCAGTTTGCCTAAGATTGGTCTTTCTGGACCTACAGCAGCACGTGAGTTAGAGGGGAGAGAAGCAAATATATTTAGGACTCACACAGGGAAGTCTTGGGTTTTTTTCAGCTTCACTGTTCCTTGCAAACTGTGGATCTGGGATTTTGCTCCTGCAGCTGGGCAGCTCTGAGATCTGGGTGCTCAATATTTGATGGTTCTTTTGCACATGTTGAAATGAAAACACCTGTTTTTTAAGTTGTATAAAGGAAGTTCCTGCTGAAAAAGTGAATGTAGGAGAGTTAGGCAGAGCTGAGAATACGCTGAAAGAAAGTTTGCCAGTGCAACTCCCTGCTGGAATAACACATGGTGAGATTTACCTGCAGTAACTGTTGATATCGATGTTTTTACCCTGGGTCAGGACTGGAGCCTGACCTTTGGGAAGAAGAAACAGCAGCAAAGCTTCAGGAGTGTCAGTGATGAGCTGGGGAGGCCCTGAGTTACTTTTTCCCTTTCAGAATTAAAAGGCTTCTCAGAAGTCTTCATTCACACACAGACTAGAGGTCCCTCTGCCTCAGCTTTTTAAATACACTCAGTCATGTAAGATGGAATTAAAATAACAGCTTTAATGAGCTTGATTGGCTTCATCATTACAATTTTCTGTTCGAATCCCAAATGTGACTCCCTTTGCCACTTACAGATCCCGCCAAAATATCCCCCACCATTTACATGCTGTTCCCACTCAATGAGCGGGAACGTTCATCTGAGCACTTAAGATATTGGCAAATTTATTCTCTAGCTCAAGCTTGCTAATGAGAATCTCAAAAGGACTACATTGGGAAAAAAAAAACAACCCAAACCCAAACCAACAAATCTTGTCACTCTCTTCCTTTTGGCTTAGGGATGCTGCAAACACAGGGTTAGGGTAACTCCAAGAGTTCTGAAATCCTACAGATGTAAGTTTAAATAAATAATAAAGGAATAGATAGATAGATAAGATAGGTAGATAGATAGATGATATAGATTGATAAATATATAGATAACAGATAGAAATCAATAAATCAGGATGCCAGAGTCTCCGTACCTGCTGATTCAAGACAGAGGAGCTGCAGTCTGATGGATCCTGGTTCCCTAATGAGCTCCCATCCCTATGACACCCAGCTTCATTACTGAGCACAGACTCAGGGAAAAAAACCCACCAGAACTTGAAGCAGTCAGATATTGCCAGAATGACCACAGCACTGGTGCTGGAGAGCGCAGACCCCAGTTTGATTATACAATTCAATGATTTTAAAAGCCCTCAAATCTCTTCTAACTGTTGTCTCCTCTCCATTCTGTAGTGCAAATCACTGTGCCTCTCTGACACCCCGATAACCAGCATCTGTGAGTCAGGATGCTTTCAGCACAGGAGCCCTTCCAGGCTCTCAGTGATAATGGGGCTGGGGGATACTGTGGTTTCCAGGTTATTTTGCCTGTCTTCACCAGCTGTAAAACTGAGGCAGGTCTGCATGCAAACCCAAATGAAGAAGGAACATGCAGTCTCACCAGTCTTCAGCATCAACTGACTCTGTTCTCCTCTGAGAAACCTCAGCATCCTAATGATGTTCATGTAGGTTGCCTCACACTGTGTTCGAGGACATGAGCACTCCCATTAGGACTGGGTTTTGAAACTCAGGGTCATGCAGATGGAGAGTGCTAGTGGCAGCATCTGCAGGAGCCCATCTTTGGGTTTTAATAAAATGTCTGCAAAAGTATTTAGAAACTTCAAGTTTTCACCCCTTTGCTGTGAGGGAAACCTGTTTGTGAACAGCCCCTGGACAAGCATGGCAAACTGTGAGGCTTAAAGTAACAATAGCTCTCCCTTAGCAAACCAGCACAGGGATTCACGTCTGTGAGCACTCGCAGTTTTCAGTGGGGTTTTTCAGTTTTAAATGAGGCAGCTCTGAGCCTAATTATCTGTCAAGAAGGTGGAGGTACATCGCAGAGGCAGTTGTGCTGCTCGTGACTGGCCACGAAGCCTGGGTGGGTCTGGAGATGGTCAAGCACAAAGTCTCACTTGGTTTCCCCCCACAAGCTCACCCCAAGCAGGCAGAGTAGATACTTTTCTACTCTCATGTCTCTCTTTGCGGGAGGTCTCCCACCCAGAGACATTCCCTGGTGGGTGGACATCCTGCTGCAACACGGCTGCACAAAGGAGAAACCTTTCAAAGCAGAGACATCTTTATCTCAAAGGCGGCATTCCCTCTTTGATCTCCTGATGAATCGGGCTGGCTGTGCTCTCATCAATGCCTCCTCCTCCAACAGCACCTGTCTCCAAATAGGAAAAGCATGAAGAGATGCAAGGCTTGGGCATTTTAAGAAACACTGTTCCCTGGCAAGAGAAAACTGGGTGTTTTATATGGTAGGAAGAAAGCCTGGTGTGTTCATTGCCAGACTCTTTCATTCTCCCTGATCATGCAACTCAATATTATTTCTTTTTAGCCTTTTTTTACAAGATGGGAGGAACAATCTAGCAACCACATAAGCCATTGTGCTGCTGCAGAGGACAAGGAAGCTGTGTGCCATCACAGCAAGCTCATGGAAGTTAATTCCACCATAAGCCTTGCATGGATGTTACCTTCTCCCAAGACATCCCCAGTCCTTCTGTTTCATTACTGCTCCATCCATAAAAGGGCCCCAATGAAAACTGTGGCCTGTTGTTTGATGAACCAGGAATCCATACATCCTGTAATTTTCCTTTCTTCATCCTCTTTCCTTGTGTTTATATGTCATATTCAGTAAAGTCTCTCTTTTATTGAACATCTGTTTGGTACATAGCAAGCTTATTCAAACTCGGCAGGAAAGCACCTTTACTCTAAAATAAATTAAACCAATGTATGTGCCTCTGGCCAATAGATCATTGGATGGGAGTCATGAATGTACATTTGTGGATATTTGATGGGAAGTTTATCATTTAAATGATGAAAATACAGTACTTCAACATATGGATCATTCAGAGCTACTCTCTTTCCTTTCCAGTTGAAGAATCATTGTGCATTTAGAGGAATTAGACAAAATTAAGAATTTAAACTGGGCTGCTAGTAAAAGCTATTATCAAAAAGTGGAAATGCAGAAGTGAGCTGCAAGGATGCAGCCTGACTTTGAGATGCCAGGAGATTAAACCTGTTTAGCTTTAGGTGGTGCGAGCAGTGAGCAAAGTGGTGTAATAAATGAGCAGAGGAGGGAATTAAGAAGAGAATTAAGTAATTAAGATAGAAATTTAAGTACAGAGAACCCTTCTGCCATGTACACTGGTAACCAAATGAAGTTGGGATCTTCGCACTTTGTGTTGTCTCTGCTGATTTATTCTGATTATCAGGACAGGTCCAAGTGGCCTCTTTGGTGATCGGGAGCAGACCTCTGCCATAGCTGTGAAATAGCTCTGAAATGATTTATTTCCCCCTCTCTCCTCTCTCTTTCCACACTTTTTTATCCTATGATAATTTCCATAATGAGAGATGTTTTCTGCTCTGGAGAGGTGTGCTGGCAGGGGACTCCTTCCACCACTCTCACAGCACATCCTAATTCCTGAGGCAACTTAAGCAGCAAAAAACTCTTGGCACAATTATCAGGAAATAAACACAAGGATGTTGAACTCCAAAAAGTGGCTTAGAGTAATCAAGGAATTCAAGATCATGCTGCTGTTTGATTTCCAGTTATTAAGTCACCTTTCAATATCTGACATTGTGAAAAAGACCTGCCACTCCCTACATAACCAATTCGTACCACTGTCCACATCATGACATCGAAACATAAAACATATACTACAGTCTGAGTAGGTACAGCTAAAGATTTGCTGTAAAAGATGCTAAAAGATGCTTTCTGACCTGAATTTTCAGGTGCCCACACTGTACAGACATCAGGTCTAGACTAAATTGAACCTATTCAATAAATCACATTCTCTTCTCAGAATTGGTTTGCAAAAATTTCTCGCCAAACCCCCTCATAATGTGAAAATCCTGACCTAGGCTTTGCAGCTACATTTGAAACATAAGTTATTACTTTGTATTCCTTCTGTGAACTTATCCCATTAAAGAAGCAAGTTTGCTGCAGAGTATGTCTAGTGAGTATAAATATATAAGTATAAATATATACTTACCTATGTAAGTATAAACTGCTGCCGTGGAAAGAGAGGCAGTGGGTTCATAAAACCACACCTCTGTGTTGGGAGCAGAGATGCTCGTGGCAGAATACAGTCATAGAATGTATTGGGTTGGAAGGGACCTTTAGAGGCCATCTAGTCCAATCCCCCTGCAGTGAGCAGGGACACCTTTAACTACATCAAGTTGCTCAGCGCCCCATCAAGCCTGACCTTGAATGTCTCCAGGGATGGGGCCTCCACCACTTCTCTGGGCAACCTGGGCCAGTGATCTACAATATGAGAATGGAAGAACTTCTTCCTAATACCTAGCCTAAATCTCCCCTCTTCTAGCTTAAAACCATCACCCCTCATCCTATTTCTACATGCCCTTGGGAACAGCTGTGAATCCCTCCCAGTGCTAGTTCTCTACAAATCCGGGGCTTACTCAAAGAAAGACCAAATTCAAGCATACCCAAAACCCTAACTTGGATACCTAAATCTTGAAGTTTGAAGTGCTGAGACTTAAGTGTTTCTAAGGCTCAACTATGAACACAGTTTTTCACACAAAGCTGTGCCAAATCTACTTTCATGCCAAACATGCACGAGCTCCTATGGTAAACACCCCTGAGAGTAGAACACTAGCCAGCACTTGGTTTTCAGACAAGAGCTCCTTTCCTTCCAGCTGTCTCCCAGAACAAGGGTGACAAATCTGCCAAGATGGAAAGGTGAGGCAGAAGTAGTGTACCTGAGAGACATCAAAACAATAGGTCTGTTCATCAGAGCTGAGTACTGGCTACCTCCTGAGCTAGAGGGAAAAACAAGGGTGAGGGAAGAACATCGATGGAAACAAATACTACAGGGAAAATGATAACAGTTCTGTCTCTACAAGCATATGCCCCAAGTTACCTGCTTTGGCAGGGGGGTCTGATGTGATGATCTCTTGAGGTCCCTTCCAACTCCTATGATTCTGTGATAACTTCTGTGATGAGGTGACAGCCTTCCTCTGTCATATTCTGTCTGGTGCCAACTGCTTTCCTGTCTCCTCGATCCTCAATGCTGATGATCCCCATGGTCAGTGGACCAGTATCAGAGACAGAGTGGAAAGGGCATGTTGCATTGCATTTCTCACCTGAATCTCCCAGAATTTCTAAAAGAAACAAGCCAGGTAAGATTTTTTGCTTTTTCTTTGCTTCTTTTTTTCTTTTTTTATACAATTACTCTAGCCCAGCCACCCTCTCCATAATTTTTCCTCCCTGCAGGACCCCAGTCCAGCAGGACAGGTTGCCAACGGGTGCAGGGAGATGAGCCAGGGGTGAGGGGCCAGCACCTCCATCCTGCCCCCAGCTTGTAGTTCCAATGGCTCCCACCATGCTTTTGCAGAGAAACAAGGCATTTTACTGGGAAAGCTCTGCAATCTCAGGCTCGTTTCATTAATGCTCCACCATAAATTTGTCTTTGCCACTCGAATGCAGTTCTGCTGCAGCTGGAGCTGTGGAAACCTGCCTCTCTGGCACAGCTTTCCTGTCGGATTTATCGTCTGAAGCATTCAAAAGCTAACACCAGCCTTTTAAAGAAGACCTTGTCTGATAGTCATCTCTGCCGTAATCACTTGCCTGAGAGCAATCACACCTCTGTGGGGCAGGCACTTAACAATCTATTATATCATAATTAAGTTTGGCCATGTTTACACTGCTTGATGATGATGCATAAAGATTAATTTACTTTCCAGCCCTGTTGCGATAATATACAGCTATAGTACCCCATTAAAAATGGAAATAGCAATAAAGTCTCCAATTATTTTATATAGCCTTAAGTCTATCAGAATTCATCATTTTATGCACCGTTACTTTAATTTATTGGTTTATCAGCTATTGATGCAGTAGCAGTTATCACAACTCATTCTATATATGTTTTTAAGTACGGTGATAGCTGCTGCTACGGAACAACAAGCCATGATAACACCTTATTTACAGCTTGTCAATTAGAGGAGGTCAAAGAAAGCTGAAGAATTGCTTTTGACTGAAGAGAGTCTTGCAGAGAGGCAACTAATATCGGGTTCCTCTGTCTGTCATTGGAGCTTAAAATTCAACAAGCCTGAGCCCTCGAGTTGTTCTCCCATAAAGCCAAAACTTAGTTCCGACCATTTCTTGAGGGTGACACCTCGCCAGCCTCATCCTGCTTCTAAAAAGTCTGATTAACAACTGTGCTGAGTGTCATAATGAGAACTGGCGAAGTCTCAAAGAGGAAAGCACATCACATATTGCAGCCTGATTATGAGGCACCATTGACACCACACCCCCAAACTTCATTATCCAGCCACCACCTCACCACCCATGCCTGTCCGAGTCCAGGCACTCCTCTTACTACAGGTTGGGAAAAGGTGAGCAATTGTCTTGAAATACAGTTAAACATGATTAAAAGACACAGAGGTTGTTGCCACACTCACATTCTCCTCCTTGACCGGAAATCTGGTTCAGAGGAGCCCATCTCCTTTACATTAGCAGATAGCAAATGGGGGTTATACTGGTACCAGCACTCTTGTAGGGGTAGGTTTCTTCTGTCCATCACCATTTACCTCATGCTTATACACACAGTTCTCCTGCATAGGAAAGAGAAGGAGAAAGCTCAAGGTATATTATCCATATATCCTGTACAGTATCACACAGGACGCTTTTTGAGGGACCTGCTTCCTACAGCCACCCTTTCCTGCCCAGGGATGCCAGCAGGAGATTTCAGAGCAGGTGGGGTTACTTCGCAAGAAAGCATTCTAACAACCAGCCTGTGTTTCCACCCACGTTATCCTCGGTGGTTTATGGGGTCATAAGCAGCAGTACATGGGCAATAAACTTTGGGACCATTTGTCAGGATTTTTATGAGGCGGTGCTGCCGAGCACTTGGCTGGCTCAGGCGTCCCTGTGGGGTGCACCTAACTAGGGCCAGCAGCTCTTCAGAGCCACGGGCATCACTTACCCCAACAAAGGCAGCACCTAGCACCTCACTACAAGCTGGAAACCCTGAAAAGACACCTCTTTTTATCCAGCTTGTGCTTTTTCTCTCGATAAGGCAGAGTCTTGGCTGCCTTAGGCACCCAGAGCTTCAAGACCACAGGATGGGAACCTGCCTGAGCCCACAGCTCCCATAGCACCGCTGGATAAACACTGGTGGGATCAACCCAGCGCTCCTCTGCTCAGACCCTTCTGCGAGGTGTGGGTGATGGTTTGGCAGCGCATCCCTGCCCAGTGATTATAACAGGGGCCTGTCATTAAATAATGAGTGGGGTAATGGAGGAAATTTAAAATGCCAGCCAGGGTATGCACAGCAGGGTAATAAATTGAAGGTGAAATAGTAAATCTCCAAGGAGTTACAGAAATCCAGATAGATACCCCGGTGAAGGTGCATTTATTGTGGAGTGCTACAAGGTTTTTCTCTTATCTCTAATTTTATAGATCTGTGCAGCTGCAGCAGTCCTTGGATAGGGCACATATTTGAAAATACTATAAATTTCACCTCCTGTTTATTTCAGATTCATTGGCACTCTCTGTCTTTACTATCTCCTGGTATTTTATGCCTCAGTACTTGGTGAAAAAATGCTTTGTTTGCACTAGATCTAATATGAAAACTCTCTCTGACATTTAAACTTTAGTATCAGTTTGCCTACAGTGTTAATATCACTGAAACTGCTTATATGGATTAAATTGCCTACAGTATATAATGCCAAAATATGAACATAGCACATTTACTGATTCGAGCCCTTGAAAGAATTATTACCATTAAAATATTTAAGGTCACCTTTACAAAAGCAATAAATCAGGAGGATGTCAAACAGAGAGCATTTAAAGCTCCCTGACT
This sequence comes from Zapornia atra, assembly GCA_013400835.1. Taxonomy (NCBI): domain Eukaryota; kingdom Metazoa; phylum Chordata; class Aves; order Gruiformes; family Rallidae; genus Zapornia; species Zapornia atra. The sequence continues at coordinate 78,111 of VZTU01011576.1, forward strand.
GGAGTAGCCCACTGGGAAAACGATGGTGGATTAATTGTCACAGGGAGAGCAGGGTTTGGGGACAACCTTGGGGGTCACAACCCCTCTGAGTATAAAGCACCAGGACGACACAACCATTCTGCCAGGTGGTTCTTCCCCAAAATCTACTGCTGTTGCCCCAACTCTCAGCCTGGTTCCACCAGCTCCCAGGTTGTGGCAGGAGGGAAGAGCAGCGCAAACCTCATTTTTGCCATGAGTGTCAGACGCAGCAGCTTGGTGCACCCTCAGGGAGCAGAACTGATGAGTAAGAAGATGCCATTTTCATGCACTCACTTTTCAGAGCAGAACAGCCTATTCACGCTCCGGGTCCAGCTCTGTAAGAACCCTTATTGAGGTCACCACAATTGAATGATAATTGAAGTCAGCGGAAAGTTTTGCTTCAGTGAGAACTGGTAAATCAAACCCATCAGACAATTTTAAAAATATATATATAGATATATGTATATTTAAAAAAAAATCAGCCTTTATTATGCTTTCATCTTAAATATTAGGATTCAGCGATTTTCCAGAGAACACCCACCATGTAAAACTTTAATCCTTTGAGAGTGGATTGGGACCAACATCCCCCCTCCTGCTCCAGATTCCCTCTCTCTGAATGTCAGCACCTACTAGCACGTTATAAATCAGGGATAGATTTGCATTTTGTCTTTTACTCATCCTTTTATTTGTTTCCAGGTGACTGTTTATGACGTTCAGCACAACACCCGCGTCTGCTGTGTCCTATCATCATTTACAGTAGGAGGAGACAGATCAACGCTCATCATCGTTTCCTGAGGCAGGCTAATGCTCTTTAAAGATACATCTGCCTTTTGGAATTCCACACAAGCAATTAAAACAATTAAATGTAAGAACTGATGGATGCCTCGCATAAAAAATCCATGGGAGGTACCTCGGGGCTTTCTGAGCCAATGGCCAGTGTTGATTTAACCAGCTCTTATAGGCACCTTATTTGGGGAGGACTTATACAGAGTTTTACCAAAAAAAAAAAGGAGCCAGGGGGATTTTTGAAGAGAGGCCTTATAGCTTAAACACCCGACTCCTGACTTGATCGGCTGGTGGTTTCATTGTGCACACAGCCAAGCACTGCCTACTGTCCTGGCATTCCTGCTCTGCTTGACAGGCAATTCCTTTCTTCTTCCTGCTGCTGATAATGTCTGTAATGGGGGAAATTAACAGTGCTTATTAAGGATGGGCACTCCTGTTAGTAGGTATTCCCAAGCCTCCACCCCACCACGGCTCCACAGACAGAGGTGCTGGAGGCTGTTACCTCATACCCTTGCCATTTTGCACTGCAACGCCAGAAGGGATTCCCTCTGCTACAGGCAGTAAAATATTCTGGAAATTCATGTTTTGGTTTGAAAGGGGTTATGAGCAACCAGTCTTTACTGCCTTGGGGCTTTCTCTTCAATCCCAGGTTCCCCATCTCCAAGGGATGCAACTAGTGACCTTCTCTTCAGTCCCATTGTCTTCCCCTTCTACTAACCTATGCTCCCACAGCTCTCCTGTGTGCATTGCTGGCTCCTGCTTTTCCAAAGACAGCAAAGTTTTCTGAGCCACTAGTATAATCTCTGGGGAAACCCGATGCTTGGATCCCTGTGCTCTCTGCTGTCCCCCAGGCTGGTTTAGCTCCAGATCGGGTGGGGGGGGGGTATTGGACTCGATGATCTCTGGAGGTCCCTTCCAATCCCTACAATTCTGTGAACCTCTGAATCATGGGGCTGGGAGCTGTGAACATTGGCAGTAAGAGACATCACTGCCATGGCTGCTCAAAAACCATATGGGAAAAAATACAGGATAGATAAAACCATGGTGAAGCGGGACGGCTTCTCCAAGGGGTCTTTTAGATGAAACAGGAGACACCTGGTTTACTAGTTATAAAATACTCTTCAATGAAGCTAACCTGCCTTTTCCTCCCAAACTTGGGGACTTGGTTTAGGCACAAAATCCGCTTCCTACATCTTCAAAGGCACTGACTTTAAGGAGTGTGGGGCACATGCCATCCCCATTGACCGTGAGCAGAAACTCAGACTGCACCCAGGGAAACTGGACAGCAGCATATGTGATCTTCTTTCTTGTAAAAAGAACCAGAATTTCCTAAAAGATACTGCTGTCACAGGCCCACAAGGAGCAACCCCTGAGCTTCAGCAGATGCTTTGCAGCAGGAATAGAAACTGAGTCTGACTGAGCCTTTGCATCTCTTGACTCCCGACTGCTCTATCCGTTAGATTGAGCAGTTGGCTAACACATTTGATAATCAAGCGTGTTAATATTTTGCAAGACTGACTGACAAGCAGATTGTTGTCAAATCAAGGATCCATCAGGCTGAGGATATTGAAGTTGACAGAGCCCAATAATTTACAGCTTTCTCCTTCAGCTCCTCATAATTTACATTCCATCCGCTGAAGGGAAACCTGCAGCCAAAGAAAATTGATGGACTCATCACGCAGACATGACACCCCTGAAACTTCAAATTGCTCTTTTATACACATGTTGCAAAGAGGAGTCATTGATGGGAGCTCATAAACCCCTCATCTATGGGAATCCTGGTGAAGCTGCACCTTACCTGTCTGCTCCTGTGCTTTACTGGTTCTTGCTAGTATATCCTGATTAATTTCCATTTAACATTTTCTCTGACCCTGTGACTCAGCGACACTGCAGCTACCAAATCTAAGCCACTAGCTTATGTTCCTGCAGGGTCTTCATCCCAAGTGGGTGATATTTTGGTAAAAAGTGAGGTCACTCTAGTTCAGCACATCTCTTGGTAACTCTGTGGTCTCACCAAAAGGACCAGCCTAACATTTTTACAGAAGTTTTTCTGCTTGGAAGTTTTTCTATTGCTCATCATGATGCCTAAATCATGCCCATCAACCAACATGGAAGTTGTTGCCTTTCAAATGCTGTAACACCTACCTGTAATCTTGGAAATGTGGTATTTTAGAAAAATCCTCCTTACTATCTGAGAAAATCAGTAGTTTGTATATACAGAAAAAAACCTGCAAACTGACAGATAAAAAATGTGATTGTGGGGACATAACAGTTTACTGAAGGCAGGACAGGGCAGGGGCTGATGTATTCCAACTAAGTAAAGTTGATTTTAAAGGCATTATGTACTCACTGGTTTTAGAATCTCTGTACCCAAATTCATCACGGTTGTCTGCAGACTTGTTTGAGCTCTGGGTAGGAACCTGACTTAACCTGCAAAGTGAAACTTCGAGTTGAAGTTGGTGCAGATGCAGCCAGGCTCTGCCCAAAGCCTCCACCAGCTTTGAAGAGTGACTCAGGCAGCAGAGCATTGGGGACGGGTGGGGGAAAACCGCTGCCATCCCACAAATACCTTCAGAACCTAAAGAAAAATACTACTGAAAGTATTTTGCTAAGAAAGGAAGTCTAGAGAGAGGCAGAAAAGTCAGAGTAATTCGCTTCAGTTGTAAAATAAAGAGAAGGGAATAAAGGCTGTGCTCTGCTTGCCAGCCCCTAGCTTGGCAAAAAACTTTGGCACCACACAGAGCTGTGCCTGGATGTAAATACACCTATGGACCTTATCACGTGCACATGTGAATAACCTCAGGCTGAAGTGCCTTGCTGAACCAAGCTTTAACATACATAGGTTTGCTCATGCTGCTTGGGGCTTGTGTCAAGGTGTTCACATCCATCCTCATCCCAAAATGGGATGTTTGACAGGTTTGCCCTATTTTAACGGTGCTATTCCCTCATTGGCTCTGTGGTAAAATTAGCATTTATTTCTTGTGACTTTTCTACCCTGGTAAAGATGATGTAAGATAGAAAACCTAGCTCATCACATGGAAGAGAAGTATTCTTACTGTCCAAATGCTAAAGTCAGCAGAAAAAGTAAAGCAAAACCCACCACATTCCTCTGAAAAGGCAGAGCCACTCCCAATCTGACAGTACAACCCTGCACCCATTCAGGCACGGTGTATTACAAATATATAAAGGACAAGTTTGGAAATACTGTGAATGCCCTTGGAAATAACAGATACTTAAACCTTATTTCACTGAGTAATTTCCATTTTGCTGTAGTGGTCCTACACTGACAGCCAAACTGAATCCAGCTGACCTCAAACTTACAATGCCGCCCATTTAAAAGGTATTTTTAATAAACACCACCTCAAATTTTTGCAGTACTTCAAAAGGAATAAATGTGGGTTGGTTTGGGTTTTTTTAAAAAATTTTGAGAGAGCAACTGAGGTGAACCTGCTCCAAAAACATGGCAAGCTTCAAATCAAACACCGCAGCTATAAGAAATCCATTAACCGCTCACATCTAAACCTCATCCTTCAACGTTTCACCCTATAAAGCACATTGTTGTCAATTTTTTGGTCTTATTTACCCCCTGCTAATAGCTGGGCATGATTCCAAGAAACTTAAGACAATTGTGGAGAGATGCAGATCTAACATTTTTCAAGTTGACAGCCAATAGTTCTGAGCGTTTAATTCCCGAGACGGAAGAATCTCCAAATCCTGCTTTTGTAATTCACCCAGGAAAACACATCAGAGCCAAAGTGCGTCTGTTCAGCCTGAGTAAAAATGTTATTGTTTGATCCAAATTGTATCTTTCTTGGCAGATTTGTAGGGATTGATCCTGGCTGACACTGGTATTTTAATACGAAGCTGAGTACTCAACGGTTCTTGATAAATTAGCATCTGTATCATAACCGTAGGCATTCTGTCCTCAGCAGTATATCTTAGGTAAAGGTTCATTTAATTTACCCCTTGTTAAAGTTTAAGCAGCTATGCCAAATTCCACCAGACTTGGCATGTGTGACATGACTAATGACTCTGCTAAACTTTGAGTCAAAAGCTTCAGTTTTGAAATGCATCATCTTTATGTATTTGCCCCTGAGCAGCAGCACAGAGTGAAATAAAAAAATTAAATAAATAAAACAGTTCCATTTACTCAGGTTTGAAATTTTAAGCAGCTAAACACAACTCTAAAAGTTGTGCAATATTTATGCATGGATTTGATAAGTGGTTTATGCTCAAGGCAGAAAGCACAGAGGGTCAAGGATACAGACGGCACTAGGGATCTTCCTCCTCCCTTTAAGAAGATAACAGCATTGCAGTAGCCCCAAAATGTTTGCTTAGATCCTCCTTTCCATGGTGCAAGCCACGTGCCTCAGGGCTGAGCTTCAGTGAGCATGGATCAGGGTGGGTTTGCCTGAACCTCACATCATGCTGCTCATCTTGCTTTTCTCCTTGTCTTTCTAGACTTCTTATGGTTCACCTATTCTAGTTCAACACGACCTAAATGGAATATTCACCTTTCTTCCCAAGCCTGATCAGACATATGAGTGCTTAACTGTTGTGGAAAACACTACCACTGCTCTTCGCCTTTTGATCCTTTAGCTTGTAATCATGTAATAATGACTTTAAATTCACTTGCAAATCTTCCTGTATGCAAGCCTCCAGGCCAAGTTTAAGTTTCCTTTTTAAAAAAAAAAACCATATCCAAAAACCTGCATGATACTGCTAATACCTGGTCTTCTCTGTTCATCCATACAGCAAACCACTAACATTTGGTGTCTTGATAGAACTCATATGGACCTCCAGAAGCCACCCAGACCACCCATCTGCTTGCAGTAGGTGCTTCCAGTGGTTTGCGGAAGAACCAGTCCAACAAAGCTCTGAACTTTTCTACCTCCCCCAGTTCAATGCTGGAACAACAGTAGTTCCAAAACATTCAATTTTCTACATTCACCCAAATTCCCCTACACCTGTGGGACGAGCAACTGGATTCTTCTCTAACTCATTCTGTAAAGCTTTCCTTTCTTGGAGCAGGTACAGAGCACATTGACACAGGTCAGCTCTACAATGCGTAGGCAATTAGTATTTTCCTCAGAATATTTTCGTACAATGCTAGCTGCATATTGAAGCTTGCTTTTGTGCAGCACTAACAGATTTGTCCCAGGCTGTAGCTGGAGAACTCTTGTGTGGTAATGCTAAAAAAATAACTAATCACATGATTTTGCAAGTGAGTCGTTAACCACTGACATAGTCCAAATTTCAACTCAGCAGTTGGAGACTCTGATTGGTATTTTCCTTATTTCAATATCATGAGCTGTACTAATTTTGCTTGCTCAACTCCTTGTACAATTTAGGATCTAGAGAGATTGGACAGTTTGGTGGAGTGTTTTTCCCTGTGTTTATGCAGGTTCATGCTTGTCTGAAACATCTGTGCAGTGCTATCACCATGTTTGCACACACAGAGGTTTAGTGCCTCCTGGAGGAGCATCAAACTCCAGCTTCCATTCCTATCATGTGGGAAAAGTAAAATATTTCAAATTTTTAACCTAAATTAAGGAAAGATTTTATAATGAAATATTCAGAAGCCTGAGAAATGTTTTGCTTTGCCTCATAATTAAATCAAACCCTTGGTTTGGGGGAAGGGAAAACCAGGATAAATTCTTTCTAGAGCAGAATATGGCCCATATTCTGTGGGTTTATCTACGAGAAGTTTGCCCTCATTCCTAGTCTTTGCAGGAGACCCTGTCTCCAACAGCTACTGACTCTTGCTGAATGCACAACTTGGAAGAGGATGTACAAAAATGAATATATTGTTGAAAACCCGCCAGCTGGATGCCTAGCCCACCTCTGGGACTCCCTTCCTTTGGTGAAAAATAAATATTTACAGTTAAATAAAACCTTAAATGATTTTTGAATAATTCTTTTGAACAGCAGTGCTACTGTACAGTGTGAAAGAGCTCCAAAAAACCTGGCTCCTTTTTTAACTTATAAGTTTGATGGATCTAGTCCTAAATCCAAGATAAAGTACATTTAGGCCAAGAGGTTTGAAAGGTGATCTCTGATCTTAGCAAAGTTCTCCATCATCAGTTCGTAAAACTACATGCCAAGGTATTGAGTATCTGTTGGTCCATTCCTTTCCAGATAACTGCTTTTATGGGGCTGATCCAGTTCCCTGTAAAATCAAAGGGGAGCTGGGCACCTCCTGACTACAAATTTTGTGTATGAAGTAGGAGAAAAAGGGTTGAAAGTTTTAACCGGCGCAAATCAGCGTCGTTCTGTTAAAGTCAGCATTTGGACTCTGTTCCTGGGTATTTTGGGTCTATCAAATAAACTCTTCATTTCCTTGAAAAATGCCAGGGCTTCAGAACCAAATGAAAATAAATCTGGTTTCTGCTGAAAGTCAGCATTTGTCAAAATCACTCTTAAAACCCAGTCCTGCAAGGTGCAAAGATATTTAAGCACCATCAGCTATGCCTTGGCATACATTATACCCTAGAAAACACAAGTAATCCAATTGATGTTAATACCTTGATTTAACCAAATATACTGCTGAAAGAGTGGTTACATTTGCCCTTCAGCTCTTGGTATATTGGCATAAAAATCAAGGAGATTAACTTCTCCATAAACATCTCATTTAAGATCTTAAAATCTTTAATAATCCTAACAATACTGAATAGCTTTTGGTGGTCTTCAATAACTCAGGAGTCAAAAGAGCTGATACAACAGGTCCTGAGCTCGCTGTTCTAAGTGAATGAGAAGGATGCACCACGGCATCAGTGATAAACAATACAAGAGACTTTCTGCAGTGAGATGGGCTGAAGGAATTGGGTACCAGATAAGAACTACAACATCTACCATTTCCCTGAGGCAGCTGTATCAGGGGTTTTTAATGGCTTTTGCCAACCATGGTGGCTAGGCATCTGTTCCCATTAAAGAGCTCTTGGTCTGACTGGGTCCTTAGAAAAATGAAGAGAAATTTCCTCTCAAGGAATATGAATTCTAAACTCCAAAATATTTCTTGCTATTATAGACAGGCTCCCTCTCCTTCTCTCATACTAGTGTATTCTCATAGCAGAATTCATCGTTAAACGAAGCTCAAAGATGAATCACAAAGAAAAGGTCAAATTTCTCTTCCTGGAGATTTGGAGGACTTATATATTTCTTACTGTTGGGTTAAATGATCGAGATTTTATACAGGTGGGTTTCTGAATAGCATTTATGGATCTCTGAAAGGTCATCAGACTCACGGCTTCCTGGGTGCATAGATTGTTTACAAAATAATTGCCAGCTTGAAGAATTTCCAGAGCTCCTGCCCAAGACGAGAATCGGGCTGTGGGTGATGATGGTTAGATATGGCTGCAGGGAAACTATCAGCAGACTTGGATCTAACAGGAAAGCTGATCAGAGGAACAGAGCTCCTACTTTGCATTTTGCTCCCCTCCCAGCAGCAGGGATTTCATGTTTCTCTGTTGGATACTGGAGAGTCCATCACCCTAAGACCGTACCCAGACCTAGTTCTCATTACCTGGGCCAAAGGTTGGGAATATCTCCATATTTAATTACACTTATTAAATACCTATAATGGAAACCAGCACAACAGCACATTATCTGGGATGAGATTAGCACAGAAATTCTGGATCAACTCAGAACTGTTGTATACCCATAGCTTGATCCCACAGCAGGCAGATAACATGTGCAAGCACGGCTTTGGTACTCAACATCACGCTGTGGCATCACTCTCAGTCTGCATTATGTACAAAGACAGCAAGATGCACCAGCAGCAAGATGCTGGCAGCAGAATAACAAATTTTAAGCAGTTTCAAGTGTGATTTTTTTCAGCCAAAGGAGTGAAAGAAGATAACTGACCACTGACTTGTTATGTCAATGTGTCACACGTAGCCGTGTCCCTCCAGGACATAGACCTGCTGGTGACAAACAGCTTTGCTGTTAAACACCAGCTGAAAGTCTGGCCCACAACACGATTTAGGTTTCTTGACACCCATCCCCACATCCTGGCTATTTAACTGCTTGGGGTTTTGCAGTATTTTTTTCACCCCTCAGGTTCAAGCAACTGGATTGAGCACATGTAAACTGATTTAAAATTCATATTCTGAGCAGTATGTATTGCTTGCATGTGTATACATATATGTACAGGCAGATGACATATATAAATGTGCACGTGTGTGTGTGCACTGGAGACAAAAGACATGAAGTACATGTAGAGTCCAACGCTCCCTTGCACACACAAAAAAAAGAAAAAAAGAAAGAAATTTCCTGAAACAACACATCTGAAATACCCTTACAGATGTTTCTCTGCATTACCAAAAAAACCTGTCCCCTGAGCTAAAATGAAAATTGATTTTGAAAAAAAGCTGAAGGATATGAGTGGATCATCATAATTGGATCAACATGCTCCAAAAGCTTCAGGCTACTTCGACTTCATTTCTTAGCTGACAGCTTTCTTTTGGAATTCTTCAAACCAAACACAAATGGTTTGATTGCAATATGTGAAACATTTGACCATCATATCCTTGACAGTCAGTCCGCTGCAGGGGAGATTTGATAACTGTTGTCAAATTCATAACAGCCAGTCTAATCCAAAAGAACCAACAAAAAAACACAGGAGCTGCTTCAACAAAAACAGAGACTATATGAATGTAAAATGACACCATTTACAGGGAATATATAGAAAAAGGCTGTATGGGGTCTTTTCCAAATCGCGTTGCAACAGATCTTATTGGTCCTTAATTGGTAAATACAAATTAGAGATGTTAAAAATCCACCCAGATTTCCATTCAACAGCCATGTGAGAATTTAAAGCAGCAACAACAGCAAGTCACTTGCACTGAGCATGCACTGATTTATGGGCAGTACTGCCTGGGTAGATTAGAGATACATTCCCCCCCCCCTCCAATAAAAAAGGGGGTGTTGCAGGGTATACGATGGGGCAACTGGTAAATTCACACAGCTCAATACGCTTCCCAGCATTAAATAGATGAAAGAGACATATGAAAACCACATAAAAAACCATGATGGAATAAAATCTAACAGTATCTTCTCTATTTCTGACAGGCAAAAGTGAATACTGCAGCACTAATTGGTAGGGAAGAATTGAAGGCTATCATGGATAAACTAATTACTGGGTGACAATATTGTATTAAACACCTAGTAAGAGGAGTTTTAATAAGTACATGCTTTCTGAAGTTGAAGCGTCAAGATCTTTATCAAAATTTTATGGAAGATTGAATTCAGAGTCCTGGAAACAGCCTTTTAGGGGAAAACATACTTGATTCTGACTGCAGCCACGCAGGGTTTGGAAGGGCTGCAACTCAGAAGTTCGTTCCTCAGCAAGCAAGAATTAATTGTAAAAGCAAAAGCCTTTCTGCTGACAGATCTTGAGCTGAGCCACCTACAGGGAAAGTGGTAGCTATTACCCAAACCTCTCTCTGCAGGGAGGGTTCCAACACTTGACTTTACCAACACCAAGCTGCTGCAAGACGCATGATTAATCCCACTCTTCAGCCTGGTGATTGTATTCCCAGACCTTCCTCTTGCACCTTGCCTCCTTCTCTCTTTGCCCTTACCCCCAATAAATATATTCAATCTAGAGCTTTCCCTTACATAATTATTGCTCAACAGTGCCATGGTTTGGAGGTTTTGTTGTTGGGTTTTTTTTTTACCCCACATTCTTTTATCTGTTTCTCTCTCTGAAAATGCAGGAAGCAAAAGGGATAAAGTTTAACGACTTCACAGTTCAGTGTCCTGCAAAATTAGAGAAACATCTGGAAGTTATTTTTTTGCCTCAGAATGATTTTTAACTGACTAAATGATCTCATCTGTGGTGCTGTGTAGGCTTATCGACAATGGGGAGCTAGCAGTAGTTACCCCTCCTACCTAAAATGCACCACAAATCAGATTCCAAGAGTTTTTCTACCTCCTTAAATCCTCCAGTTTTTTTTTTTCCTTCCATTTAGGAACAGCATTCATTAAACAGCTATAAAACTAAATTAAGAGAAAGCAATAACATCTGATTAGAGCCAAGGAAAAAAAAATCAATAGCTCAGCATGAACAACTAAGTAATAGAAAAATATTCCAGGCACTTCTAAAAGAGGAGTTTTAGCATAAAAATCTTAGCTTGTGGGAAAAGAGATGTTATCTGAGCTGGAATTTGGTTTGAACAACTGGGATTAATATATCTGCATACTTTAATCCCTTCTTTAGCTCTAACTGCCAAGCATTTTTCATTTCTAGTACTAAACTGGCAGCATGGTGTGGTGCTGCAACATCAACTAGTTTGCTTCTCCCCACAATGAGTTGCATCCAATGCAAGGACGCATTTCTCACTGGAGTTTTAAGGGTACCCTGCAGACCTGGCTGGATGGGCTCCTCTCTGCAGGGTATGTGTCCCTGGGGACCGACCAACATAGCTGGGCTCTTGCAGACTGAAGATTACGACCGTCAAATGTAAATGGAATCAAACTTTGACATTACTTTGAATTTCAGCCAAGGATACTGCCCAGGATAAAGGATGGTAAGGAAAAAGGACTGTGAAAATTGATTTTCCTGAGGAGGCTACCTGTATTTATATAACACCTTATTTAAAAGTGTGTGGCCAAAACTTTGGGACTGCAGTGTTTGGGAATAGGAGTACGGCACAACTATTTTTGATACAATATTACTGAGAAACAATTTTATTTGGAGTAAAAAGACATATGTGGGAAAAGCTGGGGCTTTTTTTTCCCCTAAATTACTGAGCCACGAGGCTGGAAAGCCGTGCATACAGATTCAAGTCCAGTATTTTCATAATCTATCTTCATCTGCTCTGCTGGATACAGTTTCCCTCTTTTCCAATACTCATGTTAGCAAGATCATCTTCCCTCTTTGTTGGATGCCCTTACTGTTTGCTCAAGTTACCGTGGAATCAAAGTAACGCTTACTGGCTTGTCTGCACACGTTGGAAGTCTATTTGATGGACATTGCAGGAGGCATGTTTTCAGGTGCAATAAGGTGGGAACTTCTGCTGGGATGTATAGGGACAATAGATTTACTCTGCTACGGCGCTTATTCTTACCAGATGGCAAAGGATGATGTTGCGTTTCTGCTCTGGAAAGGAACTTTCTTCCTAAGCAAATGTGATGGCTCTGTGAAAAGCCCCAATTTGGACCATGTGCAGAACACATTGCCACACCACCTGAAGACTGTCGGTCTTGGAGAGTATGTTGTTGTATGAGACTTCAAGTTGCAGAGGCAGGACATGACTGGGATTGCCCTCTAAAAATGTGTATTGACTTCATGATAAATGTAGAGCTGCAAAGGATACCTGGAGGACACCTGAAACTCCTGGAGAACAAATGAAAAGCAGAGATTGCTTTCCATTGGTAGTCCCAAAGAAAAGCACTGTATCTCAGTGAGCTTGGCTTGCCCCAGATAGTTAAAGCATCTGAACAGCAAAATGGAACATTTTGGTGGATTCAGTCAACTGTGTGCTGTGGCTGGTAGATGAGGAGGCTTATTTGCATTTCAAAGCTGGCCTATATTTTGCTGATAGAGAGTAAATATTGCAACATACATATGTATTCATTGCTTAGAGGTAGCAGAAGATCAGATCAAGATATGCCATTCTGTGATGACTTCAAGTATGTTGGGTGGGGTTTTGTTCAGATGATGTCCCAGTGCCTGATGAGGTTTGAGACTCCCCACACCTAGAGCAGCCAGAGATGTATAAGCATGGCAACAGGGATGGTTGCTGGGCACCAACGCTTCCATCTAACAGGTCTGGATGCAGGAAGATGACCCAAAGCCCACCTTAGGGCTGTTCTCTCAACAATGGCATAGATGGATGATTATTTATCCAGAACAATTTATCACTTGCATTCTGATGAAAATTAATGATTTGGTGATAAACTCTGCTATGAAATTAATTATGCTAAATCCCAGATATTAAATGTAGACCTTGAGAATCCATGATTAAAAAGCTGAGAGATATCTTTATTTTTGTGGCCTAACAAAGATACATAGTTATCTATATTTCTCCTAGCTTCAGTTAGTTTTCCTCCTACTCAAAATGTAAAATTGATTTGTTGCGTTGGGAAATAAACAACAAAAAATGATGCTTATCTTAGTTTGGTTATATGGCCATGATAAAAATTAATTGGTGACCAAAAATTAGTATTCCATACACATCACACACAGTATAAAAAAAAAAGGCTGCTAAAACAGCTACTAAAAATGTATGTTCAGAAATCTTATTCTAGAAAGACAATTCACAGCACCGAGTTTACCAAGGTATTATTAAGGTACTCGGTGGAGATGGATATGAGGTCAGGTATCACGGGAGCCTGAGCAAACATGGAGAAGGAATTTAACAAAAGGACTTCAGGTATGAACTCAGCACAGTGTTTTTTCCCCTCTTGCTTAACCTGTTCATACCACTTCAGAAAGGGCTTTGGGTCATTATGACATTTCAGACCCAGGATCTGACACACATGGCACAGGCTTCTCCTCTCTAACCCTGAGAAGGTCTCTTCAGCTCCTTCCCTCAGTGTATATATAACATGGAGAAGAGAAAGCCAGACAACCCATCATGATAAAGGGAGAGAAATGAATGCAAATATTTCCTCAGGAATTCTAATATACCTGCTTTGACTTAAAGAAATAATAAGCCAACCAAACAACCAACCCCAAACAAAAACTCAGTATATTACCTTAGATAAAATGTCCATATTTGGGATTTTAGTAGCAGAAAGCAAACATTGTTTGATGGGGGAGAGAGGGGAAGGCAAATATCCAGAGGTTGGCCAAAGTGAGTGCTAGCCATACAGCTCTTATATATACATACATATATATATTTTTACATATATATATATATTTATATATAAAATAGCTCACACCAGTTCTACTCAGGATACTATGTTAAAGCTGTATTCTGCATACACAGTGGGAACATCCTAGAAGCTTAAATAACGTTTTGAAACCAAGGAAATTTAAGATCTCCGGAGAAAGCCATGGTGGCTCCAGAGATGGTCTCAGCAGCTGCTATAGGAGTCTGTTTCTCTATCCCTAAATCCTGGTATTTTTGTTTAGAAGTCAGAGGAAGACAGAAACAACACACTTCAGGAGGAAAAAAAAAACCTCAACACAAAACCAAACCTATTAACTCACGAACCACCATGTACTTTCTCTTTCTTAAACTGAGGAGTTCTTTATCCTTCCTGATGCCTATGGCTCTCACTCATCCGTACTGCGCCCACCTCTTCCATCCCATCCCACTGTCACCAGAAGCATTCAAACAGGGAAACATCAGGGTTTCATAAAGGAAGACGCACACGAGGGTGTTAAAGCAGTGCAGCAGAAGCTGAGGTACCTGCATCTGTCAGCTAGGAAGGCTGGAGGAGCTGGAAGCTTTTACCCAAATGGGAATAGTTGAAAGACTTGATGCATCTGAACATATTTGCCTGTAAGGAACAACCATGAATAAATTGGCTGAATTCAAATACGTGCCAATCTATGTGGGCCTAACAAGGCAGTTGAGGCTGATGGGCACCCCTTGCACTAACCCAGGACCCTCTGGCTCCTGGTCCATGCTGGACTTTAAATGCTTTTATTTGGAAGAACAGTAGCAGAACCCAAGCCTGCTGGTGCATTGGCAGCTTTCTGCTGCTCAACAGATCAAGTTATATTTATTAACCTTTCACAATGACTAATTTTGCATGCTCGTGGCAGCATAGCTGGCATTGTAATTACTCTTTTATTAAAGAAAGATCATCTGGAGCCCAGTCTCATTCCTAAATTTGTCCATTTAAAAAAAATATCAATATAAGAGAATGGTATTTACTAAATATTATTTAATACAAAGCAAATGAGTTAATCCTTTCTCCTTGAACCTGCCTTTCACACATGTATAGCATCATCAGCATCTACTTTGGTGTTTAAATCTTGTCACCCCTCTTGCTGCTCCATGAACTGCACAGCAAAGGACTGCCAAGAGCTGCAGCGACCTAGTGTGAGGGACAGCAGATACCTGGGCTGTGAGCATGTAGAAAACCATAAGCACACAGAGATGGACACACAGGTGTAAAAGAATATAGATGATGCAAAAAAAGGTGAAAAAAAAAGAAGAAAAAAATTTTGACTGAGAAATACTGTTTCAATGCTGAGAAGGGTTATAGAGAGAGTGCAATTCAGATCTGCCAGTGTGGAATGTACAGTTTCTTATCAGGCATTTCGCTTTTCCCCACCACTTTCTTCTCCATACAGGAGATGCTGTAGGATGAGAAGATCCATTTTGATTGTAAAGATAGAGATGCTCAAACGCACACAGATGTGATATATATTATAGTTTTACAGATGTGATCTCCTGCCACTTCTTTTACTAAGAACTTCCAAATCCATTTTAACCCAAACTAAGGATTCCCTAAGCCAGATTAGCACTGAAAAGCAAAATCAAATGCAATTTGAAAGGTAATTTGCCAAAGTAAAGGCCCCATTGCACCGAGAGAGCAAAGTAAAGGGCGTCACTGTAAATAAGAAAGGATTAGACCCACAGAAAAGTATCGCTATAGCAACAAAATAATTTATGAGAATATGTATAACAAAGCCAGAGCCACAGAAATGTGATGGGAAGAGGCTCTCTCACACTTTAATAACATCACGCTTCCCTTTGTAATAACTAAGGCGTTGAAAGGAACGAGCGCTGTGGCATTTTATGATTGTGTTTTTCAACTCCCTTTACCAACACCACTGAAAAAACACTCTGCCCATCCTGGCTGAAGAGAAGAGGCAGCGGCATCGCGAGACGCAGCCCCCCGCTAAACGGCATCTGATGGATAACCAGGGCTCGACGAAGTTTTGTGGGGGTGATTCAGCAGCAGCCTGTCAAGACCCTGTGCAGGAACGTGCGTGATTGTGTGGGGTGTGCAGTTCACCACGGCCATCAGAAAGCCCTCCTGTCCTGGTAGGCTTTTAACGTACGCTTTGCTAATTGGAAGTTACGATGGTGGTCTGAAGTCCCAGCTGAAGAGCTCTTCCAGCCCTACAATGGCACAGGAAAAGCCTTCTGCATCTTCATTTGGGAGATAGGTTTAAAAGTTAGAAAAATTTATTATCATCACCATTTATCCTTTAAGGCTATAAAAATCTGCCAGTGAAACCCCCCCCCAGAAGGCTTAATGCATTACCAAAGCACTAATTTTATTCTTCATTATTCCCCCAAACCCACATTTGAAACTGAAGCTCCTGCTCTACAGAGAGCTGTTGTTTAATGTATTTCTGTATGTAGATCTTTGACAGAGACCATTTTTCTTGCCTCTCAGGTGGCTCGTATAGCGAGATTTATGTCCATTATGCATAAATTCCTTGCAATATTGCTCTAGCATAATCAGCAGAAAATCCAAGAAAGAGCCCACAGCAGCCACAAAACACCACTGGAGACACTTAGACTCAGGCCACCTTCTGAAGTCACAGGGACTCTGACCACAATGAAACAGGGGGCTTGTTGTGGCCCCAATTACTCAGAGGGACCAGGAGGGTCCCATCACCCTATCAAGCCCCAGCATTGTCCCTGCCTGGCCCAAAACCAAATGCACTGCTGAGCAGGACAGCCCTGCTGAGATACCCACCCCAGTTTGGGTATGATGCCTTTTAGTACATCTCACCGTGAGTTTCTGAAACTGAAACTCACAAGAAAAAAAAAAAAAAAAATTAAAAATCCCTTTCCACCCCTAATGAAACGTCAGCATCGTTCCCTCTGGCTTACATTTAGCACCTCTTACTTGAACTATCAACTCTTGCACAGTAGGGTCACATTCAGGGTCACACACCCCTGAATGTGACCCTAACAATGCCCAGATCCTTCCTGCTCGGCCCTGGAGACATGCCTGGGCTCTTCCTGCTGCTGCTCACTGCTCCTCAGGCTTGGTTTCCAGGCATGACCATCTGCCTGTGCCCTGCCTGCAGCACATGGCTGCCAACCCCATGAGCTTTCCCTCCGTGTGGGGCTGCTTGCCCGCTGTTTTGTGTCAGTAGGTGTTTTCATCTCCTTTGAACATGTCCTTTAGCTGATATGTGAGGAAAAGAAGATTAATTCTAATCTCTTTCACCGGTCAGGGCACAGTCAGGAACCACATGGGATGCCCAAGTTGAGACTTTGCAGCCAGGGCTGGTCCCACTACCCAAAGAGGGGGTTCTCAGCCAAAATGCTCATGTGTGGGAGAATCAAAATGAAAGAAAGGAAAATTTAAGGGTTAAACATCCTCAGCTCTTCTCCCTGCGACAGGAGGGAGAGAGACAAGTGGCCAGGTAAGACCTGGCTAGCATCTAGGCTTCGCTTCCCTGGTGTGGATGTGATGAAGGCAGCAGGAAGCGGATTCCCCCGGCGCCTGCATCACATCCTCGGCTATCCCAGGAGCGATGACCTAAACATGTCACTTTGTGGAAACACTAAAGCACCTTGCAGGGCTCATGGCACGGGAAGATTCCTTTTACAGCTATAATGCCTATTCAGCAAAAAAACCCACCAAGGGCTGACTCCCTGGTAACTGGGGAGATTTTTTCCTTATTCAAGGCCCAATACAAGGCTTTTACAGGCAGTTGTCTGTCTTTCCCATTAGACTACTGGAGCAAAGCCCTTAATTTTGAGACACAGACATGTCCATAATATCCTCAGGCCCCCAGATCAGCAAAACCCTTCAGCTCCTTCACCTCCAACTAACTCAAAGTTGAAGGAGCGAAACTATATCCTTCAATTAGGGCTAATATAAGCAAGCAGGTAGTCATTATTACATAGAAGTTGCATCTTTCTGACATATCCAAGTTTAATAGCATCAGCGAAGTTACCCTGCAAGACAAAAGGCTTACAAGTGTTCTTTGAGCTGCATGCAAAGTCTTTGGTATGCAAGCTGGGTGTCCAGGAGCTATTCCTGATTTACACTGCAGTCAATGAAAAAAATAATTGTACCAAAATTGTTTTGGGTTTTTTCAAAAGTTTGTGAGGTTGTTTATCAGCCACACTGTCTCTACATCTTCATAGAGATCTGTAGTTTTGCTGACTGAACAACCATAATTTAAAAAAAAGATTAATTACTTTCTGGCAACTGGAAATCATCTCAATGTAAATAACTGCTGTTGCAAACAGAACTCTCTGCTACTCCACAGGGAGCGGCTGTAACGGCCCACGAAGGAATTGTGAAGAGGGATGAGATGAACTGCACCAAACTTTGGCCATCTAAAAGTCAGGTACCAAGCACCCAGATGATGGTACCACAGCTACCAAACACGATCCTCCAGAAGGTGACTGTTCCCATCCCTCAGTGGACTATTGAGGAAGCCTTAGTCTAAATTTGAGATGATCAAAGTTGGTGAAATGGATCTCTATGTCATGTCCTCTAATTAAATAGAGGTCTTTGGGAGCTGTGCTTGGTTTCTCACACAGAACCAGCAGTCATTCAGGTTACATCTGCTGCCTTTCCATTTCTGCAATTCCCATTTGTGCCTCTAGGAAGACTGTCCTTTGTATTTTGAATTTATTGATTTCTATTTATTTATTAGACCTCTTCCCAGAGTTTCAGATCAATGTTAGGTCAATGGTGGGACAGAACAATTATCACAGCTGCCTGGCCACTAAACAGGGCAAAATTCCCACTGCACTTGTTGCTGTAAAACCAGAGAACACAAATTGTTCAGAGAGTCCACAAAAGTGTCAAATTAAACTGCAAATTCAAAGTTCAGCTTGATAAATTCTGTTTAAATACTTTATCACACCAGTCAGCAGCTTCTGGCTTTCCATTGCAACAAAAGATTGAAATAAAAGCCAATCTCACCCAATTCTCTTCTTTGCTTGTCCATGTCCCCATCCTCTCCCCTGTCCCTACACCATGACTGTATCAGTCATCAGCAAACATGCTGCAGCACCTGCTGGAAGAGCATCCCTCCCCAGCAGACAGCAGTGTCCACCTCCCAAATACCTAAGGATGTTGCAGAGGAGGGTGATGGGCACCCACCATGGGGTTGGAGTGCAGAGTAGGGCCAGCACACACCCCTGCCCTGCCCAGAGGGTGCAGGCCCAGTGCTACTGCTGCTTGTGCCATGGGCACGGCCCAAAGATGAGACCACATAGACCTTCATCAGTACAGCAAAACCGTGTCCGCCCCTCATAGCCCAAATTTGAGTTAAAGGAAACTCTATTAACATAAACCATCGAAGCTGTATATTCCACAGGTATGCTCTGTACCCCAGTACAAGCTTAAACACTCCCCCTTCCCCGACACAGGCTCACTGGTAAAAGGAGCCTTGCGGCTGTTTAAAGCCTCCTCTGCCAGGGGAAGGTGGGCTTCATCCTCTTTGCGAGCCCCTAGAGGGAGACATGACCCAGATTTTGGGAGGAGACACGCACGGGAGCCCGGCACCAGCTCCGGAGATCCTGGTTGTGACCGAGTGGGTGAGCCATGGCAGAGGGATGCTCCCGGGTCAGAGCTCTGCCCTGAGCCCTCCTCGCCACCTTTGGGATGCAGTGGATGCGTGGGACTTGATGGCCTCCTGGAGAGGAGGGCACAAAGGATGCAGGAGAAACCCATTGTGAAGCACATCCCACGATATCCTGGATCAGGAATGGGAGTAGATGGAAACCAGGAAGAGGGGTCCCCAAGTCAACATGAAGACATGACAGGTCCAACTGCTCCCTTCAGGCAAACTACACCTATAGTAGCCTACAACATACCTCTTTCTTAACTAACTGCCTGATGGTCGCCTTTGCCTCCTTGTTCACAGTAACAGTATTATCAACATTCGAATAAAGAAAAATGATTCTAAAGTGCCACAAAAAGAACCAGACTAGATTATCAGCATGTTTGCATGGACAATAGAATATCACCAATTCAGGAAGATAAACTACACTGAAGATTAGTCTGAGCTGCCAGTTTCTTAAAGTGTTTCTCATTTCTTGGTTATGGCTATTTTTGCAAATTTCCCATTCAGAAATCACATTTCTTTCAAATCAGATCATTGCCCTAGGGTTGTTGACCTTTATTTCGCCCATCTGGAAAACAAATGAAGCAGGAAGGATAACAATATGAGATACTAATCAGAAGTGCTGTTTGTTTTTTTGAAAGCTTGATTTCCAACTTCTGTATCTCCCCCTAAAGGCACTACCAGCAGTCCACTGGCTAACTGCTCTGCAAGGAAAACCAGCAACTTGGCCAAAAGTCTTTTTGTGGCATCTTATTGGTGGTGAAAAGAAGAAAAAATAATAAAGCCAAATGACTAGTGAAAATGAATGCAGATGTGGCTGCAAGGAGTAGCTCAAGGGCCAAGTGAGATACCTGATATTGCTATTAGAGCATCGCCCTTCTAGATTTGACCTAAGGAGTTTCATGGGATGTTGACTAGTCAGGCAAGGACAAAGAACATAAGAATGTTTGTTAATAGAGTTAGAGAAATAACGAATCCCTCCTCACACGTACTTGAGAGGGCTGAGCCAGAGGGGAAAAAAAAGAGCAGCCAAACTCCAAGCAAGGCAAAAAGAGTTTGGGTTTGTTTTCCTCACTAAGCAACGCTGGCTCCCAAGGTATGGGTACAGATGAACAGCATGTTTTGTTAAACTTGAAGAGAAATTTGTTAATTGGTAGCATCTGAGTCCCACAGTTCTAACTGGTGAGTTTACGAGCTCGATCATGCTGGAAATAAAACCCATTCGGGGGAATGATAGGAAGGCTTTAAGTTTTTTATTATTAGAAATCTGTGGGTAGTGAAATCAATAGTTTTTAGGCAGATCTGTTAAAAGGGGAATAATACATTTTAGTCTTCATTAAATGCTATTCTTTTCTCAATAATCTTATTGTTTTTCTCATTGCTACATCTCACCCAGGTATTGGATTCACCTTAAAAACCCACACAGGTCATTGCCAAACCTCCCCCCCCTGCAGACCCCCTGAAGCAGCTGCACCTGNAAAGCTCAGCTGCCTTTGGGCCACACGTGCAGAGCCAAAGGGATCAGCACTGATGGAGCTACGCACAGAGTTAAACACACACAGCGCTCGGGCTGCGGCACCAAAGAGCAGAGCCATTACATATGCAGCTCCTGTGCCCGCACACAACCTTGAATATCAGAATCTTCTTTGATGATAAATAGTATAAATGGTGGCTAGGACACTGAAGTACCAGGGGATCGTTAGTGTCCCCCTGTACACGCCACTGAAGATGAGCAGAAGGGCTATTGGTGCAGAGTCTCCTCTGAAGGACGGGCTGTTCGTATCCCATAATAGTAGATTCCATTTAAAAATAGCAAATGATAGTCAGAGGAATAATAAAAGCTAGAAAATCATACCAAAACCCAGCGATACATCAAAGCCACTTTAATAGCTCTTAATACAGTCGCTGACATAGCTACTGTACTTGCAAGGCTGGATGATGGAGCAGGCAGAGGTTTCTGGGTTTATATTCATTTCATCCTAAAAGTTGCTGTTGCTTCTTGCATGTAAATTATAGATAATGACAAGAGGTTGCACTCAGCTGACTCCACTACGAGGTAAAATTGGATGAAAATACCTGGTTAAAAACTTCTCTCGGGGTTTTTTCCCCCCTCAAAAAAAGGGGGGAAAAAGGCAAGATGCGAGACATTAATTGCATGGGGCTTCTTCTATCTCCTGGATGGCTGCTGCACCGGTGCTATAACTCAGTGCTTCTGGATACTGAGAGAGGAAACGTTATTTGATGTAGTAGGGGCAATCCCATACTCATCAAATCATCTTGCTTGCCTGTAAAGCTAAGCTCCAATTTATGATGTTTTATGAAGCCACAGATTGAGCTAAGGCTATAAAAATTGGGACTTAATATTCAGGAATAAAAATGCATCTCACACCACCGAAGTGACATTTTTTTTTCCTCTAAAGGACCTGTATCCTCCTCACATTAAATACAAACCAGAGAGAGTGACAATAATGGCACGCTGTCCGAGGAGAACACACAAGACAAACAGCACAGGTCTGCGATTGCTAAGCCGTGGGTACTGGCTGCTGTGCATGTATTAAGGCAGAATGATGGGTCATATAGTAGGACAATGGCTAGTAAAGCACCACGCATCGCACAGCTCGCAGTGAGTTTATCCTTATTTTTAAATGCTTCCTCTCTGAGAAAGTAGAGAAGCCTCTCAAAGCACATCTGCCCACCCAACAGGGCTGTGGATTGTTTGGGGGGGTGGGGGTGGGTTGATTTTTCCTTCAAGTGACCAGTTGCACAGAAAGAAATGGGAAATTTCCAGGTGGCTGTTTTGGAGGCAGTCCTTCCACCGACTCACCTGAAGAAAAGGGTGAGATTCTTTTTTTATGGGCTTGAAAAATGAAAGTAAGAGAGATGGAAAAAAATTTTCTAATCCATTTCTGCACCCTTCAGAACCACCACTGCCTCCGACATGCTTCTCCACCACCTCCCCTCACTGATCTTTTATAATAGTTACCAGGAGAAGACACCCATCTACTTAAATTTTGCCTTTAAGGGCCTGGTGGAGCCAAGCACAGAAATATCTGTTTAACATTAGACATCTATTGAGGAAGGCATTTAAGCACTCACCTAACCTCCAAAGGCGTTCATATGACTTAACAGCTGCTTAAATTACTGCTATGGAGAGATGAGGTTATTTACATGCTTAATGTTAAGTGCACAACTGATGTAATCTTCCAAATCAAGGTTGAAAATCCTTAGGAAAAATTAACTAAGGTAGTAATTACACACAAATTGTTTAAAACATCGCTTGATTTTTTTACTTGGAGAATTTGGGATCTAATTAAGAGGCAGGACTGATGTGTGCAAATCTGTCCTGCTGGCTGCCCAAGGGATTGGAGCACGAACTTGCTTAAACTCGTTTGAACAGCCCAGCCTTGATCATTAAAGGGATGCACTGGTGGCAGATGTGGGCACCACGCGGGCTTAAGGAATCAAATGACTTCAAGCAATGCAACACCTGAAGTCCCTTTTAATATGATTTAAAGATATAAAACTGCTCAGTCTCTTAAAATGTCTCAAGGATAGCCTGGGCCAGGGTGAAGTCGCTCCCCCAGCTGCTCATTAAAACCCTCTCGCTGGCTGTGTTGAACTGATCTGTTGGCAATGCTGTTCAAATGAGCACTTTGGTTCTCTTTTTGGGGAGGAACAAAAAAATACAAGTCAGCTGGGGTGGCTGGTAGCAG
Organism: Zapornia atra; assembly: GCA_013400835.1. Lineage (NCBI taxonomy): Eukaryota > Metazoa > Chordata > Aves > Gruiformes > Rallidae > Zapornia > Zapornia atra. The sequence continues at coordinate 101,088 of VZTU01011576.1, forward strand.
TAACAAAACAGGAACGAGGAGCACAAGCATGCACTGACAGAGGCAGCTGCTGGTGGGAAGAGTGGCATGGACTGGTGTGCACGGGTATGGCCTCCCCCAGCACACACTCTGCACTCCCATGGCTGCTTCGCATGAGTCAGTCACTACAGCATTCTCTACAGCATAGGTCCAGAAGCACTTAAGAGATTATTTTCAATAGCATTTCCTCATTAAATTATGATGACAGGAGTCACAGAATCACCGGGTTGGAAAAGGCCCTTGAGATCGAGTCCAACCGTACCCATCCTCTACTAACCCATAGCCCTGAGCACCTCATCTCCCCATCTGTTAAACACACCCAGGGCTGATGACGCAACCCCCTCCCTGGGCAGCCTGTTTCAGTGCCCCATAACCCTTTCAGGGAAGATTTTTTTCCTAAGGTCTAAACTGAACCTTCCCTGGAACAGCATGAGGTCATTCTCCATCACTGTATCACCTGCTGCTTGGATGAAGAGATCAACACCCATCTCTCTACAACCTCCTTTCAGGTAGGCAGCATCTGAATAACATCTCCCCTCAGCCTCCTCTTCTCCAGGCTAAAAGTCACACGACACTCAGGGAACATGTCACAGGGCTTAGGAGACTGGATCCTTCAGACCCAGCATCACTGCCTCAGACTCATTATGTGATCCCAGCAAAATTGAGTAGACTCCTTGAGCCGTTCCTGCAAACAAAACTTCTAGGTAAAGTTTCCAGATAAAACCCCTGATGACAAATCCTGTCTGGGGTTACCATTCCCTTGATTAACTCCTGGCTCAGCCATGCAAGTTCATTTATACCAGCTTAAAGATATACCTGCAGCTGCAGGATCCATGTATGGCATACACAGATGCTTTTGGGGCCAGAGGGTTATTTCTCAGTAACAAACAGAGGGCTCTTGAGCACGTCACAAGTATATTTCAAGTAAAAATTATTTTAAAATAATAAAAATTATTATTATTTCCTACATTTTAAAGTTTGGGATACAGCTGCATAGTCAGCATTTACAATCCACGATTTCCTTCTCACTCTCTATGTGCTTTCCTGGATCTGACAGGGCTAGTAAAAATAAAATAAATAAATAAACCTAATCCACCCTGAGACAGAAAAACAACTCACTAAAAACACCATCTAAAACAGGAGGTTTGAACTCATTGAAACTCTATTATATGCTTGAGTAACTCCTGGAACAATAGAAAGCTATGCATGATTATGTAGGCAAGTAGAAATATGCAAGGCAGATGTTGTCCTTACTGCCACACATTGAAATCTTATCACTGGCCTAAATACCATCTTCTCTGTCATCATCCATTTGAGGTGGTCATGCCAGAATAAGGCTGTAACGGTGCATCTTTAACTCAGGTGCCACTGCTTACTAGGTGTTTGATTTGACTAAGTGTAAATTTGGTGCAAAAGGAAAAACATCACTGGTGGAGTGTCCCTACAGAAAGAGAAACTAAAACTCCATGGCTGTCTCAGAAAATGGGCTGCTGCTGCTAGTCTGGACTAAAGCCCAAGGGCATCTTATCTCATTTTCATTGGATAGAGTTTGCTCTAAGTCTTCAGTAGTCTGATCATCGGCACTTTCACTCCATTTAATTATTTTGGGGTGGTTTTTTTAGTCCATTTATTCCTCTTCAGACTCCTCCTTTACGGAGAGAAGCCTGTGGAGAGGATGACTTCCAATAACAAATCCCCACCACTGCTCTCTTATTTTGAGCAGATTTTCAGCTCATGTAAACTAGCACAGAATTATTAAATAGCCAGTGGAAAAATACCAGTTGATAGGAGCCTTGGGCCTCAGCCTAGATAAGAAGTTTCTGTGACAGATAGTAAATACGGGTCTGTTTGACACACTTGGAACGAGAGTCAGTTCTGCAGGTTCAGCTGATGTTAATGAATTCAGCAAGCTGCAATGCTTCATCATAAGAGTGAAATCTCATATTAACTATCAGATGAAATCAATATTTAAAACACCCCACACACCCAGAGAGCAAAGACCTTGGGAAAGGAAGGTAAAATATTGAAGGAATCACAGAATCACAGGGGTTCGAAGGGACCTTGAGAGATCATCGGTTCCAACCCCCCTGCCAAAGCAGGCTCCCTAGCTCATATTACACAGATAGGTGTCCAGACGAGTCTTGAATCTCTCCAGAGAAGGAGACTCCGCAACCTCCCTGGGCAGCCTGTCCCAGGGCTCTGTCACCCTCACTGGGAAAAAGCTCTTCTGTGTGTTAGTGCGGAACTTCCTATGCTCCAGTTTACAGCCATTGCCCCTAGTCCTGTCCCCACAGACCACTGAAAAGGGGCTGGCCAATTCCCCCTGCATCCCATGCCTAAGATATTTATAAACATTAATTAGGTCCCCCCTTAGTCTTCTTTTCTCCAGACTAAACAGTCCCAGCTCATTCAGCCTGTCCTCATACGGGAGATATTCCAGGCCCTTAATCATCTTCGTAGCCCTTCTCTGGACTCTCTCCATGAGGTCCCTGTCTTTTTTATACCAGGGAGCCCAGAACTGGACACAGTACTCCAGGTGGGGCCTGACCAAGGCAGAGTAGAGGGGGAGGATCACCTCCCTCGACCTGCTGGCCACACTCTTCCTGATGCATCCCAGGATCCCATTGACTCTCTTAGCCACCAGGGCACACTGCTGGCTCATAGCCATCCTGTCACCAACCAGGACCCCCAGGTCCTTCTCCACAGAGCTCTCCTCCAGCAGGTCATCCCCCAGCCTGTGCTGATACAAATGGTTATTTCTTCCCAGGTGCCAGACTTTACACTTGCTTTTGCTGAATTTCNGTCAAGGAGGTTGGAGTCTTCAGCAATGGGAGCCAAAGAGACACTTTAAGCCCATGGGTGGGCACGAAAGAGGTGGATCCCCAAAGCAGCTCCTCTGTTTTCCTGTTTTTCCCTACCGTACAAAACCAGGAGAGCTACCAGCACCAAGCAGGGCACAGTTGTGATCCAGACATGGTGAACTGGTATCTTGGTGGCATGACTGGAGAAGACTACTTGTGTCTGCAGCCTACCCCAATGGCATCATTGGTCTGTGATGGCCACAGCCAGGTTGGTTGAACAACAGCAGTGATGCTGCTACTGTCCACCTTCCTATGGCTTCTCTCAGGTTTTATTCCCACCTCTTTTTTTTGGCAATTACCATTTATTTGTTTGCTGCTAAAGCAGATAGAGAAGGCAATGATGAAATGCAGCAAAAAAAACCCATCCTGCAAAACTGGAACAAAGGAGGAGATAGTGAGGAAAGGGCTGAAAGAATGAGTGGAAGAGGAGGTTTGAGGTTAGAACATGGTCTCCTGCATCTGTGGTTTCCAAAAGTGCCTTATAATTTACACTTTACAGTTTTCTAGCAGCACAGTGGATTGTCAGACTTGATAATTTTATCCAAAAGTTGTGAACATCAGTATTTTCCTTAAAGTCTCGGCTCTCTTGAGACAATGGGTTTGTTAGCTATATCGTTGTCACTGATCTCAGCTCTCTTGCTTTTAAAAAAATAACATAAAATACAGCTCTCAGGTTTAAAGCTTTTCTCTGAAAAACATGAGCCTTTAAGGACACGTTAAAAAGAGAAAGTTAGTAACTGGCTTTTTCTTTTTAAGCCAAAGTTTGAATCTGGGGGAGCCCTGACTCATTGTTTCTAAACACTTGGTGGTGGGGGTTTCTTCCATGCTGTCATACCAAGCATAGCACCAGAAAGGCAAGTGGGTAAAGGGAAAACTATCAGTAGTAATAATGTCTCTAAAGTCCTAAATTTGTTTGGGTATAGTGGGAGAGGTCCCAACCCTTTTCTACAGTTCATTATACATATGAAGGGTCACCCATTTGTACCTACATGTCACATGGATACCCACCGCATCTCTCTGCCTGGACACAGAACTGCAAGCTGTGCAAGGACACAAACTCAGAGTTTGCACAAACTCTCTTAGAAATGAGGTTTTCAAACCCTGCATTGTCTCCTATTTCCTTGTAAAAGGGATGACTGATGGTCACGCTGGTGGAGTGACTGTCGGGGAGTCAGAGGTCTACCCCAGGTGCTTCCATCCTATGGAAAGAGCCACATGAAAACTCCGTGCGTAGCAGAGTACCTGTGCCAGCCCTCTAAGATAAAAATCCAGCATCAATAATTAGCAGAGAGCAATGCTGATCACAGATTTTTGGACAGGCTGTTTCCTAGGGTGGTTCAGACACACCTCATACTACCCTTCTCCTAGGTAGAGAACTTGCAACATGGAAGATCTCCTGGTGTGGTTTTGTTTTTAGTCACTCTCATGTCTTTTATTTCTACTAAGGAATGAAGTGCAACTGCTCATCAACACAGTGTACATAAATATATGTATTGCCTAGTTACACAAACGCCTGCCTGCAGCCGCTCAATAAACCAGAAAAGCACTACCTTCATTCAGGTAGTCCATCATTTTCAAAACCCAAAGAGTTTATAGAAACGATTGTCAGAGACCCCATCATTTTGCAGTTAGTATAATTAATAAGGTGTGCACAGAATCTAGGAGTGTTTTAACACATGTTTTCAGTTGAATTGCATTATTGTTATGTTATAATAAAAGAGAGCCACATGTTAACAGAACACCAGGGACCCAATCTGATGCAACTGTTAAACATCAATAGGAAAATCAGAGGGGAAATATCAAGTTTCCTTTAAAATCGTTTTGGTTTTCAAGCGCTGCGACTTATTTAGTAGATTTTGTGAAAGAGCCTCTGTTTATAAAAATTATCGGGTAGTGTTGGCTGTCAGAAAACATAAACAAGCAATTAGTGCAATAAGTAGAGTGATACAATGAACTCCTCCTGGCAGCCTCCTATCCAGAGCCAAGCAAGGCCCCCATTCGATGAACAGTTCGGCATGTGTTTACGTCCACAGGATCATCCTAGGAGTCTACTCATACTATTCACACATTAAGGTGTGTGCAAGGGGGGTTGTAAGGAACTCAGAAATACCTCAGGGAACCAGGATCGCAGCAACAGTCAGTGATTTCACTGTGCTGTGGTGCCACCTAAAAGCCACTTCAGAAAGTCTCCTAGATATGTAAAGTCCTGCGTATATCTTGGATAAACTTTAATGGATGCACCCTGTTTGGTGGCCTTGGAAAGCCTGTTTACTGAGGGGTCTCCCTGTTCTTCACTAGGGTTCTCCTATTGACTCTCATCAGCGGAGATAGCTGGCTCTGCCATGAAATAATGAGGCTGAGCTTTTGTAGTGAACGTGGGCTTATGGTCTGTGGAAATACATGAAGGACAAAACAACCCTCACATGAGAGATGTGATTAACTGTGCAATGTCACCCAGTTATCTTCATTTCTTCCACTCTATAAAAATCAATAGACCTAATTTCTTGCATGAAAACCTGACCACCGATGTGTTGTGAAACTGCTCTCATCACTTTTGCTCCAGACCTGCATATCACCTCCTGCACATGTTCAAGCTTTAAAGTTACTCTGATGGACCCAAAGGCATGGAAAGCAACCTGCTAAAATGAGCTCCCTCTGAGATGCTTTAATATGTTTTGGGAATAGTGTTGAGAATAACTGGGCAGGACCGGGGCACGTGGCACTCTGGATACTGCCCCAGTATCGCTCACAAAGGACAGTTCTCCTAAACTTCTTCCCAGAAACAGGGATTGGCACATGTGGTGCTCATAAGGGATGCTGAAAGAGAGATCTGTGGATGGATTATTCTGGTACTGAGCTGTTCCTAAAGAGTTCTTGCAACAGGAGAAAATTACAGAGAAAACTTCTCATCTATTAATAGTGATGTGGGCAAAATTCATCAACAGAGGAATAACTCCTGTCAAGAAGGACATCCTCCCTCTCCAAATGATTCATACAGCTAAACCTTCTCCTAACACAAGTTCACCAAAGCCAGGGCACTTGTCCTACTGGCACCTTGTGTGTGCCAACACAAGTCTGGGGTTTTAATTCACTTGGAGAGAAGCACTAGCACTTAGATCCAAACATAACAATAACTCCTTGCTTCAGTGACTTCTTATGAGCTTGAAGCACCAAAGAACCATCTTCTCAAGTCTGTTGGAGATTTTATTTTACCTCCTAGAGAGGCAGGCCCAGGAGCTGGACTCTGCATGACCTTCATTAGCAAGGAAGCAGAAGGTGGTGGTGTGACTTGTGCCACCGTGCTTCTTCCCATCCCTCTGTGTTCTGCACACGCTAGAACTTGACCTAACTGGTTCATCCCGATTCTAATTGGAGCCTTTATGTTAAATGCAAAAGTACTTACAACCTACACTTAAAAAAGATGCGAGTCAGGCAATGAGGCACAACACTTAAACTCTGCTCATCTATAATATATATCCCTATGTACAGAAAGCATGGACAGTGTCAAATGAAACACGCAATTAGGCCTCCTCTAACAGTGAGCGGTTCAAACTGTAACATCATGCCAACCGTGATTAAGAGTGATACAGCACATCATCATTGTCAACACTATTCAACCAATGTAAACCTTAGTTAGAAATGTACTTGTCAGAGAAAAATGCGCCTTTGATTTCTATTACACTTTCCCCAGTAATTGCTGTCATCAGTGGCAGGTTATTATTACAGTTGAATAGAGTTTCAGTAATTACTTTTGCACAGATTCTAACAGCTTTTAGATTGAATGATATTCTGACAGTTTGAATACTCTTGACAACAATTACCTTTTTCCTGGTTAACACTGATTCAGGAAAATTAAAAATTAAATCTGTTCAGAGGAAACACTTATGTATGGCACTAGTAAGTGGGTTGATACAAAAATGTGTAAATTACAGAATGACTTAGAATAAAAAGTTCTTTTGCTCTTCCTCTTATGCTTTAAAAAAAAAAAAATCAGCACTTAGGGTACACGCAGTACATGCTGGTTAGATTACCAGTAAATGATGTGAAATAATTTAAAGCACTTCTAAACCCACTTCCTACTGATCAGCTTGAAATGGAGAAAACACTATTATGGAGGAAGGCTTGTTGCTCCCACCCTAATTTTTTTGTCTTTGGTAACAGCCCGATAATGGCATTTGGCTTTTAAACCATTATTCTTAATTTCACATCACCAGATTATTTAAAAGAAAACAAAACAAAAACCAAACAGCCAACAAGGAAACTGTCTTACAGCAGTAGCCTAGAGAAAAGTGGCAGGTTTGTTATTTCTGAAAAAAATAACTAATATTGCAGGCACCATAATTCAAATGACTTAATTTGAAAAAAAGTCTCATACCCAAGAGCCCTCTGATTTAATTTCCTTCTCTGAGAAGTTAACTGGCCTCATGGATAAGGGAGACACAGTCGATGTGCTACATCTTGTTATTAGTAAGCTCTTTGATAGTGTTTCACATGACTTTCTTATAATAAAACTAAGAAAATATGTTCTAGAACTAGATAAAATTTGCATAAGGTGGAGAGAACAATCGGCTGAAAAACAGCTCTCAAAGAGTAATTATCAATGGTTCACTGTCAAACCAGAAGGAAATTTCAGGTGGGATTCCTCAGGGATCTGTCCTTGCTCCAGCTATGTTCAATATTTTCATAATGACTCAGTTAAAGGGAAAAGAGATTTCATTTATAAAATTTGCCATGTTGAGGAGCGGGGATGGTGGGAATTCTTGGGAGGTCTAGATCAAAATCCAAGAAGATATTAACAGTTTGGAGTGATGGTCTGAAATTAAGATGGAATTTAATAAAGCTAAGGGTAAAGTGTTATTCTTACAGAGAAGTCAAATGCAAATGGGGAGTTGCCACTAAGGGAACTGCATTACAGAGAAGAGTTTCAAAGTTGTGGTGGCCTACGAGCTCAGTAGCAAACAAAGGAGTGAAACTGCTCTGGAAAAGGTAACTTCAGGGATGTGTTAACGAGAACATCCTATGCTGTGGTAATTATCCTACCCTCATTAAGATGGACCCTCAGCTAGAAGTCTGTGTCCCACCTTGAGCTCATATTTTAAAAAAAATAAGTGTAAAGAAGCTGGAAACAATTAAACAAAGTCCAACTGAGTATGGCAAGACTGGTCAGGACTAAAGAAATATGACCCACGGGAATAAGACGAGTCTCTTCAGTTTAATAAAGAGAAAATTAGGGAGAGATATAATTAATCATCTCCCGGTTGATGAAAGGCTACTGTTTCAAGCATGCTGATTAACTGCCTTTGATATCCTCCAGAAGAAAAGTTGAGAGAGATTTGTTTTGTTGTTGTTTTGCAAAGAAGTTTAGCCCATTTGTTTTGAGATTTGAAGACAATTTCCATGACACAAGATGACTTGCACAAACTTCTTTCCCTCTAGAGAAAGGAGGGCAGGATCAGTGCAGCCCTGGTGCTGGGAGCTACCAGAGCTTTGCTTGCTCCGGGTCAGGGAGAGGAGCAGTAAGTTCAGAGGTAGAAACTACCCAAGGAGAATTACAAATGATAAAGACAAAAAAAAAAAAAANAAAAAAAAAGACGATAGTCCCTGTGGAGCAAAAGATGAATGTTAAACTAAGTTCATCTAGCCACCACACTGGTTAAAACACACATAAAATACCCCCTGGAAACATGGTCAGCACGCATTTAGAAGAGTGGGTTGGTTCACACAGAGCAACGAGACTCATCTGAAACTAGTGACATCTTTCAAGATCTTCTTTTCAGGTTTTACCTCCCTATTACTCTCTGAATTTTTCCTCCTCAAATCCTATTTTCAACATTTCTTCTGCTTCCGAATAAAAAAGTATCTAAATTCTGTGAGATCTTTTTAAATAAGAATTTGTAAGGAAAGTAAAACCCCACAAATTTTACAAGACTTACGACTGGTTCATAACAGGGGGTGACGCTGAACCAATTGGAGAACATTTATAGTGTGTTACCTCATTTTCATTGACTCGATTAAAAAGGATACAACTGATAGATTACTGAAGAAAATCATAATAATAAACCCCACACTGCTCCTCCTCTTCTCACCCTGGACCAGGCAGCAGTCTTGAACAATCATGTGCAACCTGTGAGGAAAATCATTCAGAGAGCATTGGGTAGGGGCTTGTTGCTTTTTGGTTACTGGAAAGCATCTGTTGCCACTGAAATGGGACAAGGAGCGAGGTGAACCCTCAGACCTTCCTCCACATCCACCCCAGTCAACGTGCATGGGGACATACATCACTCATGGCATAGGAAAGATGACTCTACCTATGGAGTCTGTTGCAAAGTTGCAATTGAGCCTTTAGCTTTTGACGCTGCTACGTAACTCTGATCTACAAGTATATTAAAACATCATCATCTTTTTCTCTGCTCATTAGAATTATGTATTTAGTTTATTGTTATAGTTTCCATAGAGCCTTCTCTTTTTATTAGCATTGTACAATCTGTACAAAAGCAAAATTTAGTCCTTTCAGGGAGCTGAAAGGAAGCAATCTTTTACATGACAAATCCAACATTATCATATGTAAACCTCATTTACTATGTAATGTCTTCCTGTTTCCAGTTCATTAATTGAATGAAACCTATTTTCACATTCTGGTAGGCAGCAGTATTTTCCAACTAACTGTTTTTAAGAGAAAGGAGGGGAAAAAAGAAAAGAGAAAAAGATGTAGCACTAGAAAAACATTTAACATAATGATTGGTCAAAAAATATATAGATTTCTGAAAAAAAAGTTACTACACTTATCAAAGAGAAAAAAAAACCCGCAACAGTGGCTGGAATTTGAAACCAATATAAAATTTGTTTTATCAGATTAGCATAAGTAAAGTAAGTGTTACACTTTCATCAAGGTGAGTGACTGTTTTGCATTGCCCTCACTGACCCAAGGAGCAGGCTGTAGTGCAAGGCAGAGCCCATACACAGGGGATCAGCCCACCTCGTGTTGCAACTGCACATGTTCCCAAAATGACCAAACCACTGAATCTGACACAACACAGCTGTGAGCTACCGACGGAGGTAGTAAATACAGCCCCCTATTTAGTGATGAAGTACTTGATGATACCTCAATTACCACCTGAAAGTTTCCAGCACAGTGCTCTTTCACTTAGAAGAGTGTATTTCCACCCCACAAAGTCAGTCACACCGGGAGAACACCTCCATACACTCACTGTAACGTCAAAGAAAAGACCATTAGGCCTTCTTCGCACCTACAGAAAGTGTTAAAAGTCCACAGTAAAACAGGCTTCTCCCCAGGGTGAGGATAAGCCACAAGTCCACTCCTGCATCAGAGAACATCGGTGATTATTTGGAAGTGATACAACAAAAGCATCACAGCTATCTTTCAGCCAGACTACCCAACTATTAAAAAATATTTTATAAACTTCTGTAAAAGTAATTTCTTCTATGTACCTGCCTATGGCTTTGCTTGCCTACTGAAAAAAACACCACCATGAAGCTACACCACAGCTCGGCTTAAAATCTGCCTCAAATTACTCTGCAATCATTTGCGGCTTCCTTATCGAGGCATTATCCCACCCAGCCCATCCGGTTTGCCCAAGTCAAAACTCTGCAGTGTTAGAAACTCATCTGGTGAGCTACCACTCTTTAATCTTCATTATTCATTGAAGTGGCAATTGCAATACCCAACACGACCTCTACAGACATATGCAGAGATACATAACCAAGGAGAGTTCAAATGACAGCACAATTCGCATCACTTTTGGACATTCAAGGCTAATGTTTGTAATTGAAAGACTCCAACAATTATTATATTTTCTTTTCCACACAAGAAAATCTGCAGCCCAGAAGAGCAATAGCACTAAAGCTCCTCACAGGTTCCAGGCACATTCCTTTTAAAAAAAAAAAAAATAAAAATTTTAAAGTTCCATTTAGCTCCAAAGAAAAAAAAATATTAAAAAAAAAAATTCTCATCTGGAAGGGGACTTCCTAAAACCAATTCTTCAGTATCTGTTAATGTGGTGTGAAAAGCAAGAAAACAGCAATTCCATTTGTCTGTGGCACAAACTAAGGCAACATCACCGGTGGGAAGATCACATTGGTACTGGCAAACCAGAATAACAGAAAAGGAATGAAGTGATGAAGGACAAACATTAAGGTCTCACCCTCAGCCCACAGGAAAAACTCCTGTGCTGCATGCTGGGGTCCCAGCAGCACGAAGTGATGCACGGGCACCATCGAGGCTTTACAGGGCTTTAGGCTCTGGTGCCACACAGCTTCATCTGCATAATGCAAACAAGCCAAACAAAACTGACACTAAAATGAGAAAAATTGGCAATTTAAAATTGCCTACTACAATCCCTTTTCTTTTTGACCTCAATCCAAAGCCTTTATCAGCCAAAGAAAAGACAAGCTCACAATTAGCGACTATGACCAGTTAATGGGTCCATTCTGAATGAGCTTTTAAATAAAACAATAAGCAAGCCTGGGAAAAAGCAACTTACTGGACTATTTGAGGCCAATTTCTTTTAAGCACAGGTCACGTTATTTTAAAATCAATTTCTTTTAGCAATAGTTTCATCAGGACTATGTCATTCCAGAGGGAATGGACCCAAAAACCTCTTACTGCCAAATAACTTAATCTTGGTGCATCTGGAACTATATTTTCTTCAAATAAGCCTAGTTCATAGTATGGGTGTATTTGTTGGGGGTTTTTTTTAAACACAAATGATCCCTGACAACTTCAAAACCAAATTACATGTAGGAAAAAAAATGTTACAAAGCTGTTTATAAAAACCCACAGAGCTCTTAACAGTACAGAACAACTCACTAGAAAAATAAAACTCCAGCTGACTGGAAAGAAAGAAAGAAAGAATAAAGAAATAGACAACTCCAAAACGTTCCTGAATAGCCAAGATACCCAATGCTGGCCGTTATTAGACCAGACAACGTGAAAGTCAGCACAACCTTCCCCAAAAGTACCTCCTTTTCCCCTTCTGGGTATCTCATAGCCTCACCAGAATTGAGTCATGAATGCAATCCAATACCATAAGTACTTTTATAACCTGATACAATAATAGCTATTTTAAATGCCATTCAATTGCCAAACAAAATTCCAAGATGAAGAACAGGGGTGGCAGGAACATCCCTGGAGCTAGCACGTTGTTAGCACTGAGCATCCACAGCCTTAGTGCCCTTTCCTCCCCACCCCCAGGTACAGCCCACAGCCCCACACTCACCCAGGCTGCGTTGAGCATGACTCCCCAAGTCCCTCTCCTCCTGCTCCCCAGCAGCAAGCACATTCCTTTCCTCTTCCCACAGCCCACTACAGATGAAACAAGGGCTCTCCCAGGTGTTTGCCATGAGATTGGGTAAACAAGCTGCATTTGTGCCTTTTTAACATGCCTTGGAAGTAAGTAGTGAGACTGAGAAGAACCACTAGTTATCCTCAAGGATGCCTTAAACTCATCACCTTACCCTGAGCATAGTTTAAGCAAAGACATGAAGCATGCTGATCTTTTTGTTTTAGCATCCAGCATGCCAGAAGAGTCTGATTAACAGCTTTCCATCCCTATTCAGGCATCTTTGTTAGGAGCAAGCCTTTGCTCTTTTAGATCCTGATCCAAAGCCTTTCAAAGTAATTGAAAAGTCTCCTATTGATGGGAAGGGGGGTGCGCCCCCGCTAATTGTTCCTTTCACATTAGAGTGAAAACAAATTCTCCAGCTTTCATTTTAAATCCATGAAGTTCAATCCCTTGATATATTGGACCCTTATTTTAAGTATGCTGGCAAGGAGAGGAGGGGAAGGAGAGGACAAAGCCCAGGACATGGGGCTGCGCATAGGCTGCAGATACGTATGCTCTACAGACTGCGCAGTAAGGCTGGATACATTGTGGGGCTTGGATTTTACTATCCAGAGAGGCTCCAAATGTTGCAGGGTTCAGAAGTTCACAGTATATGCTATGTTTAAAATACTCACTGCTCACCAGCAGACCCAGGCTCACGAAGCCACTCTGATGCTGCGAGTCACTTGTTTCTCCCCAGGAAAGGAATCTTTCTGTTTGATGTTCTCCCAGATGGACCTGTTGTCTCTACTCAAGGTGGAGGTGTGGGTGGAGAAAAGTAGGAGGTCTGGAGAGGGTGTAAGCTTTGGTTTGGGGTAACTTGGTGACAAAAAAAGGTTTTGAGAAGTCACAAGATGCTTATTCAAGACACAGAGATGTGGCTGGCAAGCTGAAACAGTGAACCCCTGTGGGAATTTGAAGTTAAGCACACACAGGTTACAGTGACGATGGCACCACACAAATACTTGAACAAAACCCCCAGGTAATGTGATTTTTATGAAAGCTGAGCTTTAGCTGGGTATATAATCAGCACAGCTTCCAGTGCCATCTCCAAGGATGGGAAATCCAAGAAAAGCTCCTTGATGGGGGATAACTAAAAGCTGCCTTTGAAACCACGAATGGCTTTGCCCTGGCAGGAGATTAACTGGCTGGAACTAGTATATATTTCCATCTATGGGTTAAAAAAGCATCTTTAAACATAACGATACAAATAACTACAGATCTCTAAGAGGGAAGAAAGAGCAGAGTACATGGCTGATGCTGTGGGAAACCAGGACAGCATGAGGTCAGCTGGAAAAGTCCCCAACCTGTGTAGTTGAGGACAGCAGCACACTCTGGGCAAACCATCCATCCCACCATGACATAAATACCGGTGTTTTGGCAAAAGAAGGATTTGTAGAGAGAAAAATATACATAAAGTGCAATAGTAACCTGGAAACATTCCTTTAAAAAATGCCTTCTTACAATGAAATACTTGTCTTCCCTCCACACAGAGGGATTTCACCCCGGAGTTGTTTCTAAAAGATGGTAAAACATAACAGATGAATGTTGCCTTGCATAAGGAACACACACATGCATTTAAATCACTTATATTTTACTTTTTTATGATGCAATTGTGAATTGTGTTATTTTGCATTTGTAATTAGAGGTTGAAACAGATGGTAAAGGCTTGGTTTAAAGTGATGTACTGGAGTACGCAGCTCTGTGTATCTGGTCTCCTGCTCCATCGAGTGCTGAGGATGGAAACCCTACCAGGAGGTGGTCAAACAACAAAGTGTCTGATGCACATCGAAGCGTGCTGAAAAGTACCAGAATGGGGGTTCTAGAAGGTCAGTGAGCATTTATGAAAAATCTATTCTTTCTTTTCCAAAAAAGCACTCGTAGAGCATTCTTGCTGGCGTGCTCTAATTTTGGCAGTTGGGTCGTTTATGTTTCAAGAGATCAAACACTGTATAATTAATACAGACGAAGAGGGGAAAAAAAAATAAGAAGTTTCTAAAATGGCATAAGTGGGTTTGAAAACCTTATTGCTTGCTGTCTTGGTAGCTGAGGACTTAGCAAAGAAGCTGCATGGAGACTGGAGGACACAGAGGTCTCACCAGAGAGACCCTCCAGAACCACCCAAATTCATTAAGTCATCCAGATGAGATCTTATAATAATGAGCTCCTCGAAGTTTTATCCTTTTGCTACTTTTATCTGATAGCAAGATTTTACAATGAAATACCGATGAGGACACACAAATCTCTTATGAAAACCGTGCCATCCATCACTCATGGGGTGGGGGCTATATGTTAGCTAGCACGTTTCATTTTTAACTTGAATATTCATAACCTGTGAGTCCCCCACAAAGAACAACAATAAAGATTCTTTTCTGTTTAAAAGAGGGTATAAAGGGTATATCTTTCTTTGCTGCCTTTTTGGGTTTGAGCCCCTCTTATAAATGCAGCCCACCACCTACTCTAAAGGGTTAAAGACTTTTCAGATCATCCAAAACTGACTTTATTATGAGTCAGATCTTAAAAAAAAAAAAATCTCTCATTCAGGTTTTTAAAATTTCTTTTTTTTACAGGTATTGACAGTTCTTAAAATTCACTGTCCAAAGGATGTTATGAGGACAATGTTTGAGGCTTCTAAAACCAGAGCCCAGAGGCTCAGGCTCAAGTTTGATTTACGTTAACCTCCACTGAGATTTTCCCTGTGACTTGGTCTGCCAGTACGTTTTGTTTTGCTACAGGATATGCTGATACTTGGTGAATGTAACAGGGTATTTAAGTACACTTGTTGCAAGTCGCAAAACACCCTATAATATTAAATGAGGAAAAAACTTCTTATAAACTTTGCTTAAAAGGTTGCTGCCTTGGATGTTGTCAGGTCCTATGAATATGAGAAAAAAAATCAATCTAATTTTTAAATACAATTACACTTTAAAAAAAAAAACAAAACGATTCATATTGAGAGGAGTTGGGGGTTTCTAACCATTCTATGCTTTCACGAATGGCTGAGTTTGCCTGCCTGGGCTGCCTTGCTGATGCAGATGGCCCTCGCAGACAATCCCCCACCAGCTCTGCTGAGCACATCATGCTACGTACTTGTGTTGTGCCGCCTGGAAGCAAGCAGGGAGCTCCTCTAAAGCCATTCTGGAGCTGAAGAGGCCTCCAGAAAACTCCTTTGGAGGTGCCACGTGCAAGCAGTGGCACTGGGCATGCCGGGAGCCTCTGCCTGCAGAACCTCTTCCTTCCCATGATCTTCCATAGCTGAGGACAGACAGCATGGATGTCCACATGTCTCTGATGCTGGACATGAAAGGTTGTTAGAACTTCTACAAATAAAATATGGCATTTGCTCAGGTAATGAGTCTCTCAGGTACAGATTGTATTTTGCCAGTGTAATTAATAATCAGCAGGACTGGTCAAGGAGTAAAACGTAAGCGATAGTGCTAACCACCGGCTGTTGCTGCTCTGACTAATAATAAAAAAAGATTTAAAAAGGCAAAAAGAAAAATGGACTTGAGGAGGTAAATATGAGCAAGGAATTTAAGAGCTCAGAACCAAAGCAGGCTGGTAAGGAAAAGGATACAGGAGGCGAGGAGACAGTAATGGATAATAATTTCAACAAGGTGAGGTAAGAACAGGTTTGTTCTTGCTGCAATGCAAGTGACAGATCTTAACCAAAGGCAGGATCCCAGGGAGAAGAGCTGCAAATCCAAGAGGACAAAGTATTAAGGGAGAGGGAAAGGACAGGAGCTGCTGGCTGTGATGGATTGGGGTAGATACCCAAACCCCCCAAGGGCATTATCCTCATTTTGGCATCATGAGGAACATCTCGTACCCCTTTGACGTTGATATTCATTGTAGACCTTTCCATAAGTGTTACAAACCAATGGCCATTTGTTTTGACAGGAAAACTGGCAATTTTTAGCTCTCTTGTTAATTGTGATGAGGTGCTATTAATAAACTGCTCCAGCAGAAGGATGCGTTCTGCCAAAGAGCAAGTACCATTCACTCGGAAAGCTCCAAGCCCCTTTCTTACTCCTAGTAGGCCATTTCCTACCAAAAATGGAGCAAACCCTTTAAATACATGCATATCCTATCCAAAATAAATCCTACATACTCTGAAGCGTTGGACAGGGCACTCATAATCCAGGTGCAAAGTGTCACCTACAGCTTCTACCCTTGAAATCCAAGCAATTGTACTGTAAACTGTGGAGCATGGATCCAGTCTGCTGTCATTCACCCACAAGAATTCAAATCCATAAAACCAAAATCAGTGTTTTTAACCAGAATAGGGTCCAGATCACTATGTGGGTGCAGTAAGGCGTCATTCCAATAACACATGGTTTATATTGGTTATTAGGGACATTCATTAAAAGAGCTTTTACCAGGACTGCTGGTGTTACCTGCCCTATTAGGCTGTTACAAGGATGATTTTTAAGATTTTTTCAATAGTTTGGGCTTTTTCCTCACTAGCAGTGCAATCTTTACTGAATGCTCAGATTTACAATGGCACACTAGCTGCAGTCTTGTCACTAAGGTAGGTTTCTCTTTTTTTTTAGTAGGAAAAGGATCTGAAATAGGCAGATTGTGAAATCTCTCTATAGAAAATGTGTTTACTATTTTTTGTGATTGGTATGGGCTAAGGAATTGAACCAGAATGCCATAAGAACACATTTTCTATGGGGAATTCATTCACATCTGTTCCTGGATGATGACTGGAGGAACAGAAATTAAAAAAAAAAAACCAAACAGTTAAAAAAATGTAATTTTCAAAAGGAAAAATGGCTTCCTCTGATCTTTAACTGAAAGTTCTGATGAGTTTTCATTCTACCTGACCTGATTAGCCCAATTCTAATACAGAGCTAATGAAGAAAGAGAGACTTGGCATGAAAGTTAACTCCTGTCTGGAAAGGAGATAGATGGGTTTCTGAAAATAGGGGCACCTGGAAAATGCACTTGCCTGATTCCTTCTAAATCTCAACGCACCCCTTTTCAACTTCCGTTGATGTATGGGCACACAGCACTTAGCAAAGTGCTTTTGTTCACTGTATTTAGTAAAATCTGAATGTGGCACATACCCTTGGCACACTAACACCATGAAAAGGCAAGCCACATATCAAATGTAAAGAAACTCCTTCCCCCTTTGCCTTTGGCAAGTGGGAATGTGGCACTGACCTAGCTGCTTTGGGGAGGCAGGAGGGCAGCGGGCACTGGAGACCAGCTGGGGTAGGAGCCCATCCCAGCAATGCCTGCAGCACTGGACAGTCTTGAGTGGAATGGGGTTTGGAGAGGAACGTGTGGGTGTGGGTTATTCTGTTTACAGAACCTCTTGGCACCCTGAGTAGGGTTTCAATTTTTCCCTTTGAAATCTAAATCACGCAATGCTGTCAGCATCGATTGTTTTCTCCCACATCATGGCTGCAGGTTGGACTCTGCTGGCAGCTCATAGGATGGGGGTTTTGGGCAATGCTGTGGCAGAAATACTGCTTTGCTTTTAAGGTCTATGTCCCTTCCACACAATATATAAGCACAGTATATTAGCAATAAAATACTATATAAAATACAATAAAATAATCCGATGATTCTACATTGATCTTTTATTAGTAATATACTGAGCTATGAAATGTAAATTAATACTTTCATGCCTTTTAAAATTTATAATTAATCTATCCTGCTTTGGCCTACATATTTTTTCCTATTTGTGCAAGAACAAGCCTGATACCAAACCAAAGGAAACGACTCGGGGCTCTTTTTAACCAGTATCGACAGAACACACAGCAGGTCTCTCAGGAACATACCAAGCAACCGTAGTCTTTATTAAAAATATATATATGGATAAAAGCAGTCAGATAGGATATAAGGCTCTCTGAGATACAATGGTATTGCTAACTTCTCTGATTTTTCTATTTCTGGCCTTTATGGAACAGAAAACGGTGATGTAATTCTGTGATGCAAACACCCTCTATTAAATAGATTAAGATCATCAAGTCTGTTTTGCTTGAATTTCTATAGCTTCAGCGCACACCAACTAGAAGGCCTGGCCTGATAAGTGTTGAGCTCTTTCAAGAGCTATTTATTTCAAAGTTATAGGGCTGATGAAGGTTTTTAAAGTTACAAATTCCTGTTTTTCTTGGAGTATCTTCTTTAAAGATATGCAAAGTGGGATTTCTCAGCATTATTCAGAACTGAGTCTCGAGTGATTTGCCACTTTTGAGTACAGAGATTGTTTTCTAATTCAAGCAAACATTTTTTGGGGAAGAATGCTCATTAGAAAAACACCACTAAGAATCCCAGGACATGTATACAGCTAACCTGACTTCACAGTCGTGCTCTTAGATCCTGGGGCAACACAAAGACATAAAGACAAATGCAAAAATCATCAATGAAAAAATAAGGTTTTAATGGGTTTGGAATAGGCTTGGAATAAAGCCCCAACCAAAGGCTCACTAAAACTGCGACCGCATTCCCAAAGCCAAAGGCCTCACTGCTGAGTCTGATTGCTAAACATTCTTTTTTTTTCTTTTGAGATGCTATTTTGGGTCCAGTAGGCCATGGAAAGAAGTAGGTTATCCTCACTTAGACCAACAGGCGTTTAGAAAACCAGATCTATTTACATCTTAGATGGACATATTCACAAAAACATTTGATAGATGAACTCAGAGATAAAATTTCTCTGGTTTGCTGAGAGAAGTGCTATGTGCTATGCATGGAAAATCACCTCTGTGTAAATAATGTATATTTGACTTCACCTTTTGCATATTGATCACTCCCTGAGTTGCAAATCCGCAGCCATGTGGAAGCGTATGTAATGTGAATAACTTTATCTGAAACTTGCATGTCTTAGGCCATATGTTCACTGATATCTGAGCATAAATCCACTGAAATTTACTATCATGTACTGCAGATCAATAAACCCTACAGTACTTCAGAAGTGCCAAACGTATATTACACTTGATAGCTTCAGAGACGCTATTTTCAGATATAATTATTTACATGCAGGGCCCAAGACCAGGAGATAACCTTAAGCTTTGGTAACATTAACACTTGCAAATAATCATCACTACTGTATCGCTCTCACACTCCATAATCTGCTAACATATGTCTACATTTTATATGTGTTTATGTAGTACTTTATATGGAAATGTTTCATTACTGCCCGCAGCAACATGTGGCATTTCTTCAAGAACATTTCAGCACCTTTTAACATGGTTTCTTCAAATGTCTTTCTAATTGTGAGGATTTCATTCTACAAATGTTATCACTGCTCAAGCAGATTAATTTTCTTAACTGCTTAACATGCATGCTCTAGGCATTTCTACAAAATGTAAAATATACAGTACGGAATTAATATAAATAAACTACTACCAGGCTATTATAGATCAGATTTAAAGCTGCATGGTTGGAGATAACTCCATTTTAAGACTTACAAGTCTTCTTAGTGTGCCATCATTTCATCTACAATTTTTGTATGCCATATAAGACAATTTTTCATCTAGTTATTATTGTACTGCTTTCTCTAAACCCAGCCAGGATGTCCTTAGTTATGAAAATAGGGACTGCTGGCAGGGAGAGTGTTCAGGGTAGAAAGTTTTGTCACAATTCTAGATTTCCTGGATTTTTTTTTTTTGGTTTGTTTGCTTTGGGGTGGTGGGGTTTTTTTATTGTTGTTGCTAGCTTCTGTCTGATCAGGCATCTTCTAAAACTGCACAAAGCCCACTTGGGTTGAGAGACCTCCTGGAGATGTGGAGATGAAAGCAGTGGCTAATACAAAGATTCCTGAACCATGGTCACGTTCAAAGAGACTTAGACTAGTGACTACATTGGTGTGTCCGTTGTCCTGTATTCAGATATCATTTCAAGCCACCTAAAAACACAGGATCTGAAGCTAGCTGGATGAATGGCTTTCAGACTAAACTCTATTCTCTCTGTCAGACTCAGAGCAAGCCTCTGATGACTTTTAAAAAACTGAAAGCAGGTGAGATGAATCCAAGCCCCAAGGTTTATCTGTTATCTGGTTGGAGATGTCACAAATCTCAGGAAATTGTCCTCTGAATGTATCCTTCCAGCATCCTATTCACCATGCATCCAGGTCTAAATAGCCTGGTCTTTAGGGAGACAAAGCGTTAGCAAGATAGGGGGGCTCTGGTTTAAGCTTTAAAGCACAGATACAGACAGGAGCAGGAGATATGGACGTCATCACTGCCCTCACCCTTGATACACGTTCCATCCTTTGCTGATGTTCATGTGGGTGATAGATTAACCCGATTACATAAAGATCTTCAAGATGCCTAGAAGAAAAACCTGGCAGAAGAGCACAGCAGCGTCCTCCTGACCCCAGAGCTTAACCGTCCATCTCAGCCCTTTCCTGCTGCACTACCTATTCTTGCCCTCGATGCGTTTATCTCAGCCCTTGGCAAACTACACAGAAATTTCCTCTTTGAATAAGGAAATAGTACAGAGCAATCCTTCTGATAAGAACAAGCTGATTTCTTCTCTAAGGTCCATGGAAATATTTTTCTTTTCCCTCATTTTAAGCTAGAAGAAATGCAATTTCCCTGCAATGAGGTTTGGTATCGTTACTGTTGGAGAGATGAGTCATTGTTTCTTTCATATATATCATCTGAGTACCTATAACAGTCTCTCATCTAAATGTTAATTGTATCCAACAGAAAGACTTTAAATGAATACTCTGTCAATAACACTGTTATTAATGTTTCTTGATAGGCACAGTTGGAATATTTTGCAAGATTAGAGTCTAATAGTTCCTACAGAATCTGCTTCATGTGTTGTGTTATTGCGTCTACTCTTGATCAAAACCCACTTATAAAGACCTGGTTGGCTTTTTTTCACAGAATCACAAGGCTGGAAAAGACCTTTTAAGATTATCAATTCCAACCATTCCTGTCCTATGCTAAACCATATCCCTAAGTACCTCATCTATCCTTTTTTTAAACACATCCAGGGAAGGTGACGCAACCCCCTCCCTGGGCAGCCTGTTGCAGGCCCCAACTCTTTCAGTAAAATTTTTTTTCTAATATCCAATGTAAACCTGCCCTGGCACAGCTTCTTGCCATTTCCCCTTGTCCGATCTCCTGTCCCCTGGCTGAAGAGACCATCGCCCACCTCTCTGCACCCTCCTGTCAGGTCAGTGTAGGTGGTGAGAAGGTCTCCCTTCAGCCTCCTCTTCTCCAAACTAAACATCCCCAGCTCCCTCAGCCGCTCTTCATAGGATTTGCCCTCCAGCCCCTTCCCCAGCCTGGTTGCCCTGCTCTGGACTCTTTTCTTACTCTTCTCTCAAGAATTGCCTTGTTGCAAACTTTTGATGAGCTATATTTCCTATAAGTGTAATAGCAGCCCACAAGTATTTGGAGGGCAGGCCGAAGTTTAGTGGTTAAATTAACATTTTCAAATTGTTCAGCAGCAAGTTTTTTTGCCTTCACCCCGTGCAGCTGGTATCGTAAGACCTGACAGTGCTTGGGGGTTACGGTGCTAGGCTTGGTTTAGCCCTCTGAAGATTTTGATTTATGCCAAAGCTACCTCTCTGTCTTTCTAAACGACCATGACATGAATCATTTGGCAGCAATTCCTCGTTATTGGCCACTCACCTACCTGAAACAAAGGGAGGCAGAAAGGAGAACCCATGTGTTCGGCTAGAAAAATAGACAGAACAGCTTTTCCGTGATGCCCCGTGTGTATAACTGATTGAATCCGCCGCCCGAGAGGAGCAGCAGCAGCGTGCCAGCCGCAGAGGTGGTGTGCCAGAAACACCTAAGCAACAGGTGGTGGGAGCCTTCCCTTTGATGGGGACTGCTTTGCCAGGCTGCCTGGAAACATGGGGAAAGTTTAAAGCACACACACACACAGAGCTCACTTTGTTTGAAAAGAACAAATAACCTACCCAAAGGCTGAAAGCTGCCTTCCCCCGCCCCTTCTCATCTCCTTTTTCTCTTCCCCCACTGTTTCTTCAGATTTAGTCCTTTTGTTTCTTCTCCTTCAGACATCTGTCCTCTGCCTGGACCGCTGTTCAGGGCGGCTAAAGTACATATATACCACGTTACGTGCAGCACACTTTGATAGTTCACAATGAGACACCAAAGCTGAAATAAACACATAGCTGGGGGGGGAAAGGGGGGAAAGAAGTTAAATCCCTACTTGAAAACCTGTTTGGTGTTTTCTTATTTCTTAAAGTTATTTTTAAGTGTTTAAACCAGACCAATTATAGTCAGAAACTACTTCACTTAATCCATTCCTTTATCTCCTGGGAAAAATCACCAAAGCAATTCTCAAAATGTTTAAATCCCACAGTGTGCATAAAAGCAGAAAGTAAATCTGCTCCTTCCCAGGCAAACCTTAAGGATTTCACTGACATCTTTAATTAAACTAGCAAATAGGTCGGTTTCTCTTGTACTCTGACCAATACACTGTCAACAAGGAAGGGGAAAAAAAAAATGAAAAGAAGGATTTGTACTGAAAAATAGCACCAGAAACATTTGTATAATCATGATCATGGACTGGAACA
Organism: Zapornia atra; assembly: GCA_013400835.1. Lineage (NCBI taxonomy): Eukaryota > Metazoa > Chordata > Aves > Gruiformes > Rallidae > Zapornia > Zapornia atra. The sequence goes on from VZTU01011576.1 coordinate 123,821, forward strand.
GGAATGTAATCAGGAATTATTAAACATTATCAACTATTTCCTGGCAACGTATTGCTTGGATAATACTCCTGTAACTAGAGTAAAGTTAGTTATGAAATAATTAAACCTGAAAGTTGGAAATAGAACAAAAAAACCCCCACCCCAAAATGCATGAAGTGGGGAAAAGTATGTTTATCTCTGTGAATTTATAAGGGCGGATTTAATTCCAAAAAGGAGAATTGCAGGATTGTTATTAGATCAGTAATAAGCACAGATGGCTGCAAAGGAACCGCTCTCCGAGCCATCCTACCATCTCTACCCTGCAGCACTTGCAAAGGAGAAAGCAATACAAACTGAGAGAGCAGCAGAACTGGGAATTTAATGTTTTTTAAATATAGAAGATTAAGTCTACATACTCATATGCTATTCATTATCAATAACATTCGTGGCAAATTTACCCAACACAGATTTTAACACATGATTATACAAGCTCATTTCAAAAGTTATACCGAACGCCACTGGGCAACTTGTCACAATCTCCTGTAGCTATCATCCCCTTACATTATGGTGTTGTGTTGTGGGGTTGGGTTTTTTTTTCTCCCTTCCTGCATGAGCAAACCAATGTTCCCAGGGATGAAAAGGTTTTCACTGCATCAAAAAGCATGATCCAAAAATCCTGCTCTCAGCTCTGTGGAAGAAGGATTTATGATGCTCAACTAGCAAAGATAGCAATTAGCTCGAATACTCAAGAGCAGAGAGCTTGACAATCTGATGAGTTATTCTTTTGAACTGGGGCAGCAACTCATGCATAAATTTTCTTGTAAACAATTATTACAGGAATGCACTGTAAACACAATTAATCATCTCAAGGTGTTATCTCTAGGTATTTTCCCCACAGATTATGTGCCACTTGCTCAATAAATCAAATTTTAACATAAAGACATCAATAGCTGATATTATTAATATTCCCATTCAACCAAACATGGTTGGGTAGAAGCTAACAAGCTATGATTACATTTTGAAAACAGAGAAAATATTGTATAAAATAGGAAAAAGATTATGTGAATTGTGAAACTTTGAATGAAAATAGGATTAAAGGGGAGGCATATGAATCAGAACATTGGCTTAGATAAAATATGAGTACTTTGTAATTTAAAATGCTTTTTCACTGATATGAATTGGAAATAGTATAGTACATCTTATTAATGTGAATATTAAGTTTTACATCATCTTAGATAGGTTCTTCTTACAAAACAGTATTTACAAGAGCCTTACAATAATGGGCTGCCTAATGTTTCCATAAGATTTCTTCTTATGATATATACCAAACACATTTTCATCTATTGTTCATAATTATCAGCTGGGGATTTGAGTATCGGGCAAAAGGAACAAAAGCATCTAACTCTGTTTCATCTCTAGCAGTCCACAGTGCATTCAACAACATGCACTCCAGATTTATTTGAAAACTACCCTTTCAGAAGCAGATCTCTGAGATCCCTTTGGAGATCATCGTATGGACTTTGGCAGGAGTTGAGAGAAAAACTGGTTCAGAAAAGTAGGGTGACCAGGGCCAGGGGAGAGTCAGATGGAGCAAGGGGGAAAGGAGAGGGGAGGAATTGGAGCGCAGGAGGAACACGGCAGGTCAGAGAGCATCGAGGAGCATCTCTCTGGCCTGTCTGCTTTGAAATAGTTTGCAAGGTGGGGAAGATATGAGAGGCACCAAAAATATGAGGAGTTTGCAAAACCTGCCCATAAGGATTTTGCCTCCAGGAGAGGGGAGAGGAGCCACCACAGTGGTTTGAAAGTCAGAGGGAACACAGAGCACCAACACCTGTGGTTTCTGCTGGTTGCTCCCACTTATCTTCCAGTCTACATCATCACTCTTGTTTACAAACAGAAGATATGTTTGCTCTGATTTCTGCCTCTCTGCCCAATGCCCTGGGCAGCTGATGACAGAGACACGTCAGCCAAGTGAAGTGGGTGACACTGGGAGTAGGGGACTTGGGCTTCGGGGCTTCCACGGATTTGAATGAGTTCTGAACTAAGGGGTGTGGGAAGGCTACATATGGACAGTGCCTGATAGCAGAACCTTGGAGAGAGAAGACCAGAATTCATGCCCATGTCCTTGTCTTCCTGTGTGAAGCAAAAGACACTGCAGTAAGAAAGAGATCAGAGTTTTCATCTTCTCAAGTTCCTCTGTTGGTCCCCAGTCATCTGTGACTGTAACAAGCAGATTTGCTCAACAGTAGGATGGTCAGGAGAGCAGGGAGTTGGGATATTGATTCTCTTTCTCCAGACTTTTCAGAGACTAGCCCAATGTAGTCTTTCCTCAGATCTCCATATGTTTTGAATCAAGGCCATGAGATGTGAATGCAGATGTTTCAAAGCCTTTTCATACTAGTCTGACCTATTTTCTAGAGACATTTCACATCATTTGGTGGTGTCCCACACATCAGGGGCCATGGTCTTCAAAGATCTTCGGAAGTCTGTACACCTCTTCAAGCAGCTGACCATTTTGGGATGATGATCCAAGGTATTAATTTTTCCACTAATTCCCTGAAGCAGGATGATGGAAACTGGCCAACAGACAAATCAGGCTGAAGTATTGGCCTAATGGTCCCAGAAATTTTTAAATTGATACTATTCAATAAGGGTAGGAGTACTGAATGTATTGCACCACAGAGAGATTTATTCATTGATACAGATAGCAAAATAGCCCAGCTCGATAATAATTTAAGAGATCAGGAAGTCACCTTGATATATTTTTTCTGGGGTGTTGCCAATTTTTATTACTGCCTGCTCCTGGTGTACTATATAGCCTGTAAGATAATTCAGTGTCTGTAAAGCTATGGCTTGCAAATGCAACTGAAAATCAATTAAACTCATAAGCACATCAGTGCATGAGTGGAAAAGGGATATATTTGGAGACATTTGTCCCTTCATGTAGTCCTTACACCGCAAACCTGCCCTAACCCCACACTGGCAAACGTAAGGGAGGCAGCTGAGAGAGTCCATAAAACGTGAACAAAGGGGAGCAAAATACACTTGATGAGCTACCTCACTTCACCTTAATAAGTTCTCATCATGGCACTATCTGGCATTACTAATGCGCTGCACACCCATCAGCACGGAGCAGTTGAGATGAGTTTTCTGCTTATCAATGGTTTCTTTTTCTTCTCGTGTCTGGCAAATTTCTAATAGTGGGTGATTTCCTGTATGCATATCCCATTTATGGTTTGTAGCACTGTATTATGATGAATTTACACTATCAATGAACATTGCTGAAGGGCCTCATTAACTTGTGCAGGCGGCGAATTTGTATTTTTCAAAATGCCACTCTTTCTCTAAAGAAATCTAGCTGACAGTGGCAGTCAAGTACTTGACTGGTTAATAAGGCAGCTCAAAGGAAACAGCTTCACTTCACTGCGAGTTTTTGTCCTTGTTTAATTTCTCCTCCTTTCTCGACAGGTTTTGTGAGGATGTGTGAAGATAATATATTTCGGTTTTTAATCTCTCGGTCCCGCTGACTACGATGATATAAACAAAGGGAGAAACACAGAAAATTATAGAGATACACTTAAAGCAGAACCAGTAATAAAAAACCTGGGGTTCTGGCTGAGATTTTACTCAGGCAGCTCGCTACTTGGCATAATTAGGAAGTTTTCTTCAAATCCTGCTAAATCCCAGCCCCGTTTTTCTATGCCTGCAAAGTGAACAAGATAATCATGCCCATAATGCAGGGCCTAAAAACCTGAAGGCATCAGCACCCAGCCCTCCAGACAGACTGCAACCTGCAAACAGTTCAAAAGAAAGCTTGTCAGACTAGCTGCGACATATGGAGCTACAAGGAGTAGATTTCCAGATATAGGAAATACCAAGCATTCTGTAAACAGAGTCCTTGGGAGTATTTTTTTTTTTTTTAAATTTTTTTTTTTTAGAGATATTTTTACGACTGGTAAGTTGCAAGAATCTGTTCGCAATATCTGCACTCCCTCTCGGTTACCACCTGTGTTTTTCTCAGCAGAACGTGGTTAACATGCAGGCTTCTGATATGATTTCTTATTTTTATGTTAAAAAAAAATATATCCCACATTGTGTCTTCCAATAGCTCCTAGAGGCTTTGTGGAAGCTGCAAAGACTATGTGGAAATCTGATTCCTTGAATACAACAATATTTAGCTATTGGAGACCCTTAAACATATCTAGATGTTGATGAAAGGTGTTGTGGGACCGATGTCATAGAATCGTAGAATGAAAAGGGTTGGAAGGGATCCCAAGGTTCACAGAGCTCCAACCCCCCTGCCACAGGCAGGGCCACCAACCTCCAGGCCTGGAGCTACACAAGGTTGCCCAGGGCCCCATCCAACCTGGCCTTGAACACCTCCAGGGACGGAGCATCCACCCACTCTCTGGGCAGCCTGTTCCAGCCCCTCACCACTCTCTCTGTAAAAAACTTCCCCTTAATACCTAATTTAAACCTTCCTTCCTTTACCTTTAATCCATTCCCCCTTGTCCTGCCATTATCTACCCTTTTAAAAAGTTGATTCCCCTCCTGTTTCTCTGCTCCCTTCAGGTACTGGAAGGCTGCAATGAGGTCCCCCTGCAGCTCAGCCCAGGGTGAACCATCCCTCCCACAGGACCGCAACAGCTCAGGACCGCTTCAGCATCAGCCTGCTCATCTCAGAAGGGTCCTCCCGCCGTGGTCTGCGCTGGGCTGACAGGAGGAGGGGGGGAAATGGGATATACCAAATATTTTATGTCTGGCTAGCAGGGCTGGACTAGGTCAGAAAGCCGTACGGGAATCGCAGCGGAGGCGTACTCAGAGCTGCCAATGCCATATGGGCAGCAGTAACCACAAACAGTGAGGTCAAGCCTGGGAAAAGGCAGCAACAGGCAAGACAAGACACGTTTTCCTTCAGCCTTAAAGCCCAAACCTTAAGATGAAGTGAGTATTTTCACTCTCTCTGCTTAAACATATATGAACACATATATAACAAATATGTCTCTCCACATACACACATTCCCATATAGATGTAGGTGAAATAAATCTGTAAAACATGAGAAATGACATCCACAAAGGTACATTTTTAGTAACATAGAAGAGAAATGATTGACAGAACAAAGCATATGGAAACGAAGAAGAATCTAACCCACATTTAGATCTAAGAAAAAAATATTTGCCTGAAGGGAAAATATTAATTAGTTTGTCTACATGCAAGATAAAAGTCTGGAAGACATATCCATCAAAAGGCAGCAGAATAAACAGCAAAATGGAAATTATTTGTAAATTGACAGTAAACTTGGCAAACATTGAGGGGGTAAACAAGTTATTTGGCATGCAAAGCACTCAGAAATCACAGCCTCTGTCAGGAGGCATCTGTGCATATATTCACTTATTTGACAGAAATTAACATTTTGCAGAAATCTTTGTTGCATGCTAAAGATTTCTTCACCCTCCTTAATTATTTTAATTGCTGCTTCAAAATGTTCCATATAAACATGAAAAAAAGACATTAAAATCCACCAAGTCCAGTTCCACATTATCAATAACACACAGTAGCTCCTTACAGGAGTTTATCACAAAACCTATGGAGACATAAAATATTGACTGAAAAGAGCCACATTTGTGTTTTTCATTGGTTGAAATTTAAGAAACATGCAAAGAGATTCTCAACATCCTTTCAGTACTCTGAAAGGCTTTAAAAACAAAGCACTGTTTCACAAACAAATGCAATTAATCCAACTGCTTAGAGGCCCAGGGTTACAGAGACCTTTGGTTTTCCATTATTTTGGGAAAAGAGTGAGAAAAACCAGCTTGTGCGAGCTGTGTTTGTGCACCAAAACTATGAGTGGAAAAAGGAAGTGACCACACAGCAGCTAACTAATGAGAGGCTCTTTTTTTGGAAGTGTAAACCAAATTAATCTAGAATTTAGCTATTCCCTTTCTCATCCATGGGCAGGAATGTGCCACCTCCCATCCTCATCATCTACCTGCTGCTGGGGTGATGCTGGAAACACTGTCAACCCAACAAACAGCTGGATTCTGGCTGTTTGGGGAAAAGATGGATAATCTGAAGGAGGTGAGCCCTGACACTACCTTTAGGTCAATAGAGCCACAGGAGACAACTATTGACACCAAGAAAACACAGAGAGAAAGCGCAAAGGTTACTTGAATTCAAGCTGTCCTATAGAAATGGGGACTTGGTCTCCCACAATGAGACTGGCTGCTGTAGGCAGTGCCATGGATGCAGTGGCCTCCCCATGGGTGGTTTGGAGGCAGAACAGGGAGTTTTACCTTGTACCTATGTCCCAGTTTCAGCAAGGCTAGAGCTAGGTTTTTTCCTAGCAGCTGGTACAGTGGTGAGGTTTGGATTTAGGGTGAGAATAGTGCTGATAACACGCTGATAATTTAGTTGTTATCAAGCAGACAAGGACTTTGCAGCCTCTCACGCTGCCCCAGCAATGAGAAGGAACAGCCCAACTGGCCCAAGGGATATTCCCTGCCCGTATGCCATCATGCCCATATGTGACTGGGGGTTGGCCAGAACATGGGGCAGCTCAGCAACTAGCTGAGCACTGGCTTTCAGTGGGTGTTGGGAAACTGCTGTGCATCACTTGTTTTGTATATTCTTTTATCATCATTATCTTCCTTGTCAGTCCTATTAAACTTTTATCTCACCCCATGAGTTTTACCTTTTCCTTTTCCCTTCTTTTCCCCAATCCCAGTGGGATGGGGAGCACACAAATACCTGAGCAGTTGTTTTAGCTGCTGGCCCAGTTAAACCACAACTGACAAGTGCTGATGTCCCACACTAGCCCAGAGTCCACAAGGATGGCAGTGGTACTTCACCATTATTTATAGCCACAGATTTAAGCAAGAAGTTATATTACAGAATCAATGCAAAAATGGGATTTCAAAATAGAATCCAAATAATATTTCCTGCAAAATGTAGACCTGCATATTGCACCTGACCCTGGCTGCGTATAAATTCACATAGCTCAAGTGACTGGCTGACATCAGATGGAGATGTAGCCCTTTACACTTACACACCATTCCTCTTCATCACAGCACCACCGCAACATGCGTATCCACCAGCAGTTTGCAAAAATTAAGTGGTCCAGAGAAAAACCATTACTAGGTATCAGAAGCTGGCTCTTTCCCCCTGTGTTGCTCCATTTTTGCATGGGCATGCCAGCCCAGTTTGATTAAAACAGCACTAGCAGGAAGGGCTCATTCAAACAGATCTAAGCACTGAAGGAAATCTCATGTGAGCCCAGATTAAAACCCAACAAAACCCAAAGTGCTAAATTTAACCAAATCTGAGACAGTTTGTTCCTTTTCATTAGAATGAAAAGCAAGTCAAATACTCCATTTCCTCTAACAATCCATTTCCAGGTCAGGTTCCAAAGCCAAACTGTTTTTTTTTTTGCATTATTTTTAAGTATTGTAACACCAAAGTAATTTGAGTGGTTGTCAGGCTGGATGTCTGTGATTCAAGTCATTCACAGCTACACAAGGGCTATGGCTTCTGTAAATGTAACAACAGCAAAACCTTGGAAAGCTTTCAAAAACGCTGATGCAACTTTTGATATTTAGCAAAGGGTTTGAAAGCACAACATTTTGAGGAAAAAAAAAATCCAGAAATATGACAAACCAAAATAAAACCAACAGGAAATGCGTAATAAACCAAAACCTATTTGTATTTCCATGGTGCCTCTATAAATATTGAGTTGTAGGTTCCTGCAGAGCTCGTGTACCGCTGCCTTTCTGCAGGTTCAGTGATTTCACCAGACAGGACTTTATAATGATGCTTTCTGAAAGGGTTTAGGAGGTGCTGCGAGGAGCTCAGAGCATGGGCACAAACACGCACATGGCTGTACAATGCTCCACACAGCTCCTGTCAAGGTCACATTGCAGCAAACACCCACCCCTGATATTTTTCGCTCAAAAGCCAAGCAAAGGGGGCATCTGTTTTACCCAGGAGTCTCCCTTCTCTGCTCCTAGACCATAAGCCTGTGCCACTTTCAAAGTTAAACCGCGCCACTTTCTTACCTTCAGAGGCGTGAATTATAGAATAGAAATATTCCTGGTGAGTCCTTAGCAAGTGCAAATCTTCCAACAGCGCCTTCAGATGTGCTGGGAGCTGAGCAAAGTGAGAGCAACTCCCCAGGAAGCTTTCCTAAAAATAAAAACCAACCCCACATTTGTTAGGTTTTGTAAATAGCTGAAAACTGCAAAAGGACTATAGACAAGCCTAGCCCAGTCTACCAGGCACGATGTCCACTACACACACCTTCCCAAATCTGAACGCTTCCTCAGGTGTCAGGTTCCCAGCAACAGCTTTCCAGAAAGGCTCCTGTCCCATCTACAGGAGCACACTCCTCCCTCTCCTGAGCCTTCTCAGGTCTCCTTTTAACCATCTCTAACTGTGCCATCTGCTGAGTCCCAGTTTTTAGAAAACAGTCGTTTCAGCTTCGCAGGAGGTGGATTTAGGACCTTCTGTGCTTACCTGGGACTAGGTGTCTTCTGCCACTGCTGCTTCAATCGCAGGGATGCTGCCCTGCCAACAAGTCTATTTTATCCATTAAAGCCCTACTAATACATGTAGCCCGTGGCAGAGCTGCATCCCCTGCGGCCGTATGAAAGACCCCACGTTCGTAACAGCCAGGATCCATACGTACTGTCTTTTCCTCTGACCTTCTAGGGCTTTACACCAACTGCGACAACACCTGCTGCCTGACAGGTACAGGCTTTGTGGATTTGAGCAGCGGAGGTTTCACACCACCGCAAGGCAAAGACTGGAGATGTCAACAGGCTTATGAATTATTTAGAACTCTGTTCGCTAATAAGTTTCGATACTCAGGTGTGATGAAAGTTCTATGTGATTTTTTCCATGTTTAAAAGAAAAATAAAGGATTTAAAGCATTCACCAGGCTTTGCCATGCCTGCTCAAGGAAGATTATGGGAGAAGTCTGAATAATAAAATTTTTAAAATAATTAAAAAATAAAAGGTGAGACTATATTTTACCTGGGCTTCTGGCAGAGTAGCACAGTTGACTCTGGGGACACTGCTTCTCTCCCAGCACCATGTGGCTGGGACACTAAGTACCCAATTCCAACAGTATCAGAGTAAAGAATGAACTTTAATTTCCTCACCCAAGACTAGCAGTTCCTACTTTTCCAGAAATTCAGAGTTGGTAGCTCTTTGCCCCAGATGTTTATCTCAAGAAAGTGTTGCTGTTAATCCAAGCAGGAGAGTCTACACGTAAAATAGTTAAATTCCACACTATAGCTAGACATCGTAAAACCCACTCTTTCCAACTAAAAGTTAGAGTTGTGCTCTTCTTTCTGAGAAGGGCTAAAGCCAAGAGAGGTAAGGCTTGCAGGGAGTGGTTATGTCTTTTATAAGCTCAAGCAGCCAAAGTGGCAAGAGACGGACAAGCTTGCAGGCGCACAAGGGCACGCATGCTCTAAATAATTTATAAGTCTGTTGACAAGTCCAAGTCGTGCCATGTGTTATTTTGATACCTCACTGTTCGAATCTATAAAGCTCGTATCTGTCAACTATCAAGCTCTGGTGTGCCCCAAAGCTTGTTCATTTTTTCCATCTATATCAGTGAGTCTAATAAAAGACCTTACCTCACCCTACAGATTTTGCCTCTTGGAAACAATACCGACTTCTTAATATCATCTGCCCCTGGTCATGTTTAGACCTCGGCTGGTTTACACCGCCAGCCTGAGTTGTAAAGAATACCCAGTGCCACAGGGCTTCTGTAAACTGCTACGTATATTAAATATGTACATAAAATCCATGAGCGCTATCGAATATATAATGACTTAAAACAGATGATGGTCGTCTTTTCCTTAGCAAAAATGCCTTAAATTCATAGGGGAAATATTTTTATCGCTGTTTATCCTTTAAACATGGAAAAGAAAAATACTTGGGGGGGTGGAAAAAACCTCCCAAAGATACCACAGTTCTTTTGTATCTTTAGTTCTCAGACCGCCACTCACATTGTTTCTCCTCAGTCAGCTCAACAGACTAATTCTATTTAATCCTTTTCTTTTTATATGTAAAATGATACAGTTTAATGCTCCACAGTTTAATATCTGTGAAGTTTTATCTTTATTTGTTTGGGAAATTTGAGTCAGATACTCACCTACTGTAATTTCCAAAGAACAAACAAATGAAAAAGGGCAGTCCATTTTCATGCAAATCCAGCCAGCTGTTTAGCTCAGGCTGCCCTTGCCTTCTGATGTGAGGATCTGCATAAAAACCAAAGTGGAGATATGATAAAATATAAAAGGCTGACAATAACATGCAAATCGAAATCAGTCATTGGAAAACTGTGGACTCATTGTCATCAAAAGAATTAGGTGGCAGAACAAAACAAAAGAGCCCTACTGATAAAAGTAACTATGGCACGATGGCTTTAAAAATCTACAGATTTCTTATGCCACAAAGAAAATTGAAATTAAACACCTCTCTAGACTGTCTGCTTTTAATCTTTTCCTTCTGAGCTGCTTCCTGACATATTCTCTGTTAACTTTTTATCAAAGGTCATTTATAATCATATTTCAGAGATAAAATAAAAATAAAAAATGCATTTATTTCCTAAGTTTTAATCAAGTGCCCAGGAAAAAAATATAATTATACTGAAATAAGCGGCCAAACACTAAGCAATGTAGTCCAGACACACTGAAATAATGAGAGAAAGCTTAGCAGCCCCTTGGGTTGTCATGTCTAGAACTGAACGTTTGGCTATAGTTTTATTCTTGTTTAGACATCTAGGTAAATCTGATTATGAGTTTTGGGTGGGTTTGTGGCCATTAGTTATACATGAGAAAATCCCCGTGTTTAGGAAGCTGGGACTTCATTAGCTTATTGGAAGAACTTACTGAAAATATTCACCAAAGTATTCAAATTGGTTTAAAATTCTCTTACTTCATCACAGAAAAGAAATGGATTTCTGATTAAAGACAATTTTTCATTCCAGAGGAACAATAACAGTTTCCCCCAGATTATGGCATGCTTTCATAACTAGGCTGCCTCAGGTAAAGACACTTAAGAATTTCTAGGTGAAGTTGAACAGGAGATAAATTTCATTTTCCCTTTTCCTTGTATTGAGATTTCATCTCTGTTGATAGGGATTTTTGTTGAAAGGAGAACTATTAAGTGACTTGATTGGAAAACAAGAAGAGCTAAAATGAAGAGATCAAAAAGGTGGAAGAATCAGAGCACACGGGTTTTTAAAGGGTGCTCACAAGCCACTCTTAAACCAGCCTGATTTTGGTCCCCCAGCAACAAGCTGAGCTCACAGTAGCAGAGCTGCTCAGCTCTGGGCCCCCACACCTCCTCCCAATTAATCTGGATTCAAACTGGTTTCCCATGTGAATCCTTTTGGAGGTTCCCCTGTCCTCCCACTCTTTCCCTGTCCTTTGGATGGAGGCATGAATCATGCAGCAAGCCTCCCCAGCCATCACCCACAACCACAGCAGAGCTCATCAAAGTGGGACCAGCAGCCACCTTTCAGACTGCACAGAGAAAACCCAGCAGTCATTTTGTGTTGATCCATGCTTATACTAAAAACTAGGCTAAAAGATTGCTAATACCACATTCCAAAGCACTCGACAGCTAGGAATTAAAAGTCCCTCTGCAACTTTAATTTGGCCCTTGCCTGTCTTCTCTATGATGTAGTTGTTAATTACTTGCTCACAGACGGCTTTTTCCTTTTTTTTTTCCAGAGAAACCCAGTCTCACAAGTGCATAGGAATGACTGAGGGCAGAATAAAATCTGGTTTTTTATTCTGCTGCTGTCTATAGCTGGTGGATACATGGTCGATGAGCTGCAAGAAGCCAGAAAGAAAACACATCTGTGTCACCCTTGAAGGCTACGTCTACGGCTGAGGCACAAATCCCATCACCAGCACTGAAGGAGGCAATTTGGGCTCCCTGTGGCTGCGCCCCTGTACCAACTTGCTGCTGTGTCTGAGCTGACATGGTCTTGGTGGTGATCACACACATGGGCTGCTATGTGGACCAACATAGCAGTTGGTCCACATAGCTGTGGTGCTTCAGCCACGTGCCACGGCAGCTGCTCTGCTCCAGGTGTGCAACAAGTCGCTTAAAAGAAGCTGTCCTGGCCGTAGCACCCACTCACTGATGAGTTAGTAGGGGCTGTTAAAAACCAGCTCCAGGGTACCCCAGTATCCACATCCTGCCAAGTTATCATCACTCTGGAAGTACCTTTAATGTCAGTGCCTGTTTGCTGGTGCGTAGGAGGGACACGACTGTTCCTTCTGCAATAACAGGATACTTCTCTGCTGCTATTCCCCTGGGCAGCAGTGATCAGTGAACTTCAAAGAGCCATGGTGAGAGCACCAGAGGGAAATCCGTGAGGAAAAGCCCCAAGTTTGGATGATGATTGGGAAATAATGGATCACAAGAAACCTGCCCTTACTGGAGGAGGACAGGGGGCCATTTGAAGACATTTTAGCACACACCATGTATCAAAACCTGATATAAGCATATCTATATGTATGTGCATATATAAATACATATATAAAATTATTGGCATTTTCTTGCTTTTCAGTGCTTCAAACCTTTCACTATCTTGCACATGCAAGTTCCCAAACAGCTAACAAGTCAAGACTTAAAAGCGTTTAGCCTTCACAACCACACAACCTTCTGTCGTTACTTCAGCAACACCAGGACCCCTTGCCCTTCTGGACCACATCCTGTGCCCGAGCCTACAGCACAATCCATGGCACTAGAAAGCTTTTGGACATCACCCATCGCTACAGACACAGAAACCATGGAATTTGCCAGCATTTGCACAAACTTTCAGCACAAGGAAGACAATGCCTAGTTTAGTGGGTTTCATCCTGTCCCTAAATCAACAAGGAGTGACCCACAAGCAGAGGGAGAAGTCTCCTTTCCTCACGCCCAGCACTGCAGATGCACAGCAGGGAGCAGCCTGGTGATGGTACCCAGCCATAGCAAGAAGAGTCTCTCTGTACGGGTGCTGCATCCACACCACACTGTGAGGAGACGGATCAGCCTCCACGCAGATGGACTCAGCAAGTGCAAACAGATTTTTAACATGCAGATACACTAGGCCACAGGAGAATTTTTTGACAAGAACAGGAGGGAAAAAAAAATTGAAAAAAAAAATTTAAAAAAATATAGAAAAAAGAGGCTGAAGTAGCTACCTACCTGCTCCAAAACTTGGAGGAACTGGAGCTGCTCAGAAAATTTATTCTAATTTTGAGAGTTGGTGAAATACCACACTTTCCCACAGTGTCTTAAAAAAAACCCCCAATTTATTAATTTTAGCAGAAACTTCTAAAAAAATGCTTAACACACAGCTGGCACAGAAAACATCACCTCCAACGTTTGAAACACAGAGCACCGGGCAGCCGTCACAACCTGTAACCGCTGGGGGGAGGGAGGCACTTCAGGAGCCGGGAGATAAGAGAAGCCATATATTTCTGAAAGTGAATTGTCTCCAGTCCTGGTGACCGCATGATATCTCTGGCCAACTAATTTTGATTAGGACTGAATGCCTCAATCCTCTTGCTCCATGTTAGAAATCACCTGGCTGAGAGGTTTCCAGGGACAACGAAGGCCTCAGGTGTGGCATGAATGGGCTCAGGAGGACCAGGAGCCTGGGAAAGCAAAGCCTCCATGTCCTGACACCAGAGCGAGGGGCAGGGTAGCCCCTCCTGGGACAGTGTGGGAAGAAGGTGTAAAAGGTAAGAGGAAAAAAACCCAGTACTTTGGAGGTGCCAATGGCATTGGAGGGAATGATGCCTCTTCCTTCCTCAAGATTCTGGAGGACCATGTCATGACTGACCAACCTTTGTCCCCTCTTTGATTTATCTGTCCCCTGTTTGTGGAAGATTTACAGCTCCTGTGGAAATGGTACTGAAATCATTAGCTTTGCTGTAGTAAGAGCAAGTGTTAGTTTACCTGAGCACAATTATTGTATTGAAATTTGTTGCCTAAGCCACAACTTTGAGAATCACGACTCAAGCCTCAGGAAACAACGAAACTGACTCCAAACTCAGGAGTTTTTAACATAAGTGACAGATTCTCTTTCTGGCTTCTGGTTTATAAAACCCAAGGGCATTTGAAACCAGTGGACTAGCAACTTACTTTTCCTTTTTTTTAATGGAAAACAGAAATTCTTATCCTGCTGCCAGGTCTCAGCAAAAAGGGCCTTAAATAGCTGGTGGGTGGATGTCAGAAACATCACAAGATCTGCCCCCTGAACTTGGGCACGGTCCAAACTAGTTCTCTTGCCTGCATGCATTTATCCAAACCATGCCAGACACCAAAAATCATTCCTATTAGCACCAATACCCTGTGTGGTTCATCATGGCGCAGCAGCACCTTGAGGATTTGAGCAGACTGGTGACCCTCTGTACTGTACAAAAGTATTTCACCAGCACAAGAGGGTACACAAATGCTCAGCACTGAGAATAAGTCATTTAGCAATAAGTACAGGTTTTTTCCTCGTCATTTGGCACAACATGAAAGTTTTGTGTTGGCTTTTATCCTCCAGATGTGTTCCTAATATTGTCATCGATAGCAGCAGTTAGCATTATACCATTTTAATAGAAAAAAACCCCAACATTCAACTCCTATTTTGAACTTTTTAATCTTTTCCTATGTGCCAGAAAGTAGAATAACTAAAGCTTATCTATTTATGCATGTGCCTAAATCTTCAATGCATATATAAATTTAAATCTCATTACACTATAACACACTGCTTTAAAAATACAGAGACATTTTAAGAGTCTGCTACACATTTTTATCAAATAGAGGGACTTAATTTTTATTTTTCCTGCACATAAAGCCAGTGAAATCCTGCATGTTAATACTTCAAGAAAATAAACTTGTGTAAAGATTTGCCTATCCAAAGTACAGTATAATTTAAATTTAAATCCCTCAGAAACCCAAAGCACTGTGTTTATAATATGAGAACAGCGGGCAGTCATGCCCTTGACTGGAGGGCATGTCATCTAGTCCTCTCCTTCTCTGCAAAACCATCAGGCTGGCAGTAGTGACAGATGAACAGCTTACCATTAATTTCTCCTCTTTCATGCCTTCAATCCAAATGGTGCATATTCTCCACAGGGAGGCATCAAGGTCTTTGCCTTTATTTCTCTTGCATACTCACACTGACTTATAAATCAAGTGCAGATAAGAAGAGAGGGCAAATATCAATCTTTTTTTTTTTTTCCTTTTTTTTTTGTCCCTTTTTTTTCCTGGCCAGTGCCCACTGGCACACTACTGAGCTTTGACTGAAAGGTTCTTCAAATCTTTATGTGATTCATAGGCAAGGGAGCTCTCCGTGAGGACAAAACAACAAAGGAAATTTGAGAGAGAGGATTTGTGTATCTTGGCTTATAATTTAGAAGCCTCCTCTCCACTACATTTAAATATGGGTTACCAAAAAAGAATATTAAAAAAAAAAGAGAAACTAAGTTGTTATTACTTTATTGGGAAAAAAAAAATCTTTGTGGAATATAAAATAGGCAGCGCTTCTTTGCACGTAGCCGCTGGAGCAGCTCTAATCAGAATGTTGTATTTTCCCAAAATTGGCTTTTCTTTTGGGGGGGCATCTCTCCTCCTCACCACTGAAGCAATTCAGTCCTTCAAAACAGATTGGCTTTTACTAGTACTTCGTGGTGCTAATGATTCGCTTTTGTCTTTCTAGAAAAAAAAAAAAAAAGAAATCTTATTTCCATTTAAAATACAAAGGGTCAGATCTACATCCCATACAAACCAGTGTAGCTATATGGGCACCTGATTGACAGTAGATGGAAAGTCGTCCCACAATGCTTTTTAAACCAGAGGAGAGAAGTTTACTAGTTTATTAACTGTATTTTCCTTCAAACTGTTACTGCATCTTTCAAAGTTTGAAGGAGAAAAAAAGATTTACTTATTTCCTTAACTAAGTTTCACAAACCATCTTAGTTCGTAGTGATTTCAGGGGTTCGTTAGCGACTGTCATGCTAGTTCTCTGTTACCAACCTGCTAATGCAATGAAGGGACGTGGGTCTTCCTTCTCTTGTTCTCTTTTTTTTAACCCCCTTTAAGTGCATTACTAGAAGAATTTTCTATTCAGTTACAACGAATTGATCTTGCATTTAAAACATATATTAAATCATTGGTGTGAGTGATGCAACATTATTACATGTCAGGAAAAAAATCTATATTATGATAGTTGTTGACAAATGATAATATTATTTTCCGGCTAAGCATGAGGTGTTAATGCTGCTAAATGGCTGCAAATGTTGACGTTAAAGGCTGCCTGCTGGCCATTTCCAGGTGACATATCTGGGGATTCAGGGCTATTTCATTTGCCAGCCTTTTTTAAGGCTTCAGGCCTCATCCATAAATTACAGCTGATGACAAAAGTGGAAGCTAACAGTGGCAAAATTAGGCCCACAGGCAAAATAATTATATATACAGCCTTTAGCAGTGAGGGAGAAAGCCATCAATCAGCCCCCAATTATTCACTAGTTAATCAGCTCTGCCCTTCCTTTATTGAAGGGTTACAGTGTAATTAAGTTGGCAGCATCCTTTTAATTCATCAAACATACAACACATGGCGGTGTTTGCTGCAATCAGGGGACACCACCTTTGTGTGCCTGACCCCTGGCACTGCTGTAGGAGAAGGGGAAAAACTTCAGAGGTAAGAGAGACTATTTATGCGAAAGCAGAGTAGCTCCCGGCCAGGCAGCGCCACGGTACAGAGCCGCTGCAGAGGGTGGGCAGGGCTTTAATAGCATCCCTGCATCTTGCAGGCGCGATGCACACGTGTACACACGCATGCGTGGGCGCGCTGGGTGCAGCCTCTCTAGGATGAGACAGAGCACTGGAATAGGCTGCCCAGGGAGATTGTGGAGTCTCCATCTCTGGAGATACTCAAGACGTGTCTGGACATCGACCTGTGCTGCTTTGGCAGGGGGGGTTTAGCTTGGAGAAGAGGAGGCTGAGGGGAGACCTTCTCACCACCTACAACTACCTGAAGGGAGGGTGTAGAGAGGTGGGTGGTGGTCTCTTCAGCCAGGTGACAGGAGATAGGACAAGGGGAAATGGCAAGAAGCTGTGCCAGGGCAGGTTTAGATTGGATATTAGAAAAAAAATTTTTACTGAAAGAGTTGTGGGGCCTGGAACAGGCTGCCCAGGGAGGGGGTTGAGTCACCTTCCCTGGATGTGTTTAAAAAAAAGATAGATGAGGTACTTAGGGATATGGTTTAGCATAGGACAGGAATGGTTGGACTTTATGATCTTCAGAGGTCTTTTCCAACCTTGTGATTCCATGGGTTGGACCCAATGATCTCTCGAGGTCCCTTCCAACACCTGTGATTCAGTGAAAGCTTAAGCAGGCAATTCCCATATGGTTTAGGGCAGGCAGTTCTAGACCACGGCGTTTATGGGTGTAACACCCCACATCCCTCTTCCCAGCGATCCCTGCCCAATAACAGGGTGGTGGTGGAGAGCTGAGCATCCCGCTGGGATCAGTGGTGGATTACAACAGGCAGGCTGAGCAACGTGGGGCTGTCAAAGCAAACAGCCAAAATACACATTTCTCAAAGAAATGCCTTTGTGGAAAACAAGTTTAAGGAAATGGGTAATTATTCAAAGGCAATAGGTAGGGCTTTTTATCCTCTCAGGTTAATGGCACTGAATTTTTATGCTATACAGCAGATTAGTATTTTCAGTGGGTTTTGCTAGTAAGGAAGTATTTGGACATTGATTTTACCTCACTGGGAATGGAAATGACTCAAGATGTTGCATTCTCTTATCCATACTAAAATTTAACCTCTGAACACATGCAGTAAAATACCTAAACCCCAGTAATACTATATATCAGGCATGTCTTTTACCTCCCAGATTTACCTGACCGTAAACCTGTTTTCCAGTCACATATACTTCCTGCTTACAGCATCCCTATTGCTGCTGAATGCCCTAAGTGTCCTTTCTAGCTTGCAGAACAGATACAGAATTATTTGTTCATAAACAAACCCTGCATTTCTAACCTGCTTGTAA
The DNA here is from genome assembly GCA_013400835.1 of Zapornia atra. NCBI lineage: Eukaryota > Metazoa > Chordata > Aves > Gruiformes > Rallidae > Zapornia > Zapornia atra. The sequence goes on from VZTU01011576.1 coordinate 141,867, forward strand.
TAATGAAGTTTTATACAGTCATAGGCTGTGCTGCATGATGTGGGCAAACAAACCCAAACCCTTCAACTTCTCAATGCACTGGAATCTCAATGTTCAGAAGCATTGGCTTTTTTGAACTAATCTCTACTCTTCATCAATGAAAATTGAAAGTGCACTACCCTGCTGGACAATTTTTAATAGTTCTTTTACCCCATTCCACCTAATTTAGGACATTAGGACATTTCTCGCTGTTTGCCAAAGTACCATTCCCAAAGATGCAAAAAAAGGACACTCAGTTTTCTTGGTTTAGGGTGGGTAGGGGTTTCTCTGAAGGGGGTGAGGGGTGGGGGTAATGACCCAAGAGTTATATGTCTGACCAGAAATCTCTCATACCTTCAAGACACGAGGAGCGCAGCCTTGGCCAGATCTGGCCAAAACACATCAGCAGCCCCAGCAGCAATCCCTTCTGGATCTTACTCTACTCATTGGCACCTTATCTGGAACCTAACCAAAGACTTATCAAACATGAAAGAAATGTGCTATTCTCCCCTTCAGCAATGTTACCCAGTCAGACATCCTTTAGTAAGCCAGAATTGCCATGCTCCACCTTCTCTGGAGCCAGAAGATCAGACTAAGGGAGGGAGGAAAGAAGATGGAAACATTAGCCAGGAGCTTTCCTGGCCAGGAGCCATTACCATCTTAGTTAGCAATATGAGTTCTTCCAGGAACCTGGCATCCTGGGATCACTTTGGCTGGTTTTGACCACTAAACATCCATTTGGATGACACACTACCATCCCCATCTAGGAATCAGCTCGGTTTGCCAAGTCTCATGGAAAGAGACCTCTTCCCTTGGAAAGAGACATCTTGCCAACAGTCACCCACAGAGATTTCCCATGCCGACCTCCTCAGTCGTGACCTGTTGTCCTGACAGTACTGAAGACTAACCTGAACCACAGATGTCAATGTGAGCTCCCAGTGTCTGCCCCATCAGAGGAATTTGCATAGACTAAGTTAGATTCTTGCTAGCAAAACACTGGTAATTTAACTACTTATTTGCCTCCTAGTTAGACGCACACATTTTTTTTACTCTTTGGGCTTGTTTTTTTCATTACAGAAACAGGCTGCACAATTTAGATCCTGCATTATCTCAATGTCAATAAATATCATCTTTTCTTAAAGAAAAAGCATGCCATATTGCAGTCAACCTCAGTCATAACTCAAGACAACACAATCATGTCATAATATAATTTTATACAATGAGATTGTATCTGTTGTTATTGAGGGTCATTGGATTCCGTCTGTCGGTGTTATGTTCTTGAATAGGTTCAAGTAATAGTTCCTGCTGATTATCAGAAAGTATGTTTAAAAACTGTCACTATGTTTATATTCTTCAGGGTCGCATTTGTATTATGCAGATAAACAGGCTCAAGCGGCGTTAAGGCAATGAAATGCCATTCCTGATAGAAACTGTGGAATAAAGTCAGTAGAAAATTTTCAGGGGAAAAAAAGTGAAAAAAGAAAAAAGGACTTTGTACACACTGTCTCTGTTTTAGATGTAAAAATCTGGAGATACATAAAGCACGTTTAAATATCTTGAAGTTGAGCAGACAGTGGATTCCCAGATGGAAAACAAGACCAAAAAAGAAAAGCTTCATTATCCACTGTGAAAATTTACACATGACCAAGGAAAAAAAAATAATGTTGCAGCTGTATGACTAGGAATTTTTAAAATATTCAAAACTTCTTCAAACTCAGGTCACCACGGAGCAAGGAAAACATGTTTTGTGGACAAAATTCATGTTAATGTAAACTGCCATCTGCAATTTTTTAATTATGCAATAAAAAATTTCCTAACAGTGAGTAAGAATGTAAACCACATCATATTTTTTCCTAACTACCTAATTTTTTCCATTTTAATATACAATTTAAAATTCATTGCATCTCGGTTAATTAAATAAACTATCCATTTGGAAAAGAAGACAATTCAGTGTGCCTACTGGAGCCGAACACAACAGCGCCGGTTGCAATTGTATATTTTGTTTAATTTGAGGAGCACTTTGTTTTCATATATTTTCTTTTAAGAATATTTTCGTCGAGTTCCTGTGTGCACGCTCAGTTTTTCACGGGCAATTTCTAAATAACAATATAATGAACACCAAGAAAACACACATTATGTGCAAATTTAGTCTCTTGGCTATTTGGCTTTGTTAATATACAACTAAAGTGTAACCAGGAAAAGCACCAGCAGTCCCACTGGGTTTCCAGTCATAGAATCATCGAATGGTATGAGTTGGAAGGGACCTCAAGGATCAGAGAGCTCCACCCCCCCTGCCACAGGCAAGGCCACCAACCTCCAGGCCTGGATCTACACAAGGTTGCCCAGGGCCCCATTCAACCTGGCCTTGAACACCTCCAGGGATGGAGCATCCACCCACTCTCTGGGCAGCCTGTTCCAGCCCCTCACCACTCTGTAAAAGACTTCCCTCTAATATCCAATTTAAACCTTCTTTCCTTTAGCTTTAATCCATCCCCCTTGTCTTGCCACTGTCTACCCTTTTAAAAAGTTGCATTCAAGACACTGCATGCTGGGTAAGCACTTGATTTTCCCCTTGCTGGTAAGACATCATCATCTTGTCCAGCAGACAAATCCAGTCCTTTCTAATTGCCGTTTCCGTTAACTGTTTTCCGAAGAATAACACAAAGTTATTACTTGTGTTGCTCAGAGAAATAAAAAATATTGTAAAAAATGAAAATTCAGTCATCTCCTGGTTTATTCTAAGCAAGAATAGATCTCTTTTAGGATATGAGATCATAGGCACTGTCTGGATATTCATACTGACTTATGCAGAACACCAGAAGAATTCAAGGGCATGTGCTAATAGTTCCCAAGATAACTTACAATCTAAATACATATCCTATATGGCTATATTGAGGATAGAATGGAATTAGAGGGTATAATGCCTTCAAACATTCTGGTAACACTCACACCTCTTTCCTAATTTCAGCCATTATTAGTCGAGAAAAGATTATTTGGAATAGTTGTGAAAACACGACAACTGATGAGTGTGGAAATTGGATTTTTGGAATAACTCCTGAAACAACCACACAGCAAAGACACATCCACGTTTTTGCATAGTCAATAAAAGTTCCATTATACCTGACTTTCTAAAAAAATATATATCTTTAAACTTTATAAAAATAAACTTTTTAAGGTTTATAAATGTTGTAGTTTGGTGTAACTGCTGCTTCAGTGGCTCTTGTAAGCTGCAGTTACAGCTTTCTGCAAGCCCCATATTTTCAAAACATTGGTACAGTCAAGGCCAAATTTGAGACTAAGCCTATCGGAGCTGGTCATAGCGCCTCTGTGAATCACATATAGGAGAAAAAAAACTGCTGGCAGGCGCACTTTGCCACCGGAGCGGGAGTGAGAAGATGTAACAAGCTGCACAGACTCCAAGGCCAGGCCCGGAGGAGGGGGAGGGGATGAAGAATGTGAAGAGGAAGTTTCTCCTGCAGCTAGTGGTGTCCATGGTGAAACGGGTGTCCCCCCAAAGCCCATGGACAAGGACGGGGAGCAGAGACAACTATGCCCTGTGAAGATTGATCCACGCCTCAGCAGGTTTACCAAGGGACTTGTGACGTTGCGGGTGACCAGGCCGGGGGGTCTGGACCCGGACGTCAGCACCCTATGGAGGGGAGAGTCCTGCTGAGAGGCCTGTGGTGAGGGGATGACTCCCCGATAGAGAGGACTCACGCTGCAGAAGGTCGTGGACACGACTCTCGCGTGGGTGGGACCCCACGGTGCCGCAGGGGAAGGGTGTGTGTATGTGGAATCCCCCCCCCCCCAGCTGAGATGGAAGACAGCTTGGGAGGAACGGACTGAAACCCCTCACTCTCCATTCCCTGCCCCCCCTGTACTGCGAACGGGAGGGAAGAAGGGAGCGAATCTCTGATGAAAGTCATGAGTGTGAAGAGGCGAGGGGGGGGGGGGAAGTAGAAGTGATAATATCTGGGGAAGAAAAGCAGCTTGTTGAGAATCACCGGAACCCCACTGCCCATTCCCTGCCCCTCCCCGCACCATGTTGGGGGGGGAAGAAGGGAGTAAAATCGGGATGAGTTTTAAGTTTGCTAAGAAGGGAGGGGTGGGGGGAAGGTGCTTGAAGACCTGGCTGCTTCTTAACTCGTTCCGGTTCACTGGGTGTAGTAGTTGTAGTAAGTAGTAATAAATCACCTTTTTCTTTCCTTTATTCTGTGCTGCGTCTGTTTTGCCCATTGCACTAATTGGAGAGTGATCCCTCTGTCCTTATCTCAAGTCCTAAGCCTCCCAATATCTATTCTCTCCCCCTTTTCGGCTGAAGGGGGGAGTGAGCGAGCGGCTTGGTGGGTATTTGGCCTTTGGTTAGGGCCAAAACCACCACAATAAACATAAACTTCCCACAGACAATGGCAAAAGAGGAAAGCAGATTAAGCCATGGAAGTGAGCTCTTTGCTTTGATTAGCACCCAAGGTGAGAGCAGGTCTCCCCGCCCTACATCACAGCGGCCAGTTCATCACATCACACGATTCCTGCTTCAGAATAACAGACACAAGCATAACGTGAGTTGGCAGTGAAAGGAGGTGGAAAACTTTGCATTCTCTTCATATAAACTCAGGGGGGAATATTAAGCTGAAAGACTATGTATGCAAGACGTTTGTGTGGCGGTTAGGAGAGGATTTTTCTTTGCGTCCGCGCAGCGAGAACGCATTTCAGCCTAATGCATTAGATTCATTTGTTTTGTCGAGCCCAGCTAATGGGTTGAAGATAAAGTGACTTCCAGGCAGAAAACCTTGTTAATCAAAACCAATTTGGGCCACTTGTACATGTTGTTCTGACTTTCTGAGTAGGAACTTCCATTTTTCACAAGGAAACGCGCGTGCACACATCAAAAATAATTACCACAGATTGCATTTCATTTTTGGACAGCTACTCAGACTCAGAGTGTGTTAATGTTTTTATCTGAGGTATCACCAACAGACAGGTTTTTTCTCCCTAAAACAAAAGCCTCTTATCTTTGGGGAAGACTTAATTCTATTTTAAAAGTTATTTCCAAGAGGTAGTTTTAAGTGGATCGACTTCTTAATATGTTTTGCAGAAACTTGTGTAACTCGATTACCTACTGGAAGCCAGGTTCATGTCCTGGAGAGAGGAAAACCTGAAGAAAGTCATCTAAAACCATGCTTAAAACAGAATAGTTTTGCATGCTGTGGATGCTTGTGGTATCTTAATGATGGGTACCTTGACAGTTTTAATACATTATCTTAAGAGATGAGGTGGAGGACTGTGCCACCACCAAGGCAGGCACAAGAATGGAGTAAGCAGCCAATAAGCACTTGGAAATGTCATCTTTTCCACAAATTATTGAGATTGCATGCTGAAATAAAGGATGCTCAGGAGGAGAGACTGTTCATATTAGAAAACCAGGCTTCGGTAACTAATCAACTATTCTAATGTTTGCGAGTGCAAAGTAAATGCAAATTTACCAGGGAAATTTATTAAAAGTAAAAGCAGAAAGGGGGTGAGCGCAATATCTTGCATTCTTGTGAAACACGTAGATTAAGGAATTCTTCAAGCAGGCCTTTTCTGTTCCAATTAACAAATCTTCTCTCACCACTACAGCCCAAACAAAGCCATGAAGAAGAAAGCCAGGCTGCCCATTTTCTCCTTTACCTGTTTGCACAGTCACTTGCTTTGCTCTCATGCTGTATTTGCATTTAATTATGAGGTCAGAGTTAACACCTTATCACTGTATCTGTTTGACTGCTAACACTTCACTTATGTTTAAACAACACATCTTTCCTGGAATGATGCACCTGTTCGTGTATTGGTATTATGGCCAACGTCCTCGAATGGAATATTAAACACCACCGCCCCTGAAGCCCACCTTGTACTCATTGCTGCTGAGATCAGCTCAAGCAGCACACTTATTTATAGCCTTGGGTAAGCGTAGGGGTTGCAGTTATCTCCTCCATTCCTATAGCGCTTGTGAAGAGGTGTTGCATCCCACGGGATGACTATGGGGAGACAGGGACCACCTGGGCATCAGAGGTGGGCTGGTTCCTGAGTGAGAACCAGGTCTCACACAGCTCTTTCACACCTTCCTAGTGAACATCAGCCTGAAGCTTGGTAAAAGCCCTGCTGGAGGATGCAAGGGATGAGCATGGTCAACATTCCACAAGGAAATCAGGAGGATGGGAAGTGCTAGAGGGCAACAGAAAACGCTCCACAGGAGACACACGCCAGTTACCTCCCACATCCCATGATTATTTTTTTTGGCCTGTAGTTTTTCTGTTGGTTTGGGGATTTTTATCCTTTTTAAGCAAAAGCACAGCCTGGTTTGTACTTTGCTGTCCAGCAGTAGCTCACAGCACTAAATCTCTACTCCCTTTTACATGCCGATGTCTGTATTTGCCTTAATTTCTCTTTGTCCTTGGGAAGCAGAGGGGCTGCGTTAAGGCAAGCCAGGGTGCAGCAAAAGCAGATTTAACACCAAGCCTGCCTGGGCTCTCTCTCCTTTGCAAATTCAGACAAACCAATTGTCAGATTGTTCATGCTCACCTAGACATGCGTGAAACGCTGTTTAGTCTGGGGGCTTAGATCTCCATCTGTTTATGCTTCCTCAATACTGGGTTAAAATCTCCGAGCAAAAGTAAAAAATCCGCTTGAAGAAGGAGTAAAGTAAGTCAACAGAAAGTTTTTCACAGTTTCAAATGAATTATTGAATCACTTTCTGGAGTCCACAGAAAGAAACCCAAAACTGCCCTTGGGATTTCAGACTCCAGTGAACTTGGTCAGTGCTCTGCATCCCTAACAAGTCTTGTGATCAGACCAAGGGACTTCTTTGTGCACCTTCTTTTTTTTTTCCCCCCACCACTCTAGTAAACACATCTCTTTTTATCCCACTTACTTTTGTTTGCATGGTCCGTGTATTTCTTTATCTCTGTTTTCAAATGCTGTTAAAGTCCCCTCAGTATTTCTGAAGAAAGTCTGAAACTCAGTAACTCGGTATTCCCGAGGCAACCTGCAATAACAACCAGTGCAGGACTGTAAAGGATACTTAGTCAGGAAAGGGATTTCATTTCTAGTGGGCAATTGCAAACAACAAGGGAAATATTATTTTTTTAAATTAAGATAAATACCTTAATGGTGTACTATTAAAATAATGTGCCTGGCTTACACAGACTTTAAAAAAAAAAAAAAAAAGAGACCACTATCAAATTTTCTCTCTTTAGGGATATGCTCTTGTTACCAGTGTGGGAACATTAATCACACCGAGACCGCCTGTTGGAGTTGCACTTAAAAAACGGTCCCTTTGTCCCCATCTATCTGGAAACACCTCTTCATCACTCCTGCCAAGGCTACCAGCATCGCTGCCTCCCATCTCCTCTCCGATGGCCACTTCATCATGGGAATACAAGGAGTGGGATGCAACTTCTCCTTCTCTCCTTAATCCCAGTAATTTAGTTGTTATATCATCCCCTCAACCACTGTAGGCATCCATAAGCACCATCCACTACGCTGTGCCTGAACGGTGGATGTTCCTCCTGTACCTACCTCTGCCCAGCCTTGTTCAGGAGCTTCCCTGGAGCAAGGAGTAACAAGGCTAATGATGGGACAGGGTTAGACTGACTGGAAAGAACAAAACCCAAGAGGTGAACACAAAGAAACTTGCATTTCTGTGAGGATCCAGCGCATCACACTGACCTCAGTTGAGATGTAAAGCCATCAGAGGTGGCATGTGAGATGGCTCCAAGAACAGAGCCAGGTTTGCAAGTCACAGTGTTGGGGCTAAGCTGCCATGGTAAAGCCTGCTACATACCTGCACAGTTCTCATCTAGCAGGCAGGCCTCTGGATGTAAAAGAAAATAAATAACCAACACTGAAAGCAACAGTCCTGTCCTCTATTCCACAGGTCGCATCACTTACACACGCTAAGTAAGGCAATGAGAAAATAACGACACGCGATAGAGTTAAAAGTGAATGCCTCCATCCTTTTGTTGTTTATCAGTTAACAAAATGACATTATAGAGATGCTTTATGTATTTATTGAAAGGGGAGAAACATCTATCAAAGCTCATTTTAGCTATTGTTACTGCCATCAGACTTGTTCTCTTCTGCCACGAGCTGGAACAGGACTGTCAGCGAGAGATGACTGATATAGGCAAATGATTTTGCATCGTTTGAGATACATACAGAAATATAATCATACCCAAGGTCAAACATTAGAAAAAGGTTGGGCATTTGGGGCAATGAAAGCAATGCTGTCAGATATTGAAATCTCAGCAGGAGATTCAGCTCCATTAAAACTGAATACACAATTACTTTCAGCTTGCTACTTTCCATGCATGTATAACTAGTTTGTTCATCTTGGTGCCCCATGTTAGTCAGAAAAGGTAAGATTTGAATATTTTGAGGAATGGGTATGATCCTCCTTTCACAGGAGTCTACATAAGTGATAAAATGACTATATAATACGTATGCAACTGGTGAATGACTCCAACAATTAATCTGCCTTGAAGAAGCGGACCTAAGAGATATAAGTGGCTGGCTCTGTCAAGGTAGCTTTAAATTCTCTGCGAGTATTTGGCTGGCTTTATGTGAGCAGCCTTCCAGAAGATGCTCCTTTGGTGTCCAGGAAAGGAAACGCTCAGTGTGACTGCTAGGCAAAGAAACACATCCAAAGAATCTAGAAGAGAAACTAATGGAAGCTCTTTTGGAAAACTGATTGTAAGTGGCTATTGAAAATGGCAAAAGGAGAAAGGTGATGGGAAAGGCTTGTTTCTGATTGGAGACTGCAGAGGGAAACGGAGAGAAACTGCTGGAGTTCCTGGTGTGTTCAAATTGGAGCATGCTTGGAAGCTTCACCAGTTACACCCAGGTATGAGATGAAGCCCATGGGCTTGGGTACTTGGTGCTACACTCTGCCTGTTAATGCCTCTCTGATCCTTGAGATGCATGACCAGCTTTAAACAGCGAAGTTTATGGAGAAAAAAATTATCCTCTTAAGGGGTGTTTGCCCAAAGCTGGGCTTTTTATCCAAGAGAGCGCACACTAGCTCAAGTTACCATTCAGGCATTTCAGACTCCTACAGCAGTGACTGCCCAGTATTTTGTGATCTCAGGATCAAGCTAAAGAGATAAGCCTTCTGATCTTGCTCTAGAAACTAACCAATTCTTGTAATACTGGGGACATTTCATGTTTTTACGTGCTTTGTATTTTTGAGATTTCTGCAGTGGGACTCAAAAAGTAGCCTAACTATAAAGTTCCAAATTTTACAGAAAAATACAAAATCCTAATGCTTTTCATCTTAGATTTTCATATCAATGTTAGCAAATTACACACAAGACTGAATTATATGCTTATAAAATTTCTTCTATCGATGGTAGCTACCAGAAATCTTCAATTTATCTTACCCATGTACTTCATGCCATCATTTCCTGATCCACCATTTACACTTAGGAGTATCTGTGTAACACGGAGTGCCAGGAACACAAAAATATTTGCATTTACCACGTGCTTTTGACACATTCATTTTCTTGAACTCTGTATGCCAAATTCTAACAGTGCTGCCAAAATCTCTAATTCAGACAGAATTTTTCAAGAAGCAAACGTTATTAACGGATAATCTGGATTAACATTGAATAACTTTATTATTTACTGAAGTTATATTAAATAAAAGAGCATCCATGTTGTGCCCCTCAACTATTCCAGCATAATAAGGGGAAAGATATTCAGTGACATTCACAGCTGCTGATACCAGAGAAAAGTTGGGAACATCATTTCCCTGATAAAGCATTTGTTCTCTGCCTGCAAAGACTGCAACACACCACACTAAATAACTAAATAATAATAATTTTTAAAACCTTCAATTTGGGATAAACAGGACATAGCTGCATTTTTACTGATTTTTAACTGTGTTGATTTTTGCCTCCTTGCTTTTGTGGCGTACCTGGATCCATGGACCTACCTCAGCCAGCTTCTCCACCAGCAGATGGGTAACGGGTCGCTTGTTCACTCAAATTCCCCAACCACTTTGCTGCGGTTCCTCTGCTCATATGTATCCTAAACCATAAGTAGCCACAGAAAAGACAACATAAGGCTTTTTGACATGACCCATGTCATTCTTCCCTTGGTTTTCCTGCGCAAACAACGCCATTCTCCCTAGCCAAAATATCTCACTTCATATATTTGCAGCAAAAATCACACCAGCTGTAGGAAGGTGGCGTGCTGCTTACTGGAATTAGAGATGTGTCTAGTGCAGCACTGACAGGCAGGCGATGTTTCCATGCCAGAAGCCACAGCGTAACACATTACAAAGATGTGAAGATCCCAAATGCACCCAACATCTGGTTTTCTAACCCAATTCTAATACAAGCTGCTCTGCCTCCCTGCAAGCTGCCTCTCTCATGCGCCTAACCACCTTCCTGCCCTCTTCTGCAGTACCTAAGCAGACCAGAGCCCTTGTGGTTTCATGTGCTTTAAAAAAAGAAATAAAATGAAAAAAATACAGCCTGTGTTTAACTACAGCTTTCACATCACCCTCCTCCATGGAGCATCACTGGGGTCACAGACTCCCCCCACATCATCTTTCCCGGATGGAAGCCCACACTGTTCTGGCTGGGGATCAGAGCGTTAAGGCTGAGCTTTCCTCACCGTCCACTGGAACCAACCCTCCTCATGCTGACCCAGTCTTTCTTCTCACCATGTCTTATTACAAGACACAAAAATAACCATAACGTGTAATTTTACCTCTTTAAAAATGGAACTTTCTCTTTGTGTCTCCAGCCCAGCCCCTTCTTTCTTTGTGAAGCTTTGTGAGCCAAAAGACAAGTTAAGTCTTCCAGCTGACCGAAACGCTCTGATTTACAGCAGTTACTCCTTTCTCCACTTTCCTGGCTACTCCAGGTACTCAAATCATGAGCATAAGTGTGTGCACACGTACGTGTGCATGTATGTGTATGTGCATATTCCTGTGAGAGAGGGAGATCACCTAAAGCATCGATAGGCAGTCTTTTTTTTTTTTATTTTAATTTTGTGTTTTACTACTCCACATGTCCATGGTGTCTAACACATCTCAACGGTCTTTGAAGTTTCCATGCTTTCAAGGTCTCACATCTGTCACACTATCAGTACCCTGCCACAGATGAAAAGAATATAATTATGGATTTAGTGTAATCATTGATTTCTGGGCTCCAAACCATTCAAAGAAAGGTCACAAGTCCACATGGCTGCCCCTTAGGAAAAGGATTTGCATCTGACTATTTTATTTAGCTGAAGACACCCCCAATTAAATGTAGAGTCTTCTCTTTGGGCTCTGCACCTGAGGCAACTTGAAGGAGACAGATCAATCTTCCCCATGCCAACTGTGCCTTGTTTGCCCCACGCTGACACCGCTCCCACCTGTTACGGGCAGCAGCAGTGGCTTTTCGCTCACCGTCCCCCTTTCATTTGCTAGGCGGCATCTCCCTTTGGAGAGCTGCCGTGGCAGACGTGGAGGACGTGCATCTGAGGAGCTGCACTTTTGGGAAGGTGGCAGGGCGCCAGAAGATTGTGCCTGAAGCAGGGGAGCTGCTGTCAACCCTTCAAACATTTAACTTATACTGTGGGTTCGCCCAGATCCGCAGTGCAGATGTAAAGACATCATTTTGTCCGCGGTGTTTGGATTAGCAGTAAATCTGCTAATCCGACACAATATCCAAGGGGGCATGGCTAGATCTATGGGTTCATAAATTCACACCACTCCTTTTATTATTCTGGGCCCCAGATGGTTTCGAATGGGCACAGGCATAACGAGATCGTGGAAGACATTATTATATTCTTAGGTCAAAATTCTCAGTCCAATCTCTTTTATCAGGCTCGCAGCCTTTGTGTCCCTGAAGTGCTAATACTTTATGCTGATTGACTATGCAGGCTTCAGTGGGAGTTCACATTATTTTTGATACAATTATTATTATTATTGACAGGAAAAATGCCACCAAAAAAAAAAAAGATTCCCATTTTATATTACTTATAGTATCATCCTGCCTGGAAAACATGATGCCTGAGACCTTCGGTGTACTTATGTTTTCATAACAAAAACAGATGAGAGGGGAAAAAGAGGGCAGGATAAAAGTATTATTTTAGTAACGGGAAGGCAAAGTATGAGCTTGATCATAAAGACTAGTGAGCTTTATAAATGCATCTTTGAACTGTTCGAGGGGTTTTTTTTGGGCTTTTATTTTCTCCCCCCCTTTTTTAAAAATAAATGGCTCTTTTGAACCTGGCAGTTGTGAGGAAGTGAAATAGAACAAACTTTGAAAAGTGTGCTTGTCTGAGTCTCCTTACACCGTATCTGGCTGGGAGTACAGGTGGCCAAGCACAGAAAGTTCCTGCCAATTTCTAAAGTTACACTTTTATCCACTAAACAAGCATCCTGATCCGGGTTACCAAACAGGGCACTCAACGGGAGCCTCAAAGCGCACATATTAAATATCACTTATTCCACAGCCCGGGCCATCCAGCCTAGTAAAGCTTGATCTAGTACTGTTTCACCCTTTTCCTGTGCACACTAGATTTAGCGAAACGGACCTTCCCAGGAGACCCCTCTCAGAAAGTATCTTCTTGTAGAGGAGTTGATGCACATGCTTCTATTTTAAAAAGCACATGTTCAGCACATTTTGCTTTTGTGAAATGGAATATGGTTTAAGTTTGTTTCAATAAAAAAAAAAAAGGAGAGAGGGGATTCTGCTGGAAGGACTTGTGTCAAAGTGCAAAAGGTTTTATACACAATGAAGAGATTTTCCCCCTCCCCCCCTCGAGGGCCAAAGAGGAGACACTAAAATGAAATCTTTCTGCCACAATAGCAGTTGCTGTTTTACACACAGAGGATCTACAAGGCGGCTTGTTATGAATTCTCCATCTTTGTATTTATTTTGGATTAGATTGATTTAATCTGAGAGTCACATCAAGAAAGACAGACCTTGTCTTTAATGAGAAACTTAATATGTATTCACAGTAAACACTTTAAATGTCAAAGTTTAATGGACACTATTCAAAGGCCATTATTATAGTAACTGTGCTTTTATATCAGCATGGCTGATGAGTAATTCTTTTAAAGGCACTCTTCAAAAAATTCAATATAGGCGTTAAATAATACTAATAAAAAATCCCTACAGTGTGTCTTAATACAGGGAGAGGACAGCAACAAAAACTATACAACCATTAGATCCAAGAGGAAGCCCTAGTAACAGCTATTGCCATGAAAAGTGTGAGCTGTACTATACAGCGCCAGGTACCCGTGAGCGCTCCCAACAGAGCAAATCTGTTCTCAGCATTCCCATCAGCATCCCTGAGCTCAGCTATTCCCTGCTTCGTGCCATCTTCCTTGAGTCCTTCTCACTCAAAGAGGCATTAACCACTGTCATACAGTGTATAGACATAGACAGCCCCAGGAGTCATTTCACCATCTGAATATATAATTATACAAATTCTGCACAAGAAAATGTAACTTTTAACGTATCTTGTACAGAAACTCCTAGAATTTCCCATCTTAGTGCCAGGAACTACTTCCCTAGGTCTTCCAACACCCCTTCTCCAGCTTGCCTCCCCAGGACTCGGGGGCAAAGCACTGAGTGGGAGGGTGCTGGGATGAAGAGCTTGACCCAGTAGACACACAAGAGTGCTGGGATCATTGTCACTTGAGCTCTGGCTAAACTATACTGGTTAAAACCACTATCTCAATCCGCCCTCAGTATTTCCCTGCACTCTGATCCATGCGTTGTCCAAACATAACATTACCTTCATTTCCTCACTCTCTTTAAGTCATTATATCACTGCCTCTTTGTGGATCTATAGGAGACATGTTCATTTGTGCAAGGAATACACATACAGTCATCTCACAAAGCTCCTTACACATATTCCAGCATGATAATTGTTCACTGAAATAGAAAACAGAAAAGCTCCAGTGTGCCCAAGCAAAGATCTGTCTTGATCTGGAAGTCAAAGTCAAAGGCTGTGACACCATAATGTTTATCAGAAATAAGAAAGCCTGTTCAAGTAGGCTCAATTTTTATTTGCCATCATAGATGTAGCTCCCAAATTATAAATAGTTTTAGTTGATTGCACTTGGAAGCAGTTCCTTCACATGAAATGATGTAACAACCAAGAGCAACCGTTTAGTCATTCCTCATACTGAGGAACTTTTTTCCCTTTGGCAGCAGGGTTGAACTTGAAAAGGAAATGGTAATCATTATGTTCATGCACGCCCAGAAATGCACTAAGAGAGTTCCTTTTGAAACAGATTCAGAGATCTCCAAACCTCTAGCTTACATGGATTAATTCAGTCTCTGTAACCAGCTAAGACAATGCCACGCTATTCTATCTGGACAGGCAGACACTACAGATGTGGGGAAAAGAATTTCTTTATCCAGGTGCTATTACAGCATGGAGCCACCTGACAAACATGAGTAATTAATGCACTTTTAATTTGCTGACTAACCTTTGTGCATTCACTGTTTCAGATTGGTTGCATTGCTGCTGCAGCCAACACTGTCTATGGTTAGTACAGAGAACACATTGCAGATAACTCCCAACCACAGAATTCCCAGAATTATCCCTAAATGATTCTCTGACAACAACAAACGGTAGAAATAATTGCTCCTGACTTATTTTTCTCCTTAGGATGCATCTCTCCTGCTTCATTAGCAGCTGATTACAAAGGGATAGTTCTTTGGCAGTGGATCGTGGCAGCAGCGGAGCGTCAGGAAACTCTTGTTGCACATATAGGACCTGCTAACTAATTCCACTGCGCACCAGACCTGCCTCTGCTCAAGCCAACAGAGTTTGCACTGATGCAAAGTGTGCTGTACCTAGGAATAGACGAAGTCCACACACTGCTCATGTAAATGAAGGCATCAGCCCTAAAAGTCTGCAACCAGCAGCCACTTAAAGGGATGTGGCATTGATTATCTGTCAGGTACATGCTCCAGCTCCCGACTCCGATTTTTTCAGATAATGGCAGAAATGAAGAAGCCTTTCATGAGAAGAGGAAAGAAAAGGAGACAAAAAAAAAGAGAGATAAAAAAGAGAAAAGATTAAAAAAAGAGAGTGAAAGGAAGAAAAAAGAAAAGCGAGGGGGGAAAACACAAGAGGGAAAAGAGAAAGTGTAACAATTCTTCAGTGAAGCACATTTTTACCACCTTCTGTTTGTGGAATCCCTGAATCTTCCTACAAAGCCAGCCAAAGACTGACAATACTCAGGAACAGTCAGGATTGGCCTCCTACAAGTTCTTACCCTCTTGTCCTTTGGGAGGAACTCTATGGCTACTGCTCTGAAAGAAATTTTAAAATATCAATTGACTACAAATTTGTGAAATCTCCCCAAAAATGCAAAAGCAAACAAAAAAGTTATTAAGTAACAAATTTTAAAAATTAAATTTAGTACCTAGATTCAAATAAAAGAGTGTATTTGGTGAAACAGGATATGTGAAGATGCTGAGTTGTGGCATCATCTTCAATATTAAATAGCACATTAAGAACATGCAAGCAAAAAATCTCCAAAGAACCTTAAACTATGTGTTAACAGGTGCCTTCTCAAATTGAAAATTTGCATTTTTTTAAAGTGTCTCTATTTACTTTGATTTACTAAAAAAATATAGTAATCCAGATGTGATCTCCTTCACCTCTGTTTTTTTTTTTCTCCTCCCCACAAAAGACACTTCAGAGCCCCAGGAACATACCAGAAACCTGAGGAGCCCTCGCAGAGCTACCTTGCACCTGGGGATCAGCCAAACAGGGTATCCCTCAAATCTGAAGTGGGAAGGGGGAGCTCAGCCCCTCTACTTGCACCCACATGCAGGGTTATTTTTAATTGCTGAGGATCAGTGACTCATTTAGTCATGTTATAATACGATGAATTTAGATCCATGCTTACTGTGCCTGCTTTTTAAGGAGTCAGAAATAAAAGTAAGAGGAAACTGTTTTTCTCATATTTAATATGTTAGGTCATATCCTCTGTTCAGTTTTAGATCACAGAGATTATGGAATTATTTCTCTCTCTCCCCCCCAAAACCTTTGAATGGTTTTCTCACAGATGATATTGTTAAAGTTGCTTTCTAGCCTCTTTTCAAAAGGTGGTTGCTGAATGACATCCACAGAATACTAAATAAAGTGAAATTTTAAATATCCTGTGCTCTGACTTTGTACTATTCAGCCTCAAAACATGCTCCTTCTACACATTCAGAAGGCAAAAACCCATCCTTTTAATTAGTAGCTGAGTATATAATACCAGATCTATTGTAACCTTCGAAAAACAGCTGATGGGTAAGACAGAACTTTGCCAGGTGCTGCTGCCGTGTGGTGAAGTAAAAGCATCCCACAAACAGAAGGTGTGATAAAGGGTAGCACCAGGAATGGGCTAATTCCTGCTTCTGGGATCTATCATTATGTGCCAAGAGAAAGGGATGGAAACCTCTAACTCAAGTGCTGACATTATGCAAAGCTAACTGGTGCAGCCTGAAGAAAAGCAGTAAGGGAGAGATGCCCGGCACAGTGCCCTAAAGAGCAGGGTTAGCAAATACATCTTTTTCCCAGTAGAGCAGATGAGTAAAACAATTGATGATTGAGTCCAATTCTAATCTGGGTTTCCCCATGAGAAATTCTGTTCTGCCCATGGCACTGACAAAGAATCAGCAGCAGAGTGGTTGCCTTTTGGGGCAATTGGCTCATGGGTGGGGGTTTTTGTTTGTTTTGTTGTTGTTTTGGTGGGGTTTTTTTGGGTTTTTTAGGGATTCCAGAAATGTTTGACATCTTCTTTAAAAAGAATTTTCCCCTCCCCCCCTTGATTCCATGTTTTTGTTGTTTTGTTTTAGTCATGGACTACTCATGACAGAAAAGAAGCCCTAAACCACTTTTCAGCCTGAACAACCAAAACTAATTCACCCCTTTTCAGCAAAGCCTGGAGTTTTAAGATGCTCTAATTTACCATTCCCTTTTTACAACCAAAGACCACTGGGATACAGCTAAATAGTTCCCATCCCAGCATTTTACTTCAGGTACTGAGAAAACTTTAGGCACCTTTCTCTAGCCAAATTTTGCCCAAAAACCTTGTGTCTTCAAAACTATCTGCATCACCAAAAACGTGGCAAAATCTGATTTGGATGCCACCAGGCTTACAGATAACATTTGCCAGGTGAACATCAAAAGAGTAAAACTTTTAATCCACATGGACATTGGAGAACACACATTGCACAGCAATGCTACATATTACTGCATGGACAATGCTTGTATCCAAACTCTTCTATGTTATGTGCCAACTTAAGTGTTTCACCATGTCCATTCTGCTCTGAGACTTTCAGGTCCAGGTTTCCAGATCCAGTTCCTTTAGAGCTGCAAGATGAGGTAAGTAGATACCTACACCCGACTCCCAGAAGTGAGTTAGCATTCCAGACGTCTGGGATTTGCTGAGAGTGGTTCATGTGTGAATGGTTCAGCCATTATGTAGTTTTTTCAGGGCTTTGTTTCCAACATGGATAGTATAACATAAAGCTTTACAGTGACAAGAACCTGCAATTGTCCCCTGAAACCAAAGCCCTAATCACTGAGATACAACAATTCATGTGTCTTAATCTATTCCTGACGTATACACATATATCTGACTTGTAAAATTTACGGGGTGGCTGAATTTGATTCATTTGTTTATAAAGGAAGTAATTTTGTCTGGAAAGTTTACTACGAGTGCATTGTTGCTTTGGAAGTATTTTTATTTCTAGGATTTATTTTTTTTTTACTTGCTAAAAGACTAAGCATTATCTACTAATAACATGAAGATGCAGAAAAGAAAAGGTCAATTTAATTGGAACTACTATTTCCTGGGGTTTAAAAGGAAAATGTTGAAGCTAAGATGACATTGACAAATTGCTACTATTTATTTAAATTGTGTAATGCAATCTACCAGTAGTTCTATAATCTGCATGTTTGAAGCAGTTGACCCGTCCAACTAATGCAAACAAATTAGCCTCCCGGGTACTAGCTATATCCTATAAGCCATTAAATATCGTAATCTAACATCATTTAATACACAAACTCTCTTAGTTAAAGTGTTATAGTTGAATATGTGTTATAAAAATTACAATATGTGGGGTCTACTCACAGTGGAGCCCGGGTCAGTAAATTTGTCTTTCCTGTCGTTCAGGCCAAATGAACTCAACAGCAACGTGGCTTGGATTTCACCGCGCCTCCCGAGCGCGCCCAGGCTCTGCCCAGCAGATATCTTCATCTCCACGTGATTAATTTACCCTAAAGTCCAGCATTGCTTTAAATGTTTTGGTTCAATAGTTTCTGCCGCTAATATATTGTACAAATTTCATTCCAATCAGTAAATTGGGCTCATGAAAGTGTTTGCATGCTAAATATTTCTAAGAAAATTAAGGCTCTATTATGCCCATTATACAGAGGCTAGGAACAACTTGGAATTTCTCCCTGATTTATAGAAATGCCAATCCAGAGGCATAACAATTCATGCAAATAAGCTCACCTGAAGGGACTGGGGCTGTTTGCCCGAGTAAAATATGAACAAAAGCTGGCATAATTAATAAAGCAATAATTCTCACAGGAATACTATTCTGGTCTTTTTGTGAACAGGGAAAATTACCTGTTCTCCATTAAGATAAATATACAATTATTATTGTTTTATCACACTGAGAGGTCTGTCCTGGAATTGATTCATGAGTCAAGCCCAACTCATGCAAGATCCAAAAGACAAGTTGGAGGGCGACCGTGACTTCAACTTGCCCTTGGATCAGTCCTAACTGGCTAATCAACAGTTTCATAAAAGCAAGGAGATTGATTTAATCATTCCATGCTACCTTTATCTATCAGGAAAGTAATAGACCTATAACCAAAGGAAAGTCAATAGGTTATATATCACTGGCAGCCTATAAAGTCACTACGGGAGCTTACGGGACTGAGTCATGCCATTAATTGCCTAAGAAAAATCTCCTGGTTGCAGTAAATAGAATATATTTTTAGCACATCAGTACAAGGAGGGCGATCCTTTCCATGAACTTTTTTGGAAGATAGCTAAGCAACAGCAGCAAAAATAACGCCAACAAAACCCTCAAACTGCCACACCACGTGTAAGAACCTTTTCCCAAGCTGTTCCTGCACTTCCTGCAACCTATGTTTTAAGTGGGAAAACTGACCTTGTAAAGTTATGATTTTAATAAGAGCTGAGCTAACTCTCAGTTTTTCACAATGAAAAGAAATAGGTAGAGTCAAGTATTGCCTATGGGAACTGCAAAAATGAGGAGAAAAATAGAGATTCTGCAGAAATTTTGGAAATCTTGCTGCCAGAGTACAGATATTAATAGTTTCGCGTGCCTTGCTGGGAAAAAAAGCACAACGGATTTGAAGAGCTATCTGAAGAGGTTTAATTTCAGTGAGTGTAACAGTGTGGAGCTGCTGATCGGAGCAAAGCACTCCAATTCGGGGTGTATGACCTTCCCTGGCAGAGCCACCACCAACTGCACCAGATCTTATGTACAGAAACACAGAAAACAATCCCTTTTAATTTTAAATATCCTCAAGTCAATAAATTCCAAGACCAAACAGCCCTAACCATACCCAATCACAAGACACCCTCCCCAACTTCACTCTCCCGCTGCTCCTGACAAGGTGTTATGATTTTACCCATTAGAAGTGGTTGTTTTTCACCTCAAAAATTATCATGTATTTTCCTTTCTTTGTGGGGTAATTAAATGACTCATGGATGAGATCTGGAAAATCGATACTTGTCAGAGGTAGAAACAATGATCAGTAGAAGAGGCAAATTTACTGTAGGATTGTGATTTTAGTCTTTTTATCCACGTTACTCACCAAGTTTGGTGATACTCTGGTTCTTAATCACCTTATTTTCACCTGATAAACATTAATGTCTCCTGGCTTAAAATCTTTTAAGTTGAAATTGCACTGCAAGGTCAGATTTGATAGGTAAGGCGTTCAACCTTTGCTGAATTATGTTTGGAAAGCACATACTCCTTAACATCACCAATGCTAATGTGTGGTTGCAATGCCCCAAACCTGCATTTACACTCACTCTTATACCTTGAGAAATCCCAATGACTTTACAGTTAAGTTCAACTTAAAGTTAGGATTTGCAGAGAAACATTTACACAGAAACAAATCTGCATTAACATGAATGATAACATATGAGGTGTTTTAAATGAATAGTAATTAAAATTTAGTAGGATGATAATATGGTAATTAAATATCAATTGTTTGTGCAGGACCACTTATTGAGTTTAATAAGTATGTAAAAGATATTAATCTAGTTGTCATGCAATTACCTCATTGAGGGGGAGTGGGAATCTGTGCGTGTGTGGGAAGAACAAATCATGAAATGCAAAACTCAGTTGAAAAAAAATCTGCATTAAGGTTGTGACAGAACTAAAAAAAATCAAATTAAAAAAAAAAAATCACTCTTTTCCCACCTCGACAGGGAAAAGAGTCAAGGCGAGGTGAGCTGTGGGCTCAGAAAGGGCTGGGGTAGCAGGGGGTCAAGGAGGGGCCATGTACAGAGGTGACCAGTGGAGACAGAGACCGACAGCAATAAACTATGGGAAATGCAGCACTACACACTCAATTTTTAAAGACCATCTGGGCATTTATTCCAAGACCTCCACATAGCTGGGAATCAATCACCATACTTAGCAAACGTCACTTAGCGCTCTAAAGATTTATTTGCAGTTTTACTTGCCATGGGCTGCCATTGCATTAAGTGCCCGACGCACAAGGAGGAAATCTTTGGGCGCTTCTATGGGATTTCCACATTAATGAAGTTTCCTGCAAGGTTACTGTGACAATTACACCAATGCTTATCAACTTCATCTCTCCACAAATAAATATGGACACTCTTTGTCCGTGGATCATAATTTCAACCTGCCAAATTTTAAAAACCGGACACGGGATGGTCCCCACATTTTTCTTATAAATTATCCATCCTTTCTGCAACAACTTCGGAAGTGGTGCCAATTTTTTTATAGCTCTGAGAAGTGATAAAATATTAACCATATCATACATATTTCTTTCCCCAGCCCTGCATTGAAAAAGCCAATATTTTTGTGTTCCTGTGTTTAAACAGGCACTAGAAGCAGAGAACGGGAATCTGGAGTTAATGTCCCTGTCCTCCAAGGGGAACAGAGTTCACCCACATTATTCCCAGCAGGACTTTGACAAGCCTGTTCCAAAAACTCACCAAAAAGAAGATCCCTACCCTTCCTAGCAGGGCTGTCTGAATGTTTAACCAGCCTTTTTATCCCAAAATCTCTGCTGCAAAGTAAGCTAATTTCTTCTTTTCCTGAGCCCAACGGGGAGGCAGAGATATTGACTTGCCTGCCGAACAAACCCAGCTCGTTCAGCCCTGTCTCTGACCTACTGTTTCTGAATCTTTCATCATTTTTTGGTCCTCTTCAGAGCTCTGATTCCTGCACAGAATCCTTAAAGAACAGTGTTTAAAAATGGATGCTGCCAAGTCCACAGCAGCACTGAGAGCCTGCCCTGCCCCCAGGCTTCAGGGAAAAAAAAGAAACAGTAGAGGCATCTTGGAAAAACGTTTTAAGCACAAACAGAAAGTGAATAACAGGAATAGCATCGAAATAAATTACAGGGGAAAATGCCTTTTCTCTCACCTCCCAGCATTGCTTTACAAAGATCCCCAGCTTTAGGAGCTGAGGGAATAGAACTAGAGAAAAAGCATTATTTTTCTCTCAAATACAAACTACTAGGCAACCAAAAAGCTTAATATGCAGAGAGAAGGAAATAAAAGATGCAAGAGGCTAAAATCCAGGTTTGGAGGTTCTCTGCCCAGCAAATAGCACCAGACTAGGCTGTGCCCATCTCAGGCTATGGCAGCAGGGCAACTCTGCTGAGCCTCCAAGGAGCTTTTTTCCAGCCTGCACCATTTCTCCCAACCATCCCAGTGGCCAGACTTCAGCATATCCATGTTCTGAGCCTCTTTTAATTAAAAGAAGAGAATAATTAATGTAGCAACTCTTACTCTGATTTAGGCCATGAGAGAGAATCTGGGGTCAGATGCACCTGAGACCAAGCTCTTTCAGAGAAGCAAAGTCCCTGTAAACCCAACAAAGGGGTAAGACCAAACAGGTTTAGTGTTGCTCAGCATCCCCTCAAAGCAGCTCCTGGATGCCAGTGAGTTCAACCCAATTCAATGAAACAGCAGAGATGGAAACCTTTCTGGCAGAGAAAATACTCTCTGAATATTAGCAGTTTCTGCAGTACCACAGGCTCAAATATGTTGATGGTTCACATCATTTTTGCGGATCATACCGCTAGATATTGGGAAGACTTGCCATGCCATATGTGCATCCTTATTCTCTTTCAGAATGATCAGTTATTGGGAAGGGGGGGAATTATAAATAAAGAGTTGTGTTTGGGAGAAAAAAGAAAAGCAACATGCAGCAAAGCTCAAAAGCAGGCCTGTGTTTGAAGTGTCACTTTTCGTTTTTATCACCATTTTATCACCACTAAGGGAAAGTGCTCTGCAGCATACAGAGTGCTGCCTTATTCAATAACACCTTGGAAGCAGTCTTTTTCGCGTGGAGATAGAAACAAACAAGGGGAAAGGTAGAGGCAGATGATTAAATGGACTGAAAATCCAGGCTGACACACTAGTACCAATTGAACAAAACTGGGGTCAGGGGAAAGGTACAAGAACGTGAACGAAAGCTTAAATTATCCAGCTTAAATTCCCACTTTTTATAATACACCATGGGCTCGTGTCATTGTATCACCTGGATTTCATGTCTGTATTCTGCAGATTGTGGAAACATTCCCAATTGCAAGGCTGCAGATTAATATTTTCAGGATTGCAGGCTTATTCAGCAGCCCAAAGTGGCTCTTCCAGCATCATCGCCACATCTACAGCTGGATAAAAGCGCATTGTTGACTCAGACCACTGGGCCAATGCTCTGAAATGATTTCTTCGGTGATGTTACACTAATATCTCTAAACCCAAAGAATTATTTTTTTTTAAATTTTTCTTTTTTGTCATTTGAAGATCACTGACCTGGTGCAAGAAAATATTTGCTCTCTGCAGGAGGCAGACCTCTTCCCTTCCTGTGACTTTCAAACCACCAAAACTTTGAAGAATTACTGTACATCTTTTCCCACTCTCTGGAGTACCCAGTTCCTTGCCCAGGCAGACCACCTAATGCTTTCAAAATAAAAATAAACACTATGTGCATTACAATTTTCCATTTAGATTTATACCTGTGTGCTTTTTACAGATTTCTATCTCCAGCCCACTGGAAGTATTTATTTTTGCCGACCTCTATAAGCAACAATCTTCAGCTCACAGGATTAAAATGAACAAAAAAGAAAAATGAAGTTTATCCTTGGATCCTGATGTTCCTTTAATATTGAGGTTGTTAAGGTCTCACATGCTTTCAGCAAATAAAGGCTCTTCTCTGGGTTTGGAACAGAATGGCAGAAAAGTCAATTTCTAACTCCGCTTAGTTGCATGATTGCAACTTGAAAGGGCTTTTAAGTCATTGTGTAGGTATGTAGGACTCTAATACTACAGACCTGGATGGTCTGAACTTTTGGGTGACATTGACATCAAGTTTGATGGGATATTTATTGGGAATAGGAAGTTAATGACACCATATAATGCAATAAGCTATTTTGTTTATGTCTTATAAACCATGCGAGTAAGATTGCAAAACAAATTCTGTCAGATCCAAATAGCTGGATCAGGAAGGGGTTTTTTATTAAAATAGTTTATTTTCTGCCTAAAACAATATCCCTCATTGCCTCAAAGAAAGGAGGGGATATCCATAATTAAATGGCCCAAAATCCTAAGTACACTGTGCATTTATCTCAGCTCTGAGCCCACTGAATCCAGGTTGCAAACTTCTAATTTTTAATTCTACTTTACATTATATAAATAGAAAGAAAGTTCAAACTTTATATTTCTACTTCTAAGTTTCTTTACAACTCAGAAGAAATTACCTTCTAGGTCATTCCTGGCCCTTAACTTAAAGACAGAAGCTAGCAGCTACCCACTGAGCAGGCTAATCTTTCTTCTATTCACACTTACAAAATACATAACAAATACCCTCCAAAAATTAAAAGAGGGTTTGATCCCGATTCATTAATAGCAAAGCCTCAAGCAGCAGATGGACTGTGGCCACGGTGCTTCAATATATTCATTATTTAGGCTATTTATTTTCTTTTCACTGAAAACATCTGGCTTCTGATGCTCGGGGGGGAAACAACAACATGATCCAATACTGGTTTTAACCACAGGTTCATCCTCTATAAGGGCAGGTTAAATTCAGAAACAGGTAAGGCAGAAGTATTTTAGAGGATGGAAAAAAATACTGTCTCTTCTCTCTAACATCCTTAAAGTGATTTTTGTAAGGGAAGCTCTCTGGGTATGGTTTTCTAATTGCTCCCTGTAAAACCCACAGGAAACGCTGCTGCTTTTTCTTTCCTCAGGTCTTTAGCATGAGCAGAGCCGCATGAGTAACTAAGGCTTTGGAGAATCCCACATGGTGGGCTCAGAGCATCACTGGTCCCCAACGATCCTTCGCCCGAAAGTTTCCAGCCCCGACAGGGATCCACACATGCTCCTGCTTCCCACAGCACCAAACCTGCTTCTTATAACACCAGCATCGTCTGCTCAAGTGTGCGTTTCTAAAAATAGACTTCTAGATTACTGTTGAGAGAGCAGTGTCAGGGAAAGGTATTTCACACATCAGGGAAGACAAATCCCACCTAATAAGATGAGGAAGAATGGCATAATAGCCTTGAAATAAAGCAATATTTTTCTAATAAGTAATCTGAAATGAAGGACTATTAGTAGACAGTGAAGCCAACTATTTTCAGGCTCCGACACAAGGTCTAAGTAATGAGCTTATGGTAGCAAACTGCCCCATGTGAAAAGGAACTAAAGTTTTAGCTCTTTGAAATACTAACAATCCCAGTGAGGAACTATTAACCTATTTCCAGATATATTAATTCCTTTTTCTTTAAGCTCTCCTTGTTGCATGGTCCCAAGTACAGGAGTAATCTGGCCGAACTGCAGGAGGGAAAGACCCATCATCTCCAGCCAGACATCCCAATTTTCCTACCCTCTCTCAACAAGACAAGCTCTCAACAAGTTACACTTTACTTCTTAAATGACGAGTGTGCAGGTCTGTGGAAAAGTGAACTTCAGAGCCAATGGGTGCTTTGCCCCACATGCTTGTAGCTCGTGATGTAGAAAAAAAAAAGGCTGAAGAGAGATTACATCTCAAGGAAGTTAGACCCCACAGCCAGACTTACTTATAAACCATCCTGTAAAGGACCCACAAAAATTATAGAGGAGGGCTCCCAATGTTTTGACAGAAAATTTAATTCTTCATATCCCTGCTTTTATAACTGTTTATCTGTTACTATATAACCACTTGATAAACAGCAGAAAGTATGCTGGATCTGCAAAACTGCACCTCTAACCCATCATTTGCCAATGACTTGTCCTCTTTCCATGTCTGAAAGCTTTCCAAGAGGAATATGGAAAAGGTCACAGGTATCTGTGGTTACAGGTGAGCTTATGTTTAACCTGCTCATAGAATAACTTCACCAGCCTGTAAAATAATTATGACTGTAACAAGGTGAGTTATACCTAAAAAATTTCTAAGGTTCGACTTTAAGAGAATTTTAAAGCTGAAGCTGTTCCTCAGCTACAGCACTGCCTGATATCAGTGCTACCCTAAAATAAGGGCAGACATTTCTGGTAGTATCCCACCTGAAATATTTTACCTATCGATAAGTGGAAATTAAATTCTTAATGACAAACTGGGAGAACGTGAACCGGATGATAATGTCCTGCTAGGAAGAGATGAGGGAGAACTTGAAGAGCACCTTACTTCTGCAGCAATAGCCTTTAAAACCTCTTTGCCAAGACCTGTGATTTCAGGATTACCAGCTGCCAACTGGGTTATGCTCCTCACCTTTCGTCACCAGACTTCAGTGGGATCTGGGACAAAGACGACTCTCCAACAATTTACTACCCAACTGTAAAATAGTCAAAGCTGCACTAATCAACCTGTGAAGCAGCTCTTGTTTTTTTACTATCTCTGCATGAATAATGCACTATTACATGTTTAGGTTTAATTAAGTATAATACATAGCATTTTCTTGTAATGAATATAGGTATCCATATACCTTCTATTACACCTTACTTTGAGAATCCATCCATTTCTCTCACATCTGCTCATTTGGATGATTTATCTTATTGCCAGGCTACGAATGCAAGTCATTTAGGGGAAAAGTTTTGATAGTGGGTTGCAGGTGGACTAGGATGACCATGCTCCCATCACCGACATCCAAGTCTTTTGTCAACTCCTGTCGTGGGCAGCAATTCTGGATGTATAACTATGTTTGGAAGGAAACAAAGGGCATCCTGACACATGAAAGGATTTTAGGAGCATTTAGCCTTGGATTCTTTCATTGTCACATCATTACGATTGCCCTGCATAACAAACATCTTAGCTCTTTTCTTTCTCCCCTTCCCAAAACAGCAGTTTGTTCCTTTTATTTACCTTTTGTTACCAAGCTCAGTGTTTGGAGACCTGGCTACTCTCGAGCTCCTGAATCTTTAAACTCTCCAGAAAAAAAGGTTTTTTAAATTATTTTTAAAATTATTATTTTTTGCAAGAGTCACCTGTGATTGCAGAAAAGTTAGGGATACCCCCTGTACCCCCTTGCATTCCGTCACTCTTCTGCCTGCTTTGTAGCATGAGCAGAGGTCTCACCTCCCTGAGCTCCCACCCTACCCGATTTCTGCACAGCCAGGAGAATTGCACTCCTACACTTCTACTCCACATGCCAGCATCTGCAGATCTGATTTCATTCTGTAAATAGATTATATCCAATATTTATAAAAAGATTAAGCTAATCTGACATTTAATTAATGGAAACGGCAATGTTTGACTTTTTATTTTAATAAGCAACACCCTTTGTTCCCACAGAAATCATTACTAGCAGTACGTCAAGGGGGGGGGAGAAAAAAGCCAGAAATATTTAACAAAAGCTTCCATTAAATTAGAGAGCAATAAACAAACACAGCCAATTTATGCATCGGAGTCATTAAATGCGTCTCCTCTCCGACACTTTCCTCACAGATAGTACTTAGGTCTGCTACAATTGATCCACGGGGAGCAGTTACCTTAATTATAAAATGAAACACCTCTGCTAACACAGTCTTGGAGCCTTGTTAGTTCACACCCCAGACATGTGGCTTCGAATGGGCTCCAAATGCTAATGCCAGTAAAGGCAGGCATCCCCAGTCTCTGATGTACCGTGCTTGGCAGTCCATGACCATGCTGCCTACTGGGCACCCCTGGTTTGGTGGGTTTTTTCCCCCTCCCTCTTGCCCTTGGGGTGGAGATAAAATGCAAGGACTCTTTGGTCTGGCGCAGCATGTACTTCTGAATAGTTCATTCATGGGCAACCATTTGTACAAGGAGTCTTTTTATCTGATTATCTGCCCTCATTGTTAGGGCTTGTGCCTAGATGTGATGAGCCTTGCAGGAAAAATTAAAGAAGATGTAAACAGTAAATGCAGACATTTTGCAACATAGCTAAAAATAAATTGCACTACAGGCAATTATGCAAGTTTTACTGGATACATTAAAAAGACATTAAATGCACAGCTGTTTTAAGTGTCTTTTAAGCTGATAAATTAACTGTCTAATAAATTGTAAGATTTGTCAGCTAATAATGCTATTTTATCTGCTTTAACATATGCCTTCCTAGTTCATGAAGCATTATTGTAAGTGCCAAAAGGAGATAATGTGCATTTTACAGTGTTATGTCTTAAGTGGAATGGATCATTGGCCATGAAGAAGTGTGTTAATAAATCTCCTAGGCTTTGTTAATTGCACTCAATGAAGTGTCACTGTTAAAACACAAAAGATGTGATAGAGAAAGCTGAACATAATGTCTTTCAGTTTTACAATTAACAGTTCACTAGGCAAATCGACCAAAAAGACCATAATTTGTTGAAGCCTTATTAACTTACATTTTCCTAGTCAAGGTCATAATTGTGAATGGCTTAAAGCTATCTTTTAATGCTCATCAAGAAGAGCAACCTTGCTAGAGAGAATGAACTTTCCCGTCTCTCGGTAGCACTTATCGCTGCCTTCGCAGGTAGAAGACAAATAAAGCTGAACTTTGTTATACAGCCATCTCTTCTAGTCACTCACCACCAATAAATGCCACTCGAAAGGTGGGAAACATGACTTTAAACATCTCTTATCTACAGCAAATAAAGTGTAAAAAATGGGGGGGAAAGATTTTTGCAGACCTGCACAAGGCTATGAGAGCTAATGCCATGCAGAGAAGAACTTCTCATCAAGATCTGAGGCTTGGGAGGTTTTTCACCCTCCCCCAAAGACAGAATTCAGAGCAGAAGAGAAAACAAATAATCCAACACACTTACCATACAATTATCAAAATCAAATACAGTCACTAAATACCCTTCATGAAGAGCCATTTCCACAATTCTTATTAAATATTGATTATTGAACATATTAACGCTTCACAGCCTCTCACCAGATTAGCACCACTGGGCTTTGCTGCAAAAATCTTCCCACTTAAGAACATTTGGTGATAATGTAAAGTATTTTCTCCAGCAGGGTAATCAGAGTAAATACAGATAATGTTGATTTGGCACACATGAATACAGATATATGATCACCATATCACTAATCCTCATGAAGTAATGAGAGCACATGATAGAAGAATAATGACCAAGTGTTAATTTAAGTCTGTAACTTCTCCCTTAAAAACCTCAAAACACAGAGTTACAGCGATTTAATGGAAATTGTTGTATATTTAAAATCTCAGGCTACAAATGCTGTCTCTTGCCATTAACACAACCATTACATTGTGCTGCACTACTTTAAATGAGCTCAGCACTGGCTGTTTGATTTGCCTGATAACAGTTGTAATACTCTTCCATGAAGCACACGAGATGTTAGAATTTATATAAAGCACATGCTAATAAATCACTCTGCAAGCATTAAAAATAACAGAAGGCACCCAGCTTTGCTGTTACTAGATTCTAGGATGCCACCTTGAACCACCCAGTTCATCACAGTGTCCTTCATTCAAGTCTGACAGAGCACGCTGATGGCCCGTGGCTGGACAGAGAAGATGCTCCTAACTCCAGGACTGGGGAGCCCTTGCAGGAACATGGGGGAGCAAAGTGGCTGATGGTGGCACCGAGAGCCAAGGACAGGTGCTGATGGGTCTGTGTCCATGAGTATTTGCAGAGCAGAAAATGTTGTAAACCTGCTCATATGAGCGAAGCAAGAGGATGCTTCAGTGGTTCAGCACTTGTTTTCTACCCAGGGTTGTATGCCACACCTCAGCTCGCCGGACCGCTGGACACGGCACCTGCACATTCTGTGACTATTTACCCATTTCAAAAGTCAAGCACAATAAGTGTTACCTTTTACTTTGAGGCACAACGTGGTTGAATCAGTGTCTGCCAGGTTCTGGGAGATTCCTGGGCACCAGGGACTATGCAAAACACAAAGCATTGCTGCTAACAAACAGTAGCATTAAATAACACCTACTAACAACCTGGAAATACTTCTTTGGATTTTGAACAAAGTTGTTGCAGTTTCATCCAACAGTTGAATCTCTTTTATGAATGCAGAATCAGAAGGGTCACAGCTCTCAAGTCTGGGCATCATAGGCAAGTATGTCCAAAATAAAAGGTAGTTTGGAATTACTCTGAAAGACTGCACATGCATGAGTCTCAGAAAAAAAGTGACTATCAGAAAGCAAAGAGAACTCCCTTCCTTTCCCATAGGACTGCCTTTAGTGCCAGGACTGTTTAAGGAAGCAGGCTGCATGCTTACTGGAGAATACCTACAGAAAACTAATATTTTTGACTAATACCTGTGAACACGCATCCTAGAAACCTCTCCAGAGGATTAAACTCACCCAACCAGAAAAGGCAAAACGAACACATGGTTTGTGTCCAAGCAAAGCAATGAGGCCAAAAATTAAACTTAAAAACTGTCATGGATAGTTTTGCTTTGTACATCATTTTCTAATACTTTATAGAATTGACACAAGATTTGGACTAGAACTTAATTGAAAATAGTGTCTGGTATAAATAGATTTAAGCAGACATACACATACAAAGGTATGCACCTGGACAGGTATTCCCAACTCCACAGCTGACAAAAGCAATTTCAAGAGATCTTTTTGAAATCACTGACACCAAGATAACACAAAATAGCTGAAATACTGTGCCTTATAAAGAGATTTATGTTCATATGAGGATAGCTCAGCTACATAAAAAGTAAAAGCTGAAGAGAGCCATCCTGGAAAGCTGGCAAACCCTTAAAAATTTGACCACCACATCACCACAGTCAGCTCACTTTCTTCTCCAATAACTGAAGCTCATTCTGCTCCAGGGATGCACTACTCTGCTCCCACCAGGGTTCATCCCCGTGAACATGACTTGATGTCAAGGCTCAGTCATGCCCCAAGCAGTGTTCTTGCCCAGATACTGTCTTGTATTTGGTGTATCAGGGACAACCACTGAAGGTTCAGTTAACTCCCACACATGTCAGTTGCTTTCTTATGATTTTAAAAATCCAGTTATGAAGCCTGCTGTCTTTCCTTGAGAGCTATTTTTAAAAACATGATTAGCAAAAGTGCCTTGTTTCTGATCTGATTTTGTGTGTAAATTATGCAGGTATACACCTATATTAAAAAAAAATAAAACTTTGCTCAGTCTGAGGTTTCATATTCTGTTTTCAGTGATCTGATTGGGCTGTACAAGAAGATTCAGTCATCCATGAGTCTAGTTTTGAGATAATGTATTTATACTTTCTGGTGATGCAATCCAAAGGAGAATCTATTGCTCTTCATAGGCTGCTAGTATGAGAGCAGATGAACACAGCTGGCTGTGCTTTGGTAAATCAAGATTCCTTTAGAACTCAAAGGCTTTGAGAATTAGATTGGGAAGGTCTCAGCCCTCCTATATTAGTCCCAGCTTCAAAAACAGGGTTTCAAAAGACACATCACAAGTTTTACAGAACTCTGCTAACCAATCTCCTAGAAAGCATGTAATAATTCACTTGCCTGGGTCCGATACATTTATGTTGAGTAGGAGGATTTCCCAAGATAGAGCAAATGAATGTTCTTTGGGTTAAGAGAGGGATGAATGGCTAGACAAATATCCTGGGCTGACACTACAGCACACCAAAAAAGACCTCGAAACTACACCTGAGTGGAAGGTCCCTGTGAATACCTGGGACCAAAGCTGGCTCCGTGTCCTCAGAGATGCAGGGCAAACTTCAAGGCATTGTGCCCTGCTTTGTTTCCTTCTTTAAGTTGGCTTCAGCAGTTCTTAAGGACTTCTTAAATCACCTTGAATTTAATTTCTCTAAGCCACGTTTAGAGAGAAGAATTACCATCTGTCACAGTTGGTTAGTCAGGATCAGTGTACTGCAACTCATTTGCTTTGTATTAAGACTTTTTTATTAAGAAAATAGCCCTTTAGTTATTCAATTTTCTGGGATCTTTTCCATGAAGACACAAACCACGTGTATCCCATAGCAGCTATCGACCCTGCTCACAGAAGTTACCTCACCAATAAACAAGCGCACTGATGCTGGTTTATATAGTGGTACCACACTGGTTTTATTACCCTGTGCCTACACCACTGTTTTTTTGGTTTTTATTTAGCCTCTTGCAAAGCTCAGAAAACACCAACATATGACGCAAATAAACAGCCACCCCATAAATACAGGGAACTTTTATAAAGTGGAGCCACCATAAGAATATTAAGATTGCAAAAATAAACGCTCTGCTAGTGTCAATACAGGGAAGAAAACACTCAAGAAAAACCAGTAAAGAGAAAAAAAAAATCCCTTCACGCTACCAGATTAGCACATATGAATCCAGAGAAACCTGAGCATTGGCTTAACCAAGCATGGCTAAAGCTGGAACAGTAGCAAGAAAAGAGATTGCAATTTTCTCTCAAAACTGTGAACAAAAGACCCGAACGCCGGCAAGAAGCAATGAATCCTCTTCATTCACCGAAACCAACTAAGTGGTAACAAATTGTGAGTTTCCAGTTGGAGACAATTGGCCAGGAATAATTATGTGGGATGCTAAAGGCTGGTTTAACTCTTTCCTCCACCCGCTTCTGCGAGGCGTCAGAAGGGAGAGCTGTAATAAGCGTTGCATGCTGGGACCCACGCCACCTTACAACCAATTTACTTTCTCGCAGAGAAGTTCATCCTGCTGAGAGAGCAGGTTTCCATAGATAAAAGATGGGATCTCAAAACAAATTAAGGCGACGTGAAGCATGCCTGTGCTTTACTGCAGTAAATTCTGCAGACCTTGCCTGTTGTCAGAGGGAAGATGTTATGACTTAAGCAGATACCAATCAGAGATATATTAAATAAATGAAAAAGCTGAAGTTACTTAATCAAGCTCGGTACGTTGAAAGGAACAATAGTGGATGCAGCTTTTTCTTCCCCCAATATTTCAATCCTTCATTATTTAATTTAATAACAACTTTGTGGGCAGTTTAGTTGGTAGGCTGAGGAACTGATAAAAAGAGGAGAAGCACTATCTTCCTGGAGATGATGCAGAATGTTTTTAAAATCTTATGTTTCACATGGTTGTACTAATGCACTGGGGGGTATTCCACAAGTGTTTTGAGATACTGCTGGATTTCACATTTAAAGTGTTACATTATCACCTTCTAATAAACATTCAGAGAGGAATACAGATAAGTTTTTAAAGAATTGTATTTTCTGATTCATTTTGTTTACAGGCTGATCATTTTGCAATGCATGTGTTTGAAAGCACATTTTTGTTTTGATCCACCCTTCTCAGCCTTGCAGATACGAAGAAATGATGAAGTTATTTGCAAATGAGGATCATTGCCTTCACATTCAAGGGCCGTAGAGCAGGCAGAACAGAAATCGCTAATCCTAACAGAAATTGCTCTGCACAGGCATGTAATTAAATTTCTCACTGGAAGAAAAAAAAATCTGACTATTTGAAACACAAGATACCTGAGCTTAAAGTTTTGGCCAAAAGCTAAAGTTATGAAGCCTCAAAAAAGCCAGAATCAAAACTCAATAGCCTTGGTGACTATTAAGCGGGTATTCTTTATTGCAGATTGAATCAGTCAGACCTCGGAATTACTTTCTGCACCACAGCATTGGCACCAATTTATAGCTGCCACGCTTCTGAAGACATTCCTTCCTTTCCTTTACTTCTTTCTTTCCTTACTGTAAGGGTGGTGACAACCCTCCAACCAAACTTAGGCACTCACTTCTCAAACACTGGTAGTCTCCCTTGTGCCTGGATTTAAAAGCAGTCTATAAAAATCAATCATCAGTGCGTTATTATACAGGGTATAATGATACAATCATTGCAAGTTAATTGTAATATCCTGCCATTTTTACATATTTAGAGCATATAATTGTGTAATAATAATTACAATATGCCTGAACTGAAAAAATCCACAATTTGTGCAGGTAGGGTTCTCAGGGTGATGCTTCAATAACTACCTACCCAGTTCCTCCAGACCCTATTTCTGGCACTATTACTTTGTTATCATTCCATGCTATGTAAACAGGTGTTACTCACACCTTCAATTCACATTGGTCATTTATTAGGAGATAGACTGAAATGCACTTGCCAAGGGAGGATGGTGGATTTACTTTTTCCTGACTACAGCCCATTCTTTAACAGCTCAGTAAATAATTTCCTCATCTTCTTAATAGACATTTGAAGGATAAACAACCCAAAGGAGGAAAATCAATCAGGTGGAGGGAGAATGATACAGGTTTCCATCAGATTAAATATATATTTTAGTAGCAAATAAAACTGACCAAGAATTGCCAAGAGAACACACAAATTTGAGGGAGATTTGACTATTAGCCTGCTGATAGCACATTGCGGGCATTCTCTCAGCAGCATCCTCACCGGACTCCAGGATATGTATGTGCACGTTCTATATAGGAAGGGTTGTAAAGAAAAGAAAAGAAGGGATATGCTATTATTTTAACTAAAATAGAGGGGAACCCCCTTTGGTATTTATTTAGCCTCATCATATTTTAGCACTTAACACCTTTTCTCCAAGCACCATTGAGAGAACTGGGGAGCACTATGCTCACAGGCACACGGGGAAGCAAAGCACAGCCTTGCCTATGGGGATGCAGATTGGGAAGATTTACTGCTGGGAACACTTTGCTGAGGTGCCCAGAGAAAAGGGAAAGGCATTTTCCTGCCACATCTTGGAACAGTCTGTTATACCTGTCCTCCTCCTGGTTCTCAAGCCACACAACCTGGTATTGACACACACACAGAAACTCACAGCTTCTACCCACCACCCACCGATCTTACCCCATTTCAGGAATTTTCTTTATTAATAGAGATTAGAAGCAGTAAAAAAAATTCTATACCAATCTTTTTATTGAGCTTAACCACTTCTGAATCCTTGCTACAGGATTTATATTCGCTATTCTCCACGCATCTCACCACAAAAGCCAAACCTGCCTCCTTCATACCCAGCTGAATCAGCGTACTTCGTCTCTCATCCTCTTCTCTTTTCTTATCCAAGTCTAATATCTTTTGAAGCTAGTAATATTCTGGTATAAGATGTAAATTAGATGCAGATTATTTTATGCTAATTAGCAGGAATAACCAAGAACCACCTTCACACGGGCTGTTTAAAAAACTGCAGCAAGGGTTTCAAAGTGGGGTTGAGTCCTTATTCTGTCAAACTTAGAGTTCAGGTACAATGCCAAGAACAAGGACCCACACCAAATCACCTGCTCAGGTACAACCTCCACCAGAATTTTGTTTTCTCAGCACATGAGACCATTTTCTAACATCACAAAGCCTTATACATGGACCCAAGTAAATGTAATCCCAGAAAATTCACAGCAAACCCTCTGCCAGCGTCTACAAGTAAAATAGGAGCTCAGGTGTAAACAATGGTTCTTGACCCTTGGGTCTAAGCAGATGAGCAACATAACCCATCACTCAAAGTCGTCATCTTTACTCATGCCCTTGCCATAAATCCCCACCAGATTTGATGCAGTTGGAATGGTGAATCCAGAGTAACTGCAGTCCCAGACCAGACTTGCTCCTCAGCTGCCAGCCAGTGTGCTCAGCCCTTTTGCCCCACTTGCCCAAGATAATCTCACTTAAATAGACTGTTGCAGAGGGTTAACATAGCTCTTGTTACCTTCTGTGGGAATTTCATCCCCAAAGTGTTTATGAGCTTAAAAAACAGAAGGCAAACACGCCTAACATTCAAAACAGAGCTTGTAGCAGACAGCGGGATTTACCATGGATATTAAGAAGATTGTGGTGTGCATATGCTAACACCACAGCATGCAGCGAGCGTGCAGCCCTTCTAGTCCCATTGCAGCAACAGCCAAACCTGCAGCATCGCAGAACTGGAAACGACATCTCCCTTCGTTTCATTTTTAGTGGCCATCACAAGAAGAACTGCAAGTTACTAAAGAGATATATATTTCTTATATTTTTTTCTATATTAGGTTGATTTCTTGGTGTCAGAGCTAAACCTTCCGCTCCCCAGATGCTACCCCCACTCCTGCAGCACACACTGTGGAGGGGGAAGGTGGCAGAGAGCCAGCTGGATCTCTTGTCCCGACAACATATTTTTGCAGATTATGCAAAACCGGCAACATTTAGCTTTAGAGGAACATCACAGCTGTTCCCCTTGCCCTGTCAATCCCAGTCTCAAATTTGCAACAGGTTTCATTTAAGAGCCTAAAGCGCTCCGAAAGTGATGCTTTCGGTACTCAAGGCCATGTACAAGTTTAACAGCAACCCTTCAAGGAGAGCACTGACTCCACCAGACAGGACAGCACAGGCTACCAGGGAAGGGATCAGCACAGAAAACTCATTTTCAGCATCACATTAGCTGCTTGCACCAGATTTTCCCTTTGATGCATTATGCAAGGGAAAGTTTCATTCATGCACGCTTGTGCATAGGTTCCTTCTTTGACCCAGCGGCTGAAGTCAAGGAGCACTTTGACCACAGAAGCTCCTGAAGAGCACAGAACCTCCCTGGGGAGAGAAACCAGACTGAAAAGCCTATTAATGGAGACAGGGAGACTCAATGATGCGCATTTAAGAGGATATTGTAATTCTAAAACAGGAGGGAGCATTGCACTTGATAACATACAGGCTATCACAATACTTCAGTTGTCCATAACCTGTAAACCCTTTGGTTCATGGCTCATTTTGGATGCAAGAGTCTTTGCCTGATACTAAAACTGGATTTTTGCCCATCAGCAGGACACTAATTTGCTTATTAGTGCACCACTCCTAACAGCAGCTCATAATGATTTTTCTAACATGTTTCTAAAGTGCTATATGGGAAAAACTCCTTATGAAAAACCTTTAATATTAGACAATAAATAAAATTAAACATGACATCCTATTGGACAATAAACCAGAGATGATGTTGAACGTGTAGGTGTGTTCAAAGGACACAACATAACAACCAGCACTGAAGTTCAACGTGTACCTAAGTATCCTTTAAAATGAAAGAAGCAAAAAAGCATCTGACCCAGTTAAACCCAATTCCTATGGAAACTTTCACCTTGGACAAAACCTGCAGACCTTCCCAGAAAGAAAGAACCACAGAATACCCAAAGTAGTTCATCTAAAGACTGCAGACAAAAGTTAGATCACAGCCTCAATTTACCTGCACGTAAGCCTGACATCTCACTCAGTGTAGCTGTACACCACAGTTTTATTTGCACAGATTTGTGTGGAGGAAAGTAGGACTAGGTCCCATTGCAGTCCCCACGCTCAGCTCAGAGTCTCCAGCTGACCTCACAGGCATGGCTCCACACTTCTCACCAAATTTATTTTATATTGTCCATCAGTGCCATTCCTAGAGTTCAAGCTACAGAGGGGTCCCAGGCCTATGGCACGTTGCACAATGTGGTGCTCAGCTGTCACAAGGGACAAGAGTATTGTGAGGAAGAACATATGGCTAAAACTACTGAACTGCAGTGAACTTTCATTGATCTTTTCCCTTTTTTTCTTTACATTCTACCAAGACACCTGTGAAAATCTAAGAACTATTCAAAGACTGGGAAAGGTTGAAGGACCTGTAGCTTCATGACAGAACTTCTTCCACTTAGCTCCAGAACAATCACAACCTCCTGAGTAAGTTGAGACAAACTTGTGATCACCCTGAAACATTTGAATGATGTTTATTTCCCTGATAAGTTTATTCCATGGTTAGCAGATAATAGTTCCTCTAGAGTAACTGCTGATAAACCAGAATGACATTAGAAGTGGCCAAGGATGAGCTCTGCTCGCATGACAACCACAACAAGGCTGTGCTTATGGGAAAGCCCACATCCTCTCAGAGGTACCTTTTAATTACTGTTCAGGTTTGATCATATTACTGACGTGCCCATGATCTGCTCAGCAGTGCAGAGAGACAGAGCTGCATTTGTCCACATGTCCCAGTGAAATCTGGGGTTCACCAAAGCACATCAAGGAAACAGGGGTGGTTCCAAGCAGCAGGAACGCAATGGTTAAGTTAAACCCTGGCCCTTGTTCAAAGGTGCTACAAAAGAGCAGGGGCAGCGGCTGTGAAATGAAGCCACATGCCAGAGGTAGGGGCAGCCTGCACCAAGGTTTAGTTTCATTTGCAAATTCACAGGATTATTGATGTCCTCAGCTCCCGTGTACTGGAGGCAGAGGGTTGTGAGTAGCTGCCTTTAATGGGCAACGTGAGTAATGAAGTTCTTATCACAGAGCATCGCTATTTCTTGGCTCTAATCTTCACCGATATTGGCAAAGAATTTTCATAGCCTCTTCATATGCTCATATCCAAGCCATAGTTTTAAAATAATGCAGAAAGATTTATTTTTATTAGAAGCTGTGGAGCAGGTTGCCAGCTCCAGTTTTCCCAGCAATGGACACTCAGGAAAGGTGGAGCTCAGAGCCAGCCCTCAGCCATGATATCCCATGTAGGCGATGTCAAGTGTCTCCTACGAGGCAGAGAAATGCATGAGGCTAGAAATCTCACACTAAATAAACATGTCAACTGAACAACAGCAAGCATGAAACACCAGCCTGACTACTGTGCGCTTCTAATATATGTCAAGGTGTGTAGGAGGTCTCAGTGCAATCATTTTCCAAGCGCTGTGTCGAGCAAACAAAGTGTGTTTTTCAGGAAAAAGAAATCTCTCC
The DNA here is from genome assembly GCA_013400835.1 of Zapornia atra. Taxonomy (NCBI): domain Eukaryota; kingdom Metazoa; phylum Chordata; class Aves; order Gruiformes; family Rallidae; genus Zapornia; species Zapornia atra. The sequence continues at coordinate 180,168 of VZTU01011576.1, forward strand.
CCTTTATTTGTCAAAACACAGACAGGACTGAAACACCCTGCAAGGGGATTTCAAGGGTTAAACACTTGTCTCTCTGCTCAAGTGTGCTGCCAAAGCATTTTAAGAGACTGCTGCATGGCAGGAATGGAGGTGGCCTTTTTTATTTATTTTATTTTTTTTTTAATTGAGAGTTGTTAAAAGTAAGAATTCCCATATAGTCTCACTTCCCTTCAGAGGTCTACTGGGGTTGGCTTATTCCTCTGCTTTGATATGCAAATGGGCAGCTTGCTTTCCTGCAGGGGACACTGGACAGCATCCAAGGAACACAGAGGAGATGTCCTGTCAGGAGAGCCGCCTGGCCGCCTCGATCGGTCCTTGGGCAGCACCGAGAACCAAGCCTGTGCTTTGGCTTAAAAATAAAATACCTTTGTTAATAGCTTTCCCTTCCAATATAAATGTTTATATATTTACCCTGCTAGTCATCTCTGCTGGCCAATAGCGAGAAAAACAACAGTTGAGCTGTTCCCCTTTGGTCAGTGCTTTACTGAACTTGTATTCCTCTTTTGAAGATGTTGTTTATGCTGACCTTCATTTATGTCAGAATATAGGTTATTTAAGTAGCATTTAAACTATTCAGCTGCAGCAAACTGACGTATTTTTAGAAATTTGATAAGTTTATTTCTACTGGGCAGTTCTCAGTGCTTCTCTATCTGGCCCATTTTGTGGGAGGGAGATACAAGTAAATTTTGGGTTCCGTTTCCTGACCCCTTTAAGTTTCACTGTTTCTTCCTTTCTTGTTTTCTGCCTTTTTCTTTTCATTGACATAATGGAGTACCTATAAAAAAAGATTAAATGGCACCATAAAGTTTTATTAATGCCTTACATCATTGATATCTTCTCTGTATTGATAGTTCCACTTCCATTATTGCTACTTAGGCATTTAATTAGTGATCCATACAGTATGTTGTAAACTACAGTATTAGCGTTAACCATCTATATAAAAGCCCCCATTATGTAAAAACTCTTCCCAATATCGTAATTGGAGTATAGTTATCCACTTTAACGGACTTGAATTAGATTATTATAGATTAATTTATAAAAAGTTACTTGTAAAGGACATTGAAGATCATGGAATATTAAGAGTGGAACTTCATTACAATAAAATGGACTTCAAGAACAATGGCACTGCCTGAGTTTTATATAAATCCATTAAAATCTTCTAGTTATCTGAACAATAACTGTTTTATCTGGCAACTCAGCGACACTTAAGGATGGAAAGACAGACTGTTAAAGCAAGAAGCATGCAGAATTAAAGGGAGGATGCACACTTAAATCCTGGATAAAGCAATGGAGAGAAAATTTGCTCTTTGTAGAGGAAGTTTGGAGCTTTGGTGAAAACATAAGATAGAACAGAGATGCCTAACATGGAAGAAGCACAGGGAAAGCCATGTTTTTCAGAGGACAAAGGCTAAGTATTACAATCTATCAAGACTAACATGAACTCTGAGAAAACCAATAAGGGGGGTTCTTCCATATTTATATCGTAGTAGCCACAAGCAGAATTCAGGCCAGTTTCTTGAATAAAGTTGCTCACATTTTTATCTGCCTTCCCTCTCCTACCACCATCTACATTATTCCACCTGACTCATGAAACGTGTTTTTTGGAGCACAATTTTGCTGGGTTGGCAAATTTGCATCAAGCACAAGAAATATTGAGCTTAGGCCACAGTTTGGCCCTGGTGTAAAGGAAGAAGTCAAAGTTCCTGTAAACGAGGTCTTCCCATGTGTAACCTCCACATATCGTACTACTCCTAGGTAAGCAGCAAGAAGGCAGAAGCTCTTTTTATGCCCCAGCTATTTACTTTGTCCCTTACATCCAGGACACCCACTCTTTGCCAAAGCCGAGAGATCAGGAGTTGAACAGACACCAGTCTACTCCTTGCCTCCGAGGGATCCCCCTTATTAATGGATTTCTCAGAAAATCAGCTCTACTGGGGGCTTTACAGAGGCTTTGCATCATTGATGGTTTCAATGAGTCCTTCGATATTTGTGGTTGCATTTAACTGTAATGAGTCCAGGCTTCAGGATGTGTAGTAATTTTTTCCTCTGCAGTTTTATCCTTTTCAGAACAATATAACTTTTTTTTCCCTGACAGATAACACACACAGTAACATTCTCTCAAATTTCCCATGTTCAAATTTACATGGCTGATTGGACTGATGGTTCAACACCCCCTATGTATTTGCTTCCTTTCCAAAGAGAGAGCCTCTTTGCCACCTTTCAGATGCTTCAGCAGGGGGGTTGGACCTGATGATCTCTTGAGGTCCCTTCCAACCCCTATGATTCTGTGATTTACTAGACACAAGGTGCCATGGGTTAGCAATACCGTGCGTGCCACCCACATATTTCCAGGGTCCCTGGATAGGCATGTCATATTTCATCTGGGAGAGAGGAGCTCCAGAAATCGTTTCACCGAGTTAATCAAACAGCCTATCTAGCCTTACTACCACCTGTCAGGTACTATTTCACAGGCAGCATCACTGGGAATAGTACAATAACAACGAGGCTAATGATGTTTAGAAACAGCACAGAGCTGGAAAATATCAGAGCTATAGGGAGATGAACTGCTCACCCCAAGGGCAACCTCAGGAGAACATCTCACAGCAGCACAGGCAGCACCAACCTACACATCTGCATGCAAGGTCTCCAGCTCGTCTGACACATGCAACTGCTGTTGCTCATCAGCTGGACATCTCTCATCTTTCTAATATTTTTTCCACACACGGAGCTTCTGCTTCCCTCAGGATTTTTGCACTCTTATCCACAACTTGCTTCAGAGCTTTTAGATTCCCTCTGAAGAGTCTAACTCATCTGACTGAATTAAATCCCCTACATTCCCTACTCCTTTTCCAATAGTTGCCCCTGTACTCACAGAGAGATGAAGCTGTTGGTCAGTATGAATTTTGATTCAATATGCAACTTGGGCCAAGAGAAGCCTACCAAGCTTGCCTCAACTCTCTGCACTGATTTCCCATATAATACAGAGTCAGGTCAAAGGCATGGACTGTAGCTTTTACCTGGCTTTGTGCCACCACACACCACAAAAGGTTTAAAGCTAAAGAATACCCAAACCAAAACTTTCTAGGTCTGTCTCTTTGGGACATACAACATCCTTGGGAGCTGCTCAAGGATAGTAGATTATGGATGAAAGCTCCAAAAGAGAAAAACAAAACACAGAATGCACCCCTTCACTGTCAAAGTACCAAATACACATCATCTTCAACATCAACCTGCATCACCACGCACAAAGAGCAAGACCTGCCAGGTTATAACCTCGAGGTGTACATCCAGCTCTCACCATAGGAGCCACCTTAGAGAAACAAAGCCAGTGATGCATAGGGTGTTATACAGGTTAAAGCACAGCTAGAACAGGAATAAACCTACGAATCACCTACGATTCTGTGAAGCACAGCACTAACAGGTACAGCCAAGAGAAGGGGCTGGCTAGATGAGCACCACCTGCTTTGAGCTACTCCAGAGCTACAGTTAAGTGGACACAGTGTTCCACAGTTGACTTCCCTGCCGAAAGTTTCCTCTCTTCTCCCACCTCTTGTCCAGCCTAACTAAAGGCACCCCCATTGCACCTCACTGTAAAGATCACTTTTCTCAAGGTGTTTTAAGCAACAATTTCTCCCCAGTTCTGACATCTCTGAAACCAAAGTTCTGTTTTTATCAAGCTAACCTGAATTTCTTTCCCAATCCCCACTTCATTTTTGCTCTGCATTTCCCTTTCTCTTCCCTCAACTATTTCAAACCACATATTTTAATAAAATTCGGAGAATGGAGAATACAATCCAGCTCTGACCTCCCATACTGTTCCTGCAGTCTCTCCCTGGCCATAAATTTTGTAGGAGAGCAATAGAATGCAAAACACATTAGCAGTAACACGCCGAAATCCCTGTGCTACAGGGTAAATAGGAAATGCAACAGCACATTTACCATTTTGGCCAGTGAAGTACCAGCACTATTCATTGATCTCATTAAAGACCAATCTACATTCAGGGAAGAATAAGATTGATGAGCTGCTAGCTTCTTTAAACACACACACAAAAGTTACCAGCTACACACATGTGTAAACAGCCCAAAGAGAGGGACTGGAGCTCCTCTGCTCCTTGAGCCTATTAGCAATAATCACCCTGCAACGTCAGCGCAGCCTTCTGTCGTAGCAGGAATCGAATATGAAGCTGCTCCACCTCTTTAGGATAAGCAGCACAGATACCAGCAATGTATTTAAATTCCATTTACTTTGGGAGCATAATACTTCATTTAATAATTTCTTTAGCAGAAAAACAAGCAAAAATAAAAACACTGTTGTTTAGGTCTCTTCCTCTTCTTTCCCTAAGCACAAACAGGTCTAAACCACAGCATCTTCACCCACAGTTTTCAGCTCTAGCATCATGGACACCTAGGGACCTGAACCTTTATCCTGGGTCTGCCACAGACTTCACCCCCTTTTGAAAATTATTTTGCCTCTTTATTCTCAACTTTCCCCAGCTGAAAAATAGGAATGAGAATGCTTGCAGAGCTTTGGAGGCCAGAAACATAAAGCACTCCATTGGTGCAAGGTATTACTGTGCTGCTGCTGATGAAATAAGCTTTCATACATTGCTAAATTATTCAAGAACATCTACTATGGTTTCACCCCTGGCAGTCCCAGAATGCATCTCAGTGCCATTACTCTGCAGGGAACAGCAGCGTTGAGTAAATGGCTATGAAACTCATATATTAACCTCACTTGGTGGCTGGAATATTCATTTCTTTTCGAGTCATTTTGAGCAAGAAAAGAAAATCTTCACTCTTAGAAATCATCTTTAGCTGACACATTAAGGAGCAGAGCTGAACAAATAATTTCCAATGAATAATGTGATGAATTTATTTTCTTTTCCTCTGTCCCCAAGCAGACTGGGATTTCCTCAAATGTATTTGTTATTCAAATGTATTCAACAACTATCCTTCACAGTGTTTTTCTTCTGTGTTTATCGTGCCCAAATGTGCATGATATCCTCCTTTCCTTTCGTTTTCAGCTGTGGACTTTGGGTTGGGGTTTTAGGGGGTAGGTGGCAGGAGATTTCTTTCATTAACAACCCGAGTGTACTTCAGGGGTGACAAAACATCACCTTTTCGAGATCTTTGTGAGGGATAGTTACAACCTACAATGGATGTGCATGCCTGTGGCCAACACCCTGCCCAGACACAGCTGAGGTATTAACCAGGGTGTTTTGCAGGATTTTGCAGTGCCCTCAGTGGCAGGCATATACAGGAGCAGGTGAGGCACAACGTATGTTAAACCTGCTGCCTGTGAGCTGTTACTCACATATAATCTAACATGCAGTGTTTCGGCAGAGCCCCGTAAGCTTCCACCACCAAAGCACAGACTTTGTGACAGAAGGAGAGGAACTGCTGAGGATTTTTTTCACAGTTTGGACAGCCTCTTAATGTGTTAAGAGAGACGTCTCGTCAAGGATATTTTCAGTGTTGTCGTTTTCTGTATTCCAAGCTATGGGGTTGGCATGTTTTGGAGCCATCCTAATGAATTAGCAAAAATACGGCCTTGGCTGTTATCCTTAACTCCACTGCAAACCTGGCACAGGATGCTTCCTTTTCCTGCTGTACATTTTCCTCTGTAAGAGGTGGATTATATCACTTTTTAAGAGATCTTTCAAGACCTCCTGACCCAGGTATTACAGTCATTTAAAAACAGAGTTAAAGGAAAGGGACTTACCAGCAGTGAGTGCCCACAGATGTGTTTCTTGAGTTCAGTCTGTAAATCAAAGCTGTACCTTGTACACTCGTGTTTAAAACAAAGTCTGAACACATACTACACATTAGCAGACTTTAGTACCCTCTGACATTTCTCATGGAAGCTCCTTTCTGTACCAAGAGATAAAAAGAACAGTCATAAGTAGTTTTTACCATGGGCTTGCTACTGAAGAGACTGGCTATATACAAAGAGAAATAAAATAGGCAATCAATAAACTGAGATTGTGATATATTAACAGGCATCCCCAATCGTTAGCAGAGAATTACCCATTATGAGATTAATAAGCAAAGCACAACCGGAAAAAAATAAGACTTTGATTTTAACATGTTGCTTTTTTCCTTACAGCTTCATTCAAAATAAAGCAGCTAAATTTCGACTTAAACTTAGAAGTCCCTTCTTATGGAAAGAATCTTCTGCCTTTAACCAGATCAACAGTTTCAAGAAGGACCCCTACCAGAACCACTCTGTTGGGGAAGTGCTACAATCGCCCAACCGGCCTCTGCTAGCAAAGGGGGCTCTGCAGCCCCATCACCAAAATTGCCACTTTGACACCCAAAATGGAAATAACTCCATTATTCGACTAAAATACCGATGTTTCAGGCAGTTGCTGGGCTGGGCTCAATGCAATCCTCCTTCTCCAAATGCTACAAGAAAGGCCAGACCTGATGCTGGCACAAAGACTTGCAGCAACTGCAGTGGGTGCCAGGTCCAGTCCTGTGGAAACAGGCACACCATAAGAGCTACATCAACATTTCAGTCCTCTTTCTGACCCTGCTTTTCTCTAAAGTTGTGTGCCATGGGTCAAATTTACCCACATGGTTTTGCCTTTCATCAATATGTTTGTAACAGAGAAGCCACCCAGAAATATTTGGGGGGCTCGGTACTGTCACCATGTGCCCTGAAGCCGCAGTGCACGTCCCTAACGAGCGCTGAGTGAGAGACCTTACTGAATACAGTTTTTACATGATTTTTTCAAACACATTTTTCCTTATCGAAATAAACAGAAGCTTAGAAGTGAACCTTCCCGCCTTTCCTCCCAGTCTCCACAACTCCAAAAACCCAGGGAGTGGGAAGGAAACGTTTCTTTCAGTGAGATACTTGTGTTTCCCTCTGCCTTTGAAATCTTAAAAGAAGAATATTGTTTCATACTCTTCCAAATCTGCTCTCCCTTCCCCAACTCTCACCTTACCTTCTCTTCCTCTCTTCTCTTGATGACTATTTTCTTTCTTCCTCACTGTTTTTCTTTCTTCTCGTCTTCTCCTAGCTCTGCTCCTCTTGTTTCACCATCTGGTTCTGTTCTCCTTATCGGTCTCCTTCCCTCTGCCACAACCCTCATTTTCCCCCCTGCTTACACCTTCCCCGTCTTTGTTTCTCCTAGCCTTTCCACTCACTCTTTTCCTGTCCTATTTCCCTGAAGGTTTTCAAAGTGAAACATAGCTAGGGCCAGTTTTCCCTGCCTGCTATTAATTGAATTCTCCATTAATTCTCACTTCTGCTGATGGCTTTGCAACTTTCCAGCTCGTTATCAAACAAGATGAGTACAGCACCAGGCAAACACAGAACCAAAAAAGCCAAAAAGCGTCAGCAAGAAAAGTATCCTGGAGAATGAAAATCATCGTTCCCACTGGGTTTTGGTGGGTTTATTTTATTTTAGCCCTTGCTTTTTAAAATTTATTTCCCATTTTCTGTGCTTCTTGAAGGTGCCAGTTGGAATTTAATATACAGGTTTTTTTAAAAAATCATCTTATCGTGAACCTTTATACATATTCAATGCCAAAGCAACAAGTAACTAAATTGGTAGCCTTTTTGTTTTCTTATCGGGTGAATCTACTCCTGAATGCTAACAAGGAGGTCTTTATATACTTTGTCCACTTGATAATAGCCTAATAATTTTATCATGATGTTTTCTTGAACTTGAACTAGGTGTACAAAGTTAAGGTTGGAAATATGGGAAATTACTGAATTATATAACACTGCAGAGATATTACAAGGAATTTCTTATATTTCGCAGCGAAATATTGCCAATTATTGTAGCTGTCAATTTAACAATAGGCTTATTCACTATGGTGTTTGATTAATGTGAAATTATTCAGTTGGCTACCTTGTAGTTGGCCTATTTTTGTGTCCAATTAGTATGCTAATAATGGTAATTATGTTCTATACTGCATGTCTCATCACCTAGAGGGTTTTTAAAATGATAAAATAATGAGAATAAACAAGCTGATGCTGACATTCACTGGGCCATTCTAATTACTTACTGAGAGCACACTAGGGAATCAACACTCAACCAAAGAATATGATTCTTGCTTACTTTGTTAAAACTACTCTTTTCAAAGAGCATTAATAGTTTGCTGCTGTTTTCTTTATTACAAGGGACTGCACCGTTTCCCCCTTTTATTTGCCCTGTTAATATACAGTACAAGAGAAAAGGGGAAAAAAAAGATAATCAAATTATGGTTGACTGAAGCGATAACTGTTTGCAGGGGGTGTCAGAAAAAAAACAAATAACTGTAATTGCTGAATTATACACCTTTGTAATGGCTACCATTTATTTCCTCACTGCACGATAAACATACCAGCACCTTTCGCACCAAGAGNCAGCCATATACCCTACGGTGGGCTTCCCTCACAGGCACTGCCAGCATCCATATCCACCGCCTGTCTGCCGCTGCTCTTCCCACCCCCCATCCTCTTCTACCACTTACAGACCCCTTGGGGTGGGAAGGGACATACCAAGTGTCCAATGTTTGCAAAGATTATGCCCTACAAAACCTATTTTCTGATTAAAGCTTTCATGACACATAAGGGGCATTATCATGATCAATAAATTATGATAACAAACAGCGCACACACCTGTTTATGCCAGCAGCCAGCTTTAAAACAATACCTGGCATCTGTGTGTAAACACACCAACACCAGAAATATAAACACAGGGTTTAAAAAGCCTGATATTTCTTAATCCTCCCTTATTCAGCAGTAACAGTCTCCTCATTGGCTGCTTTAGAAAAGTTTGATGACAATGGGACACAGAGGCATCTGTTGCACTGACACCGGAACAAGGAGCCAGGATTTCCCAGTTTCAGCACAAAGAAAATCAGAGCTGAGTACAGAGAGAAAACCAGAGCAGAGCACGTGGGAGCTTTGAACCCTAGATATATAAATTCAGGATATATGCAGAGATTTTAAAAAAAGAATAATAGGGTGACAAGTAGCTTATAATAATTATAAAAAATTTTTAATCACTATCACAGGTAGAAAGGAAGCTGCACAAAAACTTGGTCAGAGGAATGCCTCAGGTCTGCAGCTCCCTTGCAGAGACAGACACCCGTTTGTCAGGTACCCTGTCCCTCCGATTAATTGATTGTGTGAAAGATGGATGCAGAAATACCTCCAAGGTTTGGAGCCCAGACTGCCTTGGGAAGCCTATTTAAAGCCATGAGCTGTGATTAAAAAGCTTGTTTGAATGTAAATCCCCCCCAAAAAAGACTATATTAAAAATATTTTAAAGACATTGTACATTTATACTGCTGCCAGTATTTTATTCTACATACTAGTACACTTTCAGACAATCCATCATAAAGCCGAGCTGGGGTGATGGTTGTAAGGGCTGTTTGCTGACACGGAGCAGGGGCTGGTTTTAATAAAGGATGTAATACGTGACATGTTAACAGGGAGTCATTTGTGCACCATATATTGGTTACTCCTTTCCTGTCATTTTGAATTATGTCTCAATATATCTTACTTGTTAAAGTACCTAACTACTGGCAAACAAAAAAGTTACTACAACCTCGGAAAAAATAACCAAAACCAATTATTGAGAGATAAGGTATTCCAAAATAAATTTGCTTAGCAAGATATCAGATATATGTTCAACATCTATGTAACTGTGGTACGAAAGAGAAAGTCTTCAGACGTGCCTGCTCTCCTTCCCCACCTCCTCCTCCCAGGAAAACTACGCTCTCGTTTCATTGAATATGAGCTCAAATACTTTATTATTTTCTTTTCCTGGTGAATAATCTCAAATGTTTATTTTCCACCCCACTGTACCAGTGTTTATGCAGAAAGGCTGCCTGCAGCCAGGAGCCCGTTTAAAGAGTTGCAGGAACACTTTGAATTGCTGTTTGAATTCCTCAGCCTTCCTACCAACATGAGGAAAATCTCCCTGACAATCACTAATTATTTTGGACATGATTTTTTATTTCAGCTCAGCAAGCTAATGAAGAAGAGAGAAACTCCACAAATTTATTTGAAATCGGTGGTTATTTGCACCTTTTGTCCATTAGGGAGATTACCAGCAGTATTTATGCCACAATTGCTGAAGAATTATCACTTTAATCAGCTCTTGAGAGAGACAAATGCAGAGCGACAGCTTCACTCTGAGGTATGTTGGAAGTGTCTAGCACAAGAGTTTAAGAGTCAACAATGTGGCAGCCTCAGTAGCAAATATATTCCGTAATCTAGTAGCAAATATATTCCATAATCTAGTAGCAAATATATTCTGTAAAGCTGTTTTTAAAACCAAGACTGAACAAGCAAGAAGGTAATTTTAAAGCCAAGCCCAGGAGCTAATAATTAACTGCTGCACAAAGGTGATCTGGATCAACTCATCTGTAAATCCTGTAACTTTCTGTAGGAGAAGAGTTGTTACAAATGACGAGTTATGCCGAGCTGCAGATACCTTCTACTCGATGATAACCTCAGCAATTAACATCTCTCAGTAAATTCTAGGCTGGTATCTTTGATTTAGCATGCAATTTAATGCAATGTACATCATTAGCTTTGTGAGCTCTTGCAAAATCAATTAACCATTAGAAAGCACAAATATGTACATTCAAGTAACACAAATGAACATATTTATATTTATTATATATAATGTGTATTGTTTTGACAAACATTCTTACAGTGCATATATCTTTGAGGAATTTTGGGAAGAGATCAGAAAAAAGGAAAGCCTTGCTCCAAACTTGTTGGACTCTCAAGGTTTCACTGACAGTGAGAACTATTAGTGATTCATAGGTACACTGGATTATAACCTTCAGTATGTCACCCAAAATCACAATACTAGAAAGCCGGTTGCTTTTATAGCTAGAGTTGGGTTGGACTCAGATAAAAGCCTGCAGAAAAAGGGAACTTAGAGATCCGAAGTATCAGAATGGCAGCAACTACAAACCCCAAGATTGATTTGCAAAGTCCAGATTGTTATCTTGGCATCGGCTGCTGCTGTAAGTTAGGGGCTTTCTAATGCTAGCTAGCAAAAGTAAATTATATTTCTCACAGCTGCATTATGGATCATTGGTTAGTGAAGTTTTACAGAGGGAAGAAGAAAACAATTTCGTTTCTTCTTGTACCGTAAAAGACTTAGGGGAAAAAAACACTTTTCTCTCCCTGTTTTCTGAGCAGTGCCTGATGAGTTACCCAAGAGGCATATTCTACTTCTGCTACCCAAGGAGGTGGTTTTGGTTTTGTTTGGTTTTAATTGCTTATTTAAATTTGCAGTGTTATTATCTGTCCAACTTCTGAGTACTTTTACAACCAAGATAAGCACCTGTGTATCTTCCTGCAAGTTTACTCCCTGTTAATAATTTTCCTGTAAGTAAAAATTCAGCAGATTCCAGAGTTAAAAAAAAATAAAGGAAAACACTTCAGAAAACTACATAATTCCAAGTAGACTTTTCTAGTGAGTCCATCAACCTCCAGTTTCTTTGTAGGTGACACAGTTTAGGAGAGCTCACCTCCAGACCGATGCTGCAAGGTGCTTCCCCAACAGCCAATGACTGTGTTAAAGGATGAAATAATGTAATTAATGCCTTCCAGAACAAGGTCTCCTGAAGGTTAAAGCAACCTTACTTACACAAACAGCCACCTGAGCTATACTGGGCTCTTCCACTGCTTTCTTGTTCAAGTCTCATAATCATGCATCTAGAAGTCTGTTCTCTTTAGGACTATTCTGGGTTGAATTAACCTTTTTTTGTGAGTAGTGAGCATCCCTGTTGGATATGTGGGAAAGCACCTGAATTTGACAACCTTTCAGCTTCCCTAACTTGAATGGAGATGTTACAACAGAGATAAGCTCTACATAGCAAGATGGAGACAACATTTCCTCTGGGTCTTCTGCTCATCCCCTGTATGTATAGAGACTAGAAAAAGGCAGTGATAAGTTTTTATTTTTTTTAAATTTTAAATGAGAGTATGGATGGAGCAGGACAATAAAGTATGGAAGCAATGTGACCCTGATGCCCTACACCCACTGTCACAAGCTGCGAGCAGTCAGTCACGGAGCCATTTATATTTTATGCCATTTTAAGTCTGGCCTCTCATGTATTTTTGCACTCTAACATCTGATTTCCCAGCACATGACATCAGCAAGAAGTGGAATAGATAAGTATCTTCCACCAAAACATAGTTCAGTGACCCAAATTACATATTCAGCAATGGGAACATTGCAAGTCCTAAATCTCCCAACCGTCTCCCTGGGATCAAAGGCTGTTTCTGCTACGGCAGCACTTTTGGGATGAGAAGCAATTCCTTCCTGAAGTCAGACTCTCTCCTGCACTTCCCAAGCTCAACCATAGCAGTGTAATCAAAAAGGCAGCACAGAAAGAAATAAATTACACAGAAGACATTAATTAACAAAAGCTAAAAGCCAATGTTGGATGTTTCCTTCTGCAAGAGTAATGCAAACATCATGATATTGTGCTCCTTCTCTGGATTGCTGCTTTTAGAACTGTAATTAAATCATAAAATATACTTTTATATATGTATTAATATATAAATTCATTCCTGATTTGTCTGCACCTATACCATTCACTTCAAAATGTGCAGCACATTATTACAGTTAATCACTTCATTATTAGCTACATTGGGGCTCTCTCTTTTCAAGTCTGAAGAGGTAATTCATTAAAACTAATGTTTTCAATGGACACGAAAGACTCCCAAGCCTCCACTGACATCTCTTTGTTATTAAGCTCCCAGATTTATCCAACAGGATTTACTTTAAACAGCTTGGACACCATTCTTGGCCACATTTGCAAGAGCCTCACAATCGGGAAGGTTCGGACACATTTAGGGCTGCCACCAACTGAGTCACTGGGTTTCCTGCTGCTGCAGCACCAAAGCAGGCTCTGAGATATGCTGTTTATGGCCCTCTTCCCTGGCAATGGAGGTGGTGGATGCCCCAGGAGACAAGGCTCCAGAATGGCCAAAGTGGCTGTTTTAAACCCAGGTCTACCGCCTCCATGGGTGCCTAGGTCTGGAGAAGAGACCAAAAGCCTTGGGCCTCTCCCAGCCATAGGTAACCTCCATCACACCACTACGGCAAAGCACTTGTCCTTTTGCACAGGCACAATACACACAGTTGCAGACCCATTTCACCCCACCTCAGAGCCTCCCTGTCCTTCGCTTGACCAAATATCCCATGTGTGTGCTTGCAGCTGTGTACCAGCCACCTCCAAAGTGCTTGAAGTCAACTACTGGTAGATTGACAATCTACCAACCAATGATCTGCCCACAGGCTCCGGGCAAAAGCCTTGACAGGGAAGTCAGAGTGCCCTTTAAGCTTTATTTTTATTTTCTGGAAGATTTGTTTTTTGAAATCCTTCTGTTCCCTTGCATTTTTCATCGTTTTTTTATCTTGCAGGGAAAAGTTTGCTCAATTGGGAAGTCTCCCATCCTCCCTGAAACCCAAATACTCTCCCCTATTCCCACCCCATTAATTACATAGTTAAAACGCAACTGCCACTCCTTTGCTGGAAACAATCAGCGATTCCTGCTACCCAGTGCTACTCAGATGCATTACTTGCATGCCAAAAGCTCAGACCTATTCTTGGCTGGGAATCAGTTTGCCAGGGGAAGCGTCAGTCCCCGCAGCATACAGTGCCTCCCTGCCAAAGTAATTGGGGCCAGGCAGGGAGTACCCAGGCAGCCTGGGTCTGCACATACCACTGGAAATAGAAAATAAAATGTTGCAGCCATTAGTGAGTTGTCATTAATTGTTCTCCTGGTGAATGAATGAATTAATATCTTTGAGGGAAGAATTCCCATCTTCTCCCTGTAATAATTATTTCTGCCTGCCTGACAAGACATCTCAAACCGGGAAATTCACACTGAAGGAAACAAATCCCTGTTTTATTTTCAGGGTTGTTTAGGCTTGTATGGCACTTGAAGTATGTGCCATGGAAGTAGGTTAAATGAGAACTGCCAGCAGTTTTATTCCCTGGCAATTATTTCTTGTGCACAGCCCTTCCAGTACATGATAAGCACTTGGATAAAGCCTTTTCTCTGTAAGAAGAAAAACATTCATAGCACTGACAGCCCTCAGACCCCGACAAACACACTCCCTGTCCGACCTAAAGCAATCTTAAACTGAACAAGAGATCATACAACGACACAAAAGTGATCCCCCACACAGCAGTTTAACCCTAACAGTCTTAATAACCAATCACAATTTCCACCCCCCCTTGGTTTTATGTGGAAGCTATTTATAGCCTCCAACTTAGAGGCAAGATACAGGCACCTTTTCTGTGTTAGGAAAATCCATCTCCCAGAGATGTGGCGTTATTTAATTGTAGCTTATTAAATAGGAAAGTTCAGACTTTGTGTAACTTTCTTGGAAGATGCTAATTAACAGAACGGTACCAGTGGCCTCAGCTGACCTTGCACACTGGGTATCCATGGACCCTCTTTATTAGCATGCCAAAAAGACCCACCCATATCACCCTGGCTAGCTTTCTCCTCCAACAAACAGAAAACACGAGTCTCTAATAAATGCCAGTAACATAAATGCTCAGTGGAATATGGGGGTAAGACCCTCTCAAATAATTCACCCTAAAACCACCAAATAGCAGGTGAAATTTTATGGCTCAGAGGTGCCAGGTCTCACATCTGACCATCCGCTTTAATAAACCCCAAGCTGGGGGCACCAGAAAGATGTTATTATCACTGCTGGGATGCTGTAAGCTGGTATTTTGGTGAGCTGCTGGCCAACGAAGGGCAGCCAGCATATGTCTGAAGGACATATGTGTACAGCTATATTGAATATTGATCTATGCATACTCCACTGGCAATAAACACCATTATACACAGCTGAAAATTCCAACTCATACATCCTTTCCACAAAGCCTCAAGGACAGAGAGGCCTGACTGCCCCTATACAAGTGAAATTTCTTCATGTGCATCCCATAGTTAAACGGGACGTGACATATGATCTGCCCAGAGGAGGGGGAAAGCAAAGAGAAATTCTGCAGGTCATTAAAAGCTATAAGAGGAACTACTGTTTACTGTGTGCTGTACCCCCAAATTTGAAGTGCATATGAAAATATAAATAAATCACTTTCAGAATAAGTTAAGAACTTCAAGAAAAAATAATTTTAAAAAAATCATATAAAAAACTAGCAAAATGAAAGAAAATATCAAGTGTTTTGACTTGCAGGTTTAAGAGCAGCCCACCACAGTTTTGTATTGATGTGCAGGAAGCCTAAAGGTATAAAAGGCTCTCTGATTTCCAGTTCTGCCACTCCAGTTCAGAACTTGCTGCATAACTAACTCTTCCCAGCTGCCTTTTCTTTGCCCTGCAAATCAGTCCTAATAAATGACAAGAACAGGATTGACCAGCTTCCATCTCTTATCAAAGCATAATGGATGCGGTGCCTCAGGTGTCACTTCAATGCTATTTCTCATCAAAAATAGTAAATTATGTAAAATCCTGTAAATGTACTTCTTACTGCAGGGGGTTTTATGTCTGAAAGGGTTGAGGATCCTGAAGTCTTGAGAGGCCTTGGAAGTAAATTAAGACATTTGTTTCCATACTGACAAACTCCAATCATAATTTACATAGGTTTTTTCCCTCCCTTTACCAGTAAAAAGTCTCTTTTCTTTCTCATCTGCCCTGTGGCATCCCTCATACCTTAACCAACTGCACATCCACAGAAGCCCAAAGCAGGACCCTGGGAATGAAACTACCTAGAAAAAGCCTTGGCTTTGTTTGAATTGCTTCTTTTCCCTCTGAGAGTCTTACAGGAAGCAGCATAGAGCCCACCAAAACTGCAGCCTCACAAAGGGGACACCTTCTGACTTGCATTTCAAATTCACACCCCACCAACATACCCCCAACCACCACTTAATTATCATTCAGTTGCCACTAAATTTGTCAAAATTTATTTCCCCAAACCACTCCAAGCAGTGCCTTTCAACCAATAGGCTACATGTCCCTTCCCCACAAAAAATTCATAATCCCACTCAATAATGTACACACGACCATATTGTTCCCTAATTTATGACCTGCCCAAATAATTTTGCTTTTTAACTCCATTAGCTTTGCAATTAATAACAAAACCACCTAAACCAGACTTGCCTCTCCGAATCACCTTTTGCTTCTGACCCTGCACATCCATCCTCCTATTTCTTTCCCTCTAACTACACCATGAAGCATCTCCACCCAAGCTGAGGTTCACCACCAGCAGTCCTCTCCCTGACTTTTGCAGGTCAGAGGGGATGGCACCATTAGATCTCAGAACTTTGCCTCATCCCCCAACCCTCGCAAAGAGTTGGAAGGCAACAGCTTTTCTTGTCCTGACAAGATTGAGGAGGTCTGCCTTTTCTCAGCCTTGGAGTATAAGGCTGAGGAGAAGCTGAGGAGCAAAGGACCCCCTCTCGTGGTAGTACGCAGATGGAACTTTACACAATGTCCTCTTTCTCATACCGTTGGCCTGTTTCCAAGAAACCACTTGTCCCTGATCAGAGAATTTCCCCAGGAGACCACAAACAAGTGAGGAGAAAACTAAACGGTGCTCAACACAAAAAACTCAGAGGCAGTAGACTTGCCTGGAGAAGACAGACTGATGCTCCTCCCATCACCCTCATTTCTTGCAATTCTCCCAACTTCAGAGACAACACTGCTTTTCTTTGCTCTCCTCTCCAACAGTGCCCTGTCTTCTCCCCAACTGAATCCAGGCCCCTGCCTAGATCTTATTCCCCCATGCTACCCCTTTTCCTGTCCCCAAAGTCTAACCAGGTATCTACATCACGGAATTGAGAGCTGAATGACTTCCCCTTGCCAGCCATCCACACTTAGCCCAACACTATGAAGTGTGCAACCCTCAATTCATTATTTCCAGTACTTTAGATGAGACACTGACTTTTGAAAAACAAAGGTAAAGAGGGAGAAGCCAACATGAATTCTGGCACACCCAAACCAGAGTGCACATGAAGCCTACGGACTAATGAAACATTTCTTCCAACACCTCCGCTGAGCACTATAGCTGCAACACACTTGGGAGATGGCTTCATCTTTCTTGATCCCCTCCCAGAGCATGTCCCCTTGACACAAGTTGAAAACGGGTTCTGCAACCTCACTGCTCTAAGGAGCAGGACCAGGATGCTCCCAGCATCACTCCATAGCTACAGGATGGGTGCAGCATGGATGCAGCATGTTGGGGCTCCTTGAGCCCCTCGGCATTTTACCTGTGGAATCTGAACAAGCAGCACTTAACACACAGGATAACATCCCAACTCCACATCTACAATAATCAAATAGATACAAAGACAATTAATCCTGTGGCAGACATAGTTTAACAATACCACAGGTTTGATTTTCCCTTCCTAAATTAGACACTCTAGAGCCAACCTGCAGACTGATGTGCAGTTTCTGGGCACAGCAGCTGTGCCCTCAGAGTTTATTTACTCTGTTAAACATAGGAGCACAGTTTTACAGAGCTGAAAACAAGTTACTTGTCTGCAAGAATAAAGTTACAGCATTATTGCAATTGGGTACATATAAAGAAGGAGGGGGGAGAAGCACACTGAAATCAAAACATAATGATACTTAAAATCTTACAAAATATGCAGAGCCACTCCAACAACCAGCTTTTAATCTCACCCCAGATCCAGAAAACAGAAACAAAATTGTTTCTATAAGACTTAACCTCTCTCTGAAACCATCACCCTAAAAACATCCCACCACTGCCACTGTGCTTTCCATGAACAGACATATTGAAAACTTGTACTATGTACCTGAACTTAAACATATGAGGGAAAATGAAAAAGGAGCAGAAGAAAAACCCAAATAAAACTGAGGAGACTCAAACACTTTCATGTTCCACGTTCAGCTGCAGTGAGCAATAGGTGTTAGAGCAGGGAACCAGACACACAGTTCAGATACATTAATATTAAACTTGTTCTGCAAGGAAAAGGCAGCCCTGCAAGGTGAAAATCCTTCAGTTTAGTTAGCTTTTATGGCATTGCAAAAGGCTTAAACTCCATAAACGCCTTGGTTGTTTATCATTTGTGGTCCACAGAAATAATTTGGTGAAGCAGCCAAGGAAAAGGATCTGGGGACACTCCAGGAACCACACTGGCTGCTCTGTCCTTCTGTTTCTGGACAATTTTAATAATACCAATTGTTATACATGCACATCTCTTCACTGCTTTTAACACAGTTCCCAAACTTGGAATTTTGACTTTTAGTCAGTAAGAGGAGGAGGGATGCCATGAGCTGGGCAGGGCCACGGCAAAATTTGAAGCAGAATTTCAAAAATACAACTTCACAAGGAACAGCAGGAGTTCCAGAGAGGATACAAGCAACCAGCCACTGAGTCACACCCTCCTGCCTCTTCTGAGAAACTGTGAAAAAAGGGGGGAAAAAACCAAATGCTGGGAAAAGCATACAGAAAAACAGGATGCCTAATTCTTCCCTTAAACTGCTGTGTTTAGGTTCAGGTCAGCCTCCAATGGCAGTACACGATGATGGAACAAGTTGACCTTCTCTGGCATAGACATGATTTCTCAAGCAAATTAACCTTTTTCTCACCTACAGACAGAACAACAAAAACAAAACAAACAACCCATAAATCAACCAGTAAACCTGTTATTTTAGAAAAGACAGAGTAGTGAAGTAAATTCTTCCAATATGCCCTTACATCATTCATACAGACAGAAAAACAATTACAAAGCAAATCAGATCCTTTCTTTAATTGATTGCACTCACAAGTTCTTTCCTCAAGAAGAAAAGATGCCAAAAAAAATCAACTAGTATTTCAACTCTGGGCATCAGTGAAAACATAACTGCCTCTGGATTGGTTTTTTTTTTGCTTTCTAGCAGCCTCTGCGCTATGTGAAAGACCTTAAAAACATCTTTGTTAATCCCTTCCAAAATGCAGCTGATAGATACTGCTTTAGATTACTGCACACATATAAAAGGTCATTAAAAACACAACGTGTAGCTTTGGGAGAGTTGGCTTTGGTTTTGAAGTGTGCTTTTTGAGAAGGAAGAGGAAGGCACATGCAACACGCGATATGCTTCTCCATTGCAAGGAACAAATCTAGAGCAGCAAAGTTCTACAGCATGGGTAGGAAACCCACTGTGGGCTTTGGAAAGAAGAGGTAGAATAAAAATCCCCCTTGTCACCTCCATGATGGACCTTGGCCATGCCCTGGTAAGTGACACTGAGCTTCAGCAGGAGCTGGGGTTAAGATCCCACTCCATAGTTGAAACAGCTCTGAAACACAGGTGGACCCAGGCTGACTGAAGCAAACCCCAATTCAAGCCATGGGAAGCCTAGTTTTTCCACACTTCGCACAAATCATGCTGCTGAGTATCACACTCATTCCATTTTGAGCAACACATAAGGGTAAAGCTTTTACCCTTAAACAGACTGTTCAGTTCAGGTCCAGCTTTCAGCATAACCTTCCTCACTAAACAGCTGTCGGTCACTGTCCCAGCATCTCTGTCCAAGTACAATGGAAAACATCCCCACATACATTGACAAAAAAGGCTTTGAGATCCACTTGAGCCTACACAGCACTCCTCCCAGCAGGTTTTCCTCAGCCCTTAATGGAAACTCAACCTGTCACATCACCTCCACTCCCACGTGCTGGAATGGCATTCAGATTGACTGCCTTTTTTTAAGCACACATACCATGGCAGTGGCACTGTTGTCACCTCACAGGACTGCTGTGGCTCAGCAAGTATAAGAGTATTGGGAAGGAGGAGAACAGGCTGAAGTAAAATTTCTCCACCATTTGAAGTTACCCAAGCACAGAAGTTAAAGCAAAATTCAGTTCCTGATTCCAAGTGCTGCTCTGAACAGGCTCAGGCTCCCCACTCCCTGTGCTTCAGAGGATGGGGAGATACAGCTCTACTCTCCAAAAGCAGTTCCTGGGAAAGTCTTTCCTGGCAGCCCTTTGCTATAATTCAAAATAAAATTTCTTACCATGGTCTGTCCAGGCTCTTTCTATAATTTGCTCAAGAATTTGTTTTCATTTACCACATCTTCCAGGTACAACTCTGCCCCTGTCTAGCAGGACACACCCCCAATTCTGAGAGTCTGCCTTGAGTTGCTTGTTCTTACCTTGTAATTAAAGAACTGTGGTGATCTGTGTTGAAATTCCACTAAATTACCTGACACAGAGTGGTCTAGTGGTAAGGGCACCCAAACCCAGAACATTTTTACTCTGTAAAGCACCTCATCTCAGACCACAGCCTACTTTGGCCAAGTTGGCTGCTGAACTAATGACTAAACAAATACCCAGGCAAAATCCACCAGAAAGTGCTAATCCTCCTGCTGGAGGAAGTTCATCACATTAAGGTTAGGTTACAGCCATGGCAGAGATACCATATAAATTGTTTTAAATTAGATTCCACTAAATGCTTAACCATTAAGTGAAAGAGGTATCTTTGCACTAAAAGCTTTGGTGCTCAATGTAACTAATGATAAATTAAAGCTGGCCATGTAAATAAGATGTGGGTTGATGCAATTTTGTACTTTACTGAAAAAGCTGACAGATTAATCAGTTCAAATATACTGCAGAAATATTTATTGTGAGGACCAACATTTACAATTAGAGCTTTTCCCCCTCTCCAAACAAATACTTATTTGTGAAGAATACTTTTTCAATGAGAGCTGAAAACATGTATTCTGCTTGCAAATTTTCACTTGAGATTAAATGCCAAAGAGGGGAAAAAAATATGTTTAAGTTGCTTTCATTTAACACAAGAAATCTTCGTTCTTCATTTTGTCTGCTGCCTTTCTGAGGAAAAATGTAGTAGGTGGAAGATAGAAAGGGAAAAGAAATGAAGGTAAGTCATGTTTTCATGTTGCACTTTATAAAAAATTAAATATGCTCAGATACATCATTTACAGTGCTTGAAAGTGTTTCTTGAAAGCACTTGCATTTCAATTTCATTTGCCAAAATATATGTACTTGGAAATTATGATAAACAAATGAATGCAATCCTTCAATAGAGAGGAAAAAGAACAGTACAAGAAAAAACCCAAAACTTAATAAGCCATGACATTGGTGAGGTCACTTACAGTCAATAATTTATTAGATGTGTTAATTACATATAATAACACAAGGACAGATTCAAGGTAAGTGCATTCAGAAAGTTTCAACCAAATAATCAATAGGAAGTTATATCAGCATTAAGGAATATTTAACAGAGAGAAACACTGGAAGCTTTCAGGAAGTAGTTCCACATGTCTAGGAGATCCAGGGCTCATCTGGAGACCATTTCAAGTCCTTTGTGTTGACTAAGATACAGACTTTAGGCTTATCAGTCTAAGTTAGCCCTTTTTAAAACAGAATTTATATGAGGGGTTCACAACTGCAGTTGACATGTAGTGAGACCAGTGTCTCAGCACCTCTGGCATGTGCTACCATCCCCAGTGACTAACCTTCCACAAGCCACTCTCCTCTCCTACCAGCCCATAGGTGTCTGAACTAACAGTTTTAAGACTTTTCAATTCTGCTCTAGCATGATCCAAATAAGTGCTCCACTGCTTTCTGAGGAGCACAGCCCATGATCATGTCTGCTCCATGGCATGACCTCTAAAAACCTTTCAGAGGAAGCACTGTGGCTCAGGGTCAGTGGCATTGGTGGGAATGTTCTCAGTGTTTCTGCTACATAGCTCCTGCATGACTGGCATGAAAAGGACCTCCTCTGCTCTTGCTTCCGTTATTTTTCCTGTTGAATTCATCCACTTAGTCCTACCATGGGGTTCTGGCTGCAGGTGTTGTTGTCATCTGAATTATGGAAAGATGATGGCTTTCTGTAAGGGGTGATTCTTGAGCAAGGATTCTAACAGCAATTATGCCCAGCAATGCAGGCACAGGCAGAGAGGAATCAAGACTGCAGTCTTTAAGGATTTCACTAGGATTAATGTTCAACTAGAAACTGGAAAACAAGTAGATTAGATTTTAGCAGAGCAAAGTTGGGAGACTAAGTGCAGGGAGAAACTCAGCATCATAAAGCTGGGGAGAGAAAGGACAGGGAAGAAGCAGAAAGTGTTCTAAGATAAATTAATGTGTGCCCAAGGGTTATGAGTACCACCTCACAGTAATTGCACAGGGAATGTTCAAGTTGGTTTTTTCTGGTTTATTTTTAAAAGGAACAGAGAAATGTAAAAGTAATCAACGGGGGGTGCAGGGGGGAGAGGCAGACACAAGTTATAAAACATCAGATACAGAGCAGGATTGGAACAATTGCATAATGAAGTTGAGAGCATAGGAAGCGATAAGAAAAGCAAAGGCAGCAAATGAAGGGAAACTTTGCAGGGAGGTAAAATAAAATTAGAACCCTTTTCAGGTGCAGTGCAGAAACAAGAGCCTGGAAAAGCAGTCCAGGTACCTGCCAGAGCAAGGGCAAGATATTATCCAACGTAACCATTTAAAAAGACCAGATTATTGCTTTATTATTTAGAAATTAACTACAACTTGAACCTTCCCACAGATAGGGACAGCATAGAAGAAATAAGTCTTAAGGTGTTTTCTGTACTGCCACTAATGTCTCAAGGAACTGTCCAGAAAACATGATGACTGCTGGGCAAACATCTGCACCAAGCTGATCTGGTCCTGAGGACAAGGCAGCAGGCAAACAGGACCCTTCACCAAAAGTTTCCCCAACCTCAGTGAGCTCAGGCAGCCACAACCATGCAGGAGGCACACATAGACCTGCCAGAATCAAGACTTCCTATGGCAAGTTCTTTCCTTGGGAAGTCCTAACACAAAACAGGCTCCAAAGCAGCAGCCTTCAGAAAAGGCAGAAGAAAGATGGATAGCTTTCACAGAAAGAAGCCACAATTAGATTGCCTTTGCTAATTCACAACCCCAACTGGAAGGAATGGCATTCACATATCACAATCAGGTGTGAAGTTTCTCCCTGATGGAAGATTTCCAAGGTCATGGAGTAATCCACATGACCTTACAGGTCAGGCAGATGCTTCTAGTGTCCCAGGAAGCACCATGCACATAATAATGAGTGCTTACAGACGCTATTCATATATTCCTCCTTGGCCCATCCCATGTCAGAAGTCTTCACTACCAGATCCCAGGTGGAACTTCCCAAGAAGGCAAGTGAGATTCCACACGTCACCCAACCCAGCAAGGGACACCTCTGCTGCTGCCCCACGTAAGACAAAGATAACCTCTACTGCTTGATCCATCATCAGCTGTGACCCAGCCACAGGGAACTTGGGGATGTGTTTTTGTGTTTTCTCTTGAAAACAGCTCACATCCTTCAACTGAACAGTATTTTCAGCACCATAGAGCTTGAAGGACACATTCTCCCTGCATTTAAGATGCTGCTTCAACTTTCCCTTTCATTCCTGTAATCCCTTCTAATAAAGTAATGTTTTACAAGTACAAGCTGCAGTGACTGAGTCACAGGGACAAAACCACTGACTACAGGGCTTCAGAAGCCATCTGGGGATCAAGTATTTCAGGCAGCCAACCTCCACAGGTCAAACATATGCCCAAGTCTAGACCAAGTATTAGTGTGTATATGCTCTTCATGGGTAAAGGCATCAACAGGAGATGGAAAGCAGGCACAGGGCAGAAGTGGTAGATTGATTCACTGTGTTTATTATGTGACTTACAAGTAGTCATCAGGCTCTTCTGCCTGTAGATACAGTATGTTTTGCCCTTTTTAGTTAAGACACAAGGGGTAATTTAGCCATTAAAACACATGGGCTTACATTTTAAATGTTAAACTAGTACAGCAGACTTAATGCCATTCAAACACCAAGACAATTCTCAGAAGATCACCCATCCCTCCCTCTCCACAGGTGACACAATGTGAGGCTTGATTGCCAGGACAGGTGCCAAGAAAGCTCTGACACCCCCAAATACAGCACCTGCTCCACGGTTCTACCAACAAGAAGCAGGACACCAAACTCATTAGCGCTTGTGTTTATCAAGTTGCCTCAGTTGTACCCAGAGCCTCAAGGTCATTTTATAAGTTTGATAAACACCTTTGTTTGGATATCTTGGTATCACAGGGATTTCATTGACTGAAAATAGCCATGAAGTTGCAGATATTTTGGGCTATACAAGCCTCCCTCTGAAGCTGTAAGCAAAAAGCAGGTCTTTCCCTACATATACCCTTTATTTTTAAATAAAACGAAGCTACCTGGTCTGAGAGCTGTGTATCTTCCTCCTGCTGCCACTAGAGGGAGAAGCCTATTCCTGGTATCTCATGGCTCCTAGGCTATTTTTGGAATAAATAACAGAAATATTTCTGTGATACGGAGAAACGTTTGTCTGTTTGTGATAAGTATGGATAACACAAGCGGGGAGCATCTAAAAATGCAGTGGGATAAATACTCCCCCTCCATTCTCCCCCATCTGCCCCTCTAATAAACACCAATTACAATCCTCAAACCTTGTGAGTTGGAACACTGCTGCAATTGTTTTTCTTTGCTGGTAATACAAATCCTTCTACTGTGTTTACTCCCATCGCATCCAGGGCAGGGGAGGCCAAACAGGAAGAAAGGAGAATACTGGGTTTCTATCAATACAGGAACAAAGGAGGTTTTCTAGCAGCTTAAACTAACTCTGATTGAAAAGGCATAAAATTTCCTATTGGCTCTAAGGAATGCTGGAAATTCATCCTGGCCTGAAAAAAAGTCCTGAAGTAGCAGTTAAATAAACTAAAAGTTCTAGAATTGGGGATTTGCAGAGACACCCCCTTCCTTTTCTTACCCTGATTCAACTGAAAGACTCCTATCACTGATCAATCTTTATGTGACTATACTTTAGTCACTTGAACTAATAATGGTTGCTTTTGATACATATTTATAGCAGTGACAAGGCCATTTCACTGGCATGGAAATTGTCTTTGCAAAACATTTTCAGACATGGATGCAAAAGGCTTTACCCAATGAAATCCACTCTCCCTCCCCAAGTATAAAACATCTCAGCCTTAGAACATGCCAAATAACCACCAAAATGTGATTTCAAGTATGGGCTGCTGGTGACCAGCAATGAGCAACCAGATCTGGCTTCATGACACAGAACATGACAGTCTTGGAGGGGGGAAAGGCCATTTTCCCAGACAACCGGGCAGTTTCCAGATTCAAGGCTTGACCACATTCTTTCTGGGATACTCATTGTCCCATTTCTCTACAAAAAGGAGCAGCAACACTGACCCTTAAGGTCAAGAAGAATGAATCTTTGCAAATCTGAGACTTTGAACTGCAGGTGCAAACAATACTACATTCCTAGAGAAAAAAACTTAGCCCAAAATTATTCCTTCTGATCCTTTAAAGGCAGCTGCAAAGGGGCTCTGTTAACTAATCATGGAACAATTTTGTTTGGAAGAAGTTTCTGAAGGCTCTCTGGTTGGACCCCTTGTTGAAAACAGCACCAACTTCAAAGGCAGAAGCTCTTCCATTTAAGTATTTTGAGCAGTTGTTTCTTCACTGCAAGGAAACTTTGGTGGCTCCTGTTCACCTCACCAGGACTTGCAGGTCTTTGCTTGCAGAGCTGCTCCTCAGCCAGTACAAATTACTCCAAACCAGGTGCAGGACTTGGCACTGTCTGTGAAGGCCTTCATGAGGGTTATAAGCCCATTTCTCCAGCCTGATAAGACTCCATTGGAGAGGAGTCCCATCCTTCAACTTAACTACTTCCTGGTGTCATCCCCACAACCACCTTATGTCTACAGAACCATGGATCTCTCAGGTACAGCAACATGGCCAGAATACTGCCTAAACCCACACACATAGGAACAGAAGATTTTCCTGGTTCATCCATCCCTATCTCCTACTACAGAGGACAAGGGTAGCAACTAATCCCTCCTACACCTGCCAAACTGCCTACACATTTCTGACTAGAAGGTTATACCTCACTGCTGTTTTGTCAGACTCTCGCGTAGCTCAGATAGAGAGCACTATCATCACACTCAATCCAAGCTCTGCCTCTCCTCACCATGCAAACTAGGAAAACCTTATTCTAATTTTCAAAAAGATAAAAATTAAAAAAAGAGAGATGAGCAAGCCAACTGAAGGCTTCCACCTGCAGCTGTTGGCACTGAGGCCTGGACAGGGGAAGGACATCTTCCCTCATCGGCTGCACACCATGGGAGCCAAGTAAAAGAAGTTTGTCTTTTCCTGCTGCTTTACTCAATGTTTTTGAGATGAGCTGCAATACCTCCCTCATAGAACTTGAGGTCCCTTTAGCACTATTTCTGGAAAAAAAAAAAAAAAGGCTGGGAACTAAAATTGGTGTTAAAAGTTCTAACTCATCACCCGTGACATCCACAATACCTTGTTGTTGTCACAGTTGTGAGGATGATGGGGCTCAGAGTTTAAAAACTGCAGCTACATTTCTTTGATCCAAGTAATTTTCCTCTCCCATGATGTTTTTATACCAGAAAGGTTAAGACAACATGCCAGATTTTTTCCCCCCCCTTTTCTGTCTATAGACACTCACACACTCTCCTCACCATACAAATTAGGAAAACCTTCCTATTCTAATTTTCAAAAAGATAACCATAAAAAAACCCAGAGATGAGCAAGCCAACTGAAGGCTTCCACCTGCAGCTTCTGGCTGGAATATATATATATATATAAATAAACATATTCCAGAGTAAATTTTCCTTTCTGAAGAGATATCCACCAGCCCTGCAGCCTGACATCACATGCAGTGCGTTTGTCACTCATACATTTCCTTTCACCACAAAGTTTGTGTCAAAATCCCTTCTGAGATAACTCCACATCCACTTCATATAACCCTGAATTACAGGTTAGGCTACATTTTAAGTATGAAGTGAGATCATAATAGTTAAATCACTCCATTGTCATTCCAACACTAACCCAGGTTGGCAGAGCTCACGCTCAGTGATGTCACTGTTTATACCTTGCTGAGGCTGCAAGCAGAGCCCCATGTGCATAAATTAGTTTGGATCGATAAAAAGTATAACATTTGTTATTTTTACCTTGGAGCACACTTTGAATTATCAGTTGGCTTTTAGTGTTTTAAAATACGTGTATGGGTGAGTTAAGTGGCAGGTTAAAATATACTGTGGTGACATAGTGCTGAAGCACGGTCAGTGTGCTGGGAGCTAAAGGGTCTGGAGATAAGAAACACCCCTCACCATCAGCTGCACTCTGATAATGTCCAAGAAGAACCATCCAACACACAGGTTGGAAAGACTATCAAAGCCCAGCCCTGAAATAGCAAGGACAGCTGTAGGATGGATTTCAACATCCTTCCACACATTAAACACCGTCCCACTTTGCATCAGCTCCCACTGAAATAAATAACTCAAGAACTACGCAACATAAATAACAGCAGAATGGTTTGGGGGGGGGGGAAATCATCTCTCCATCTTCTAAAAATAGCTTCCTTTTGGCTAAGTTGTTCCTTTATGTCTTTCCTTGAGAAAGCTGTGATGAACAGAATACTGATCAGGAATCACTAGCAGAGGCTGCAGCAGGAGCATCGTTAAGAGACACGCTTCTCCCAGCACCTCCAGTTTTTCAGATGGAAGAGAGGGTATTTTCCATCTCCTTTTTCTCAAGGTTGCAGCAGTGACCATCTGGGAGGGAAGCTGCATTTAACTGGTCTTCGACAGTCCTTTACTGGGTCATCTCCTGACTCCATGCTATTAGTTCTTACATTCTCAAATGGAACAGTTGCATCCTGACTAAGGTTAAGCTGAGGAACACCTATCCTCTGCTCCATTTCCAGAGCAAAGCTTCATGGACCAAATGAAACTCTTTTCCCATCAGGTCATAAAAATAAGCTCTACTGCACTACTTTAAGATACTTCCATGTTTTTTCCCTAAAACAGTGGAAGAAACTTTAAAGTCAGCTAACATGTTAAAAAATACAAAAATGAAAACTGATTTCAAAGGTGTTTGGAGGGGGAAATCACCACCCTCTCCTCCCATGGGCTGAAGCCTCTGAGGTTTGCAATGTCCTTGGGACTTCCCCAGACCCTGCAAGCAGATTTGCTTTTCCATGCAACATCCTTACCTCAGGCAACCAAAATGCCTCATTGCCCCACATCACAACATTTTCCAAATTCCCTAAAACCTACCAAAATGTGGGAAAAACCTCTGTGCTGGTGGTGCTCGAGCTATATTGGCTGCTAGGGAAGGGAGAGACAGGACTCAAATGCTGCGCTGAGCACACGCTTATAGCCAAATAAATGGACAAAAGGTCAAATTAAAGACGATCCACATCCGAGGTTTATTTCGGGACCCCTTCTTCTATCACTACTAGGGGAGCCACAGCCCTTTCAGAAACAAGCTGTTCCTGCTATTGCTGGCTTTGGACAAAAAGCATACTGCTGCTAACCTCTTACATAAAGTGAGCAGACAAACAGCTGAATTGCTGACCCCTAATGGCCTTTTCCCTAGGATTTGTGGGTTTGCACAAAGAAGCCAACATTTTACATGCAGCCCTCGATGGAGGTTGGAATTGTGCAGAAATGCTGTTTGGAGTACACACTCTTAACCCAATTGTTTGTGTACAATGTTCCTCCTCTCTGATGCCAAACACTGCAGGTCTCTGGGTTATTTTTATTTATTTTACTTCTTTTTTCAAGCTGCTTGGCCATATAGAACTTTGAAACCCTCCACTGCCATTATCACCCCGATAGCAGCAGAAGGACGCAGTCAGGGATGTTCCTCTTCATTACAGTCCATCTTCTTTTTTCAACTGAGTACTCATTGTCTGGTAGGTACAACTCCACAATTACTAAACACTTCTTGGCTACAAACACACAAGCATTCCATGACAGAACACAAGGAGCAGGCAGCAATGTACATCAGGACTACTTTAGGAGTGCGAGATGCTCAGCAAGAGCAATTGACTCAGCCTACACTTTGACTAAACAATCCTCTTCATCCCAACTTGCAAATTGATTAACAGATTAATATTTTTAGATTTTTGTTCACTGGCAGCAAATATGACATCTGTAAGGAAGTATCATTTCCCTTGGAAAGGGGAACCACTGACAAACCTCAGGAACAAGGTGCTGACCCACAGCAGAGTGGCACCTTTCCATTAAGCCCTGGCTTGTCCTGCTTAGCAAACCCAGAGCCTGCTGCCCCCACAAGAGCCACCAAAACTGCCTCAACACAACACTAAAAACACACACAGCAGCAGAGCATTGGAAGGACCACACACTACCCATTACCAACCCACTGGATGGTTTTGAGCATCCCTGGGTAATCAAGTCTCACACCTCAGAGGATGGGAGAGCACAAGCGATCCAACAGCCCAACTGGTATATTTACACAAGCTGAGGATGAAAGCACCAAACACTACAATACTCGAATTCAACAATAACAAAACAGCATTCAGGCCTAACAGCAGGCACAAAAGTCACCATTGTATGTTTGGTTTCCAATCGTTCGAGCTCCGAGCTGCTAAAAACTACAGCATACACTGTTCTGTGCTCTGCAGCCAGACTAAATCCTACCTTCATATTTTTGTTTTAATTCAAAGATACACTAATTGTTGGGAACACACAAAGTATTACCTGGAATAACACTTGAAATGCAAATTAAGGGCTCTGTAAAATTATTGTAACGCAAGAGTACCATGGTTTGTTAACAGCAGATTTGCAAGGTTAATTTTCAATTATGTATTTCTTATTAGTTTTCTAGCTGTCTTGCTATTATTAAATTTAAAGAGGAAGATACTTTCAATGTGTCCAGCTTCTGTGTCATTATTACTGATAATTATTCCTATTTTCCAATTTGTGTTACTCTCGTGTCTTGCAAAATTTGTAATTAATGAGCAAATAATTATAGCAGCACTTACTAGAGCTGCTTTAGTTAAAGCTGTGTCAGCTTTTGCATTAGGATCCCCATTTTTCAAGGGTTTATAACTCAAGCATAAAAATTCACTCTGGGCAGAGCCTTGTCATAAGAGCTGTCTGCTGAGCATGATTTTTTGTTTTAAAATGTTTCTAGGCAGCGTTATGTGGTTCCTTTTTTAAGTTACAGACATTAAATAAAAATAATCATAAACTTCCAAAGGCATAAAGTTTACAGCTCCCCATTTATCTATGCCCCAACCTCTCTGAAATAAAGACATTTTATATTAAGGTGAAGCCATTCACCTTTAAAAATATGAAATAAGATGCCTCGGCATCTCCAAAGGCCAGAACTAGGTTTTTAATGCCCGGTGGTCATTAGCTTTACAAAATAGACACAGAAGAGAGCTTGACATTCAGGGATGTTTATGCTGATCCCAACCAGTTAAGCATTCATGCACATACTCAATTAAGGCACATGAGTGGTCCTTAGGAGTCAACAGGCCCGTCCACACTCTCAGAGATGCACAAGCATTCACTGCCCTGATTCAGGGGAACAAAGCGTTTCTTTTGACACAAGTTTTCGGCTGTCCCTATTCACAGCAAACTGTTGTCCACACGCTTGGGAAAACTGAGCATCACAGGGTTCACTTCTTTGGGATGCTGGGGACCCAGTGGTTCTTAAACCCCCCGGGCTTCGAAGGCTCAGCACCTTTTGAGAGAGGTGCCCAGCATCATGCAGTGTTCTGTCTAGTCCCAGAATAAGACATGTCACAGAAATGTTGCTTTTTTTGTTGTTTGTTTGTTTAAAAGTGGAAATCCAAAGGGAAAGAGCAGCAGATTTCAGGGCACAAGGTTTGCCATACATCTCACACACTTTGCCACAGAATAAGTGTGGACAGTGGCAGCTCTAGGGCAAAGAGATCATGCAACATGTAGACATTAGAGGAGAGCTCATGCCAGCTGCTTCCTCTAAACATCCTATATGGTCCATCATCCACAAAACACCAAAGGCAGCCCTTCGTCACTGCCTGGGCTTCTGTAAAGGCACCTGGAGTCATCACCCAGCTCCTAGGAATCATAGAATGGTCTGGGTTGGAAGGGACCCCAAGGATCACAGAGCTCCAACCCCCCTGCCACAGGCAGGGCCACCAACCTCCAGGCCTGGAGCTACACAAGGTTGCCCAGGGCCCCATCCAACCTGGCCTTGGACACCCCCAGGGACGGGGCACCCACCCCCTCTCTGGGCAGCCTGTTCCCTTGGAGCTGTTTGACTCAAAGCCACCCTTGGAGCTCTTGGACCCAAATATCAGGAGCAACTAAAGCCAGACCACTGCGATTCAGCAAGCAGGGAAGAGCAGCAAGTCAGCAGTGCTCCTCACATCAGCTCTACTTCATTCCCTTTAATCTTTAAAAAGCAAGGGGGATCAAGACATTTTCACCAGCAAAACCAGACACAACCCACCCCCGCCCCCCAACACCACAGGATCAGCCAGAAACAAGACAAAACCAGCAAACAAGGACACCTACCCGCACCTACTGCAGCAGCCCAGGGAAAGCAAGGCTTAGGTGTCCTCACCAGGAGAGGGGCAGATAGGATCAATGCACCTTTTATTTGCTTTCCTTGGACTGCTATCACCTGAGGCTCTCCACACCCTTACTTTGTGTGATTATCTCCTCATCTTGGAGTTGATTTCTAATGAGGGGAACCTGTTTCTTAATCCATTAGTCAATCCACAGCTGTGACACTGAAGTCTTTTACCACATTGACTAAGGGGGTCTGAACTTCATGCCAGTGCCATCCTCATGACCAAGCCATGCTTTATACACCCATACTACCATTACCAGTAACTTTCAAACCTCACCTCTTTATTTCTGTAAAGCACATATGCACAGCCTGGCCCAACGATGGCTGATAGCTTTTATCTATAATAAACCCTTGCCATATAAACCAACCCTCCTCCTCCTTTCATTGGCCTATTTTTTAGGTAAATATTCACTCTTGCTGACCTAGAGTCGTGAACTTCCCCAGTTAAGATGAGTTTACTACCTGTAGTCAAATGAATCTATACGTGCTGATATCCCCCAGTTGCTGATGGCCTCGTGTCTTGACTGCAACCATGGTGCTGGCTGGATTTATCATGGTTGTGTGGCACAACGTGTATCTCATTATTCTCTCCTGGCAGCTTTGTATAGCTTTTATTTAGCTGTAAAAATAATATACTTTTTTTTTTTTGAGCGTCTGAATTAAAGTTAAAATAGAACTATGACATGGAGAACTGGAGATTTTATGCAAATTTATTTATAAACATAAATCACATTTAGGGTGCAAAATTACACAAATGTCTTCTACAAATCGCCCCTCTCTTAAAGAAATAAATTCTGCACTTTTTTAAGAGTGATGCCTTAACACATTATCTACATAGCTGACACGTGAATGGAAACTTGGTAGAAAATCCAAAGTGAAAACTGGCTACGCTGGGCTGCTGAGGAGACCAGGTCTGTGACAAGGAGCTTTTTCACTTCAATATCACTGACTTGAAAAGGCTCCAGGTCACCAACCTGTGGCACTTTCCCTCAGCTGCTCCTGGCCTGGGGTGAAATTCTGGCTCCCGCAAAGTCATTGTCAGACTCTTGGTTGACTCTACTGAGGTCACAGTGTCCAGCTGTGCTACGTGATAGAAGGGAAATGCAGCAACGTCATGAGTCCAACCTTGGAGCACTCACATACCCATGTCATGTTCACAACTCAATCACCTGGTCCAACCATTCAAATATTCTACATATTTCCCAGAAATTTTTCATTTCTGGGAAAACCCAGCTGCTCACATCTAATTCCAATACACCCAAGCATCGTAAACCCAGGTGGTTTTTATTGCCTTTTCAGATTTCTGAATGGTATAAATATGGGGTTTTTGTTTTTTCTCTGACTATAAAGCTACTCTGAGTGAATCATGCAACAGTAGCTATTCTGATTACAAAATGGTCATAGATTTTAAATACAAATATGGCTTCATAATTATTTTTTTAAAAACTTTGGACAGCTTCTCTCTTCTCTAACCCCAGGCTTTTCCTTTTAGCCCCTTTTGGTTCTTGGTTATTTCAACAGTGTTTCCTCTTACACCTCTGCTTTATATCTGTGAGGACAAAAAACATCAGTGATCATTTTCTTGACTTTCCAATAAAATAATCCATATGAGATCTCAGTTTTGATGAACAATTCAGTATAACATCCCTTCTACTTGGTGGAAGCAGCATCCAAACCATCTCAGGAATCTTCATGCTTCCCATCCTTCTGCCATGTTGGATTCTCCACTGTGCAGTCCTATTCCTTTTGCACTTTAGCCTAAAAAGAAAGAAAAATAAAAGGCTGGAGATATATTTCCTAGAGGAAAAAAATGAAAAAAGCATAAATATATTACCTGCCAGCTGCACTTTGCTAAGTCTTGTGGATCTCGTGTAGCCAAAGTTGCTATCAACTCAGACATTAAAATAGTTATTTAAGCATTTCATAGTAACTGGTGTGCAATTTAATTTGCCTCTTGCCTGCTACACAATGCTGCTTGGCTTTCTGTGTATACAGCCAGGGTGACAGGACAAAACCCTTCCAGATTTCTACTTCCACTGCCTGCAGCTTGCCTGCCAGCTGGGGGAAAGGGGGAGTGGGCAGCAACAGTGCCTATAGAACATCTCAGGAGCCCTTTGAATTTAAGAGATAATTTTTAATTATAGATTTGGGCATTCAGCAACTGTGAGAAAAATGCTGCTTTTCGGGTCTGTAACACCCAAATCTATGTGAACAGTACAGTAGGGGCTTGGTTCCTGTCCTCATGCAGATATTAGGTGTGTACTAGGTGACTTCAATCAGTTCTTGATGGGCTCTCTGTGCTAATGGAAGTGTGATGCATCACCTTATTCTACCTACTGAAAGCACTACAGCAACTCTCCTGGAAAAAACTAGGACTCCTAAACTAGCACTTCTAGCAATCAGGAGTTTTACTCTCAGGCCTATGACATGCCCATCCATGTTGCTTCTCCTGTTCCTTCAAACACATAGTGTACAGGAGGCTTTCTGAAAAAGGATAGATAAAATAAGAGGCTGACGTCCATAAACATGTAAAAGGTGAGAGTCAGAAGGATGGAACCAGACTCTTCTCAGTGATGGCCAGCGACAGGACAAGGGGCAGCTGGTGCAAGCTGGAGCAGAGGAAGTTCATATGAATATAAGGAGGAACTTTGTCTCTGTGAGGGTGCCAGAGCCCTGGGACAGGCTGCTCAGAGAGGTTGTGGAGTCTCCTTCTCCAGAGGCATTCAAACCTGCCTGGATGCATTCCTGTGCAATTTAGTCTGAATGATCCTGCTCTGGCAGGAGGTTGGACTAGATGATCTTTCAAGGTCCCTTCCAGCTCCTAACGTTCTGGGATTCTGTGATCTGGACCTTCATGCCTCTAAGGCCTTGGTAAGACCAAAAGACTCAATCATCCCCATGACTGATACCACATGTGCTACTTCTTTAAGGACATCCCTACATGCTTGCCATGGCACCACAGCCAGCAATAGGGTTGGGATCACAAGGGACACAGGCTCAGGTAAATTTTGCCTTTAAGTTTTAAATTTGGCTTTTTGAATTTCGCCTTCTGAGAAATGACACAGAGAAGAAACCCCAGGGTTACAACAGAAACAATTCATAAAGTGATTCTTTGGAATTTACTCAGTTAGAAACTTTCTATATATGCTTTTAACTATCCCACATCATTCCGTAAAAGAACCACAATTTTTGGTTGAGTCTCACTGAACAACCCAAAACACAAGTAAAACAGATATTCTGGAGGATCAACCCTGAGGACACACTACTAATTTTACATGTTTAGTTTATCAGAAGTACAATACCTTTTCTAGCCTACTCAGGAGGTGTGGCAGTACTGTGGGCAGAGAACAGTCATCTTCCCCAATACCACATTAATCTTGATGTCTGCAGGGTAGCGACGTTTACCCTGAAGAGCAGGAGAGCGATGGTGTGGATGTTCAGCATCGCATCCTGGCTGGTGCTGCACCAAACACATTCGTCAGGGCATCTGAAGGATGCAGGAGGAGGGAGGAAATGGAAAAGAAGAATAAAAAAAAAAGGAGAAGGTGCATGAATAAGGAATGTCATAATTAAGAAGAGCCAAGTTAACTGGAGACTGCTTTAACGAATATAGAAGAGTTTTACATCTCAGGAGGGAGCAATACTCTTACAACCTTAGACAGGGCCTGAGGCCCCAGCCAGCAAGGACCTCACGTGCTTTGGTCCCATCGCAGACAATCGGAGTTAAGCACATGTTTAAGTACGTGGCTGAGCAGGGATGGTTTGCAAGATCTCTATAAAAGCACAACCTTCCATTCTCCCAAACCATATGGGTTTGACTTCCCATATGGAGTGACAAAATAAAAATATATTCTAAAAATAGGTCTCAAAAAATGCACTGGCTGAAGGCTGCTTCCTGTGCTACAATTTGATTAGCCTTGTGTTTTATTTCTTCAGCAGCGATTTCAATTTATCTCTGATTTGGAGCATGAAAAGCTGCTTTTATAGTTGTAAGCAGAGGAGAAAAAGGCATCCGGGAAGCAAATATAGAGAGCTCTTCTGGCTTTATAGGAGCTGCAGGAACAAGTAAAATGATTTTAGAGCGGCAGCAAACAAAGTGATGTTGGGAGATGATCTATCTTTGCAATCTGTATTTAAGTTCCCTGTCAGCCCCTCCGTGAGTGCAGAGCATTACATATTCTGCGCAGATCCAAAGTAACCTAAAGGAGCCAAAAATTGTCAGTGCAGAAATCCCCTCTGTGGAAGGGATCTCTGCCAGCACGGCTCCCACCCCGCTCGGCGCGGCGGCCGCACGCGGCTCCCTGACAGCTCCTTCTGTCCACCGCAATGCAAGGAGCCAGAGGAGCCGCTCCCTTGGTGTCTCGACGTTGATGGATGGTACCGCATGCAAACATTCCCATTTGGGCTCTGCTGTAAGGTGCCTTCTTAGAAATAATAAACTTTTTTTTCTCTTTTTTTTTCTTTTTTTCTTTTTTTTTCCACCAAGAAAAAACATATTGGGAATTTTAAATTCCTTCCCACTTCAGCTGGGTCAGGGAACAAACTGCCACCTAAGCACCGGAGGAGATGCTGGTGGTATCTAAGACCTAATACTGCTGGCTTTGGAGGAGAGGAAGGAAGGAATATCAGTCTTGGTGGGAGTCTCCTACCATCAAGTTCTTACTTGAGAACTCAAGACATCAGTCTCGCAGCTGGGCCTGACAGGAATTGTGCCACTCCCCCGCCTCCCCCACCTTGGTGCTGGAGGACAACTGGGGAGTGGCATCACAGCACTATCATGAGGTATTGGGTCAGCATCCCTCAACTGCCACAGGATCTCGACAACAAAGGGCTGACAAGCACTACACTGGCCATGGGATTTTTCTGTGCTTGGTTTGAGGCTAGTCCAACTAGGACCCTCAACAAGGATCCTTCCTTTGGGATCTGCTTAGTAGCTCCTATGACTCCAGAAGTTCCCCAAGGACACCTGGGCTTTGCCTCTCCCTGGCTCAGGTTGCTGCCTTAGGCTTAAAATGGATTTAACACCCACCCCTGCACCAGTGTCAACACAAGCATGTGCAACTGGCATTTATTTTGCTGGGCTGTACCAGTCTGCCCAAAACAGTCCATCCCTGTTGTCTCTGAGAACCCAAGGAGAGGTAGCTCCTGGGGTTGGAGATGTACCTTCCTCAGCATTTGTGTCCTTTGCCAAAATAAGTAAACAGATAGCTAGATAGCAGACAGGCAGATAAGTAACAAAATTCACAATCAGCTTCCCAGGATGATGGAGTAAGTCATGCCTTGCTTTCCCAGCACTTCACTTCTCCCACACCCACAAGTTTGCTTGTTTATATGCGAATAATAAGCATGGATTTCCTGCAGGCTTCTGACACTGCTTCAGTAACACACACTCTGGAAAGCTTTCCATCCTGTTCCTGGGGTAATATTTGCTGCTTTGGTTCCAAAAGCAAAATAAAACCAAGAAAAATTCTGTTTGCAAGAGCTCCAGAGGGACAGAGGGAACAGAGGAGCCCCCACCTCCATCTAGTCCAGAGAGAACGAGCCAGCAGTGAAGAACCAACCCCTCCATCAGCTGTTTGCACCAGCCGGGTACCTGGAGCAAGAAAAACCAGCCAGAGCGATGGCCAGGACCCTGCGCTGGTCACCAGGCAGGTTCTCAGATGCTCATCTCCAAGCCACAGCCCCAGCATCCGTGGCAGTATGAAACAGTCATTTTTAGGGTGGGTTTGGGGGGTTTTATTTTTCTCTCTCTCTCCAACCAACTAAAGCTTTAGGAATGAGTTTTCCAATCTGGGCAGAAGCTCTAGATTTACCCTTAAAAGAGATTATAATATCTAAGAAATACTAAAACTGAAAGAGGAAAATAAAAGATATCTGGAGTGGGAAGAAGCTGAGCTGTAAAAGCTTTGGAAGAGAAAGGATTAGAAAGCAGCCTTTCTCTAAAGAATTTGTATAGAGAAAAAAAAAACCCAACCAAACCACTTTGGAAACAATTCTTTACAAAGTTCAAAGTACTTGGGTACCCTTTGCTTCAGTAAGATAAGGGGCAACAAATAACATCCCTAGTCACGAGCAGTTAGCCCAATTACTTCTGTCAGCAAAACTAAATTTACAAAAAAAAACCCAACATTTCTTCTAGGAAGAATACTCCTCTTGCTTCAAATTCCTTTTTACATTGCTAATAGGTCTCTTAGCAGTAGATTATAAGTGCCTCCTAAGCCAGGAACAGGCGGATCGCCCTGAGTGCAGCCAGCGGTCTCATCTCTGGTAAAAAAACCACCCCCATGATTGAAGCAGAGGAGAATTTTGCCTGAGGATGTTCGCAGCAGGTGTTTGGTCCCATGTCTGCAACCTGCACCGCTACAGAAGCTGTTAATAAATAGGATACACCACAAATCTAGGGTTGTTCTGACCCTTTTACCTTTCCTTATATCTGAAATGAGAGGGTGTTCTCGGAGCTGTGTG
This sequence comes from Zapornia atra, assembly GCA_013400835.1. Lineage (NCBI taxonomy): Eukaryota > Metazoa > Chordata > Aves > Gruiformes > Rallidae > Zapornia > Zapornia atra. The sequence goes on from VZTU01011576.1 coordinate 218,064, forward strand.
CCCAGAGAGTAGAAAAGAGCCTGACAGGTTGTGTAAAACCCATGAATCTTAAAGGTTTGTTCCAAATGGTCAAGGGGAAAAAAAATAATCCCTGAAACATCCAAAACCTGGCATCTGCTGAGCCAGGGAAACCCATCAAGGCAATGTAAATTGGGAAGAATTTATCTGCAGTAAAAGTCTGCCCTGCGCTGCTTCTCATGGAAAAGAGTCAGGAACAACGCGCCTCTGGGAGCTGCAGGGGGAATCAATGCAGCATCTTGATCTGCATGTGGAAATGCTCCCATGTGCCAAGAAAATATTTGGGTGGTTAAGAAAGAGGATCATCTCCCAGCTTTGGGTATCATGGGTAATTCCCTGACGGATCTGTGAGTAAAGAACAGAGATTAGAGGTGTCTGCGGCCAGTCCGGATGTGGTAAGAAAGCATCTGACGTTACAGATCTAAATCCTGCACCCAGAAAAGGGGCTGAATTCTTTAAATCAAGTTATTCCATTTTAATTCCTCACTTTCCTCATTTTTTAAAATTATTTTTTGTTGTTGTTCCAAAGGTTTTGTGGCAATTCATGTCAGAGAGGTAGGTAAATGTTTCCCTGTGCTGTGTGGAAGATGATGTCAGGCAGTGATGGAAGTGAAATACTGACTCTGTATAACTGTTTGTACCTCAGATAGAATTGACTCATTTTGTGAGATTATAGAAAATGCATTCTGTGATTATATATGTCCCTGGTGGCCTCGTGGAGGTGAGATTATGCATCTCACAATGTTATTTTACCAGGAAAAAAAAATGGACTAAGTAAATAAAAAATCCGCAGGATGTGACTTCATCATGCACTGCTGACATCTGCTTATATGATTTAAAGGATGTTACTATGAATATCGTAGTCGGTAATGTAAATGATGAAGAAATCAGAGGTCAATCATATAATAATAAATATTAGCATAGGTTTCCCAAGGCCAGAAATGGTTGCAGTGGTAATTGAAATTACGATTTTACTCTTGAATTATATGATGCTGAAAACACTCTGGTCATGGCCATGTTCCTGGAACTGCTCCGTTAAAGCCAAGTGGATACACACTCCCATCTTTCTTATGCCAAGAAGTAATGTCACCTCTTCATAAGGTTTATTTTACTTCCAGGTAGGCACCCACCTCACCCCGGATTGCTGGGTGAGAGGGGTGCATGGAACTGGGTGTACAGGGTCCCTACTGCTCTGGGTGCTTGGCTGAGGACACAGCACCCGTCCGCCAGGTCAGAGACCTTAGGACCAGCTAGAAGAAGAGGTGCACCTCTATGAAACATCGTAACTGTGCTTCAGGAAATGAAACGAGCATCAAACCTCATCCTCAGCTGCCAGCCTCTTCCCTCCTAAGCATCAGAACAAAGTGCTCTCAAACAGCATGATAGTTGATATGTTAAATTCGATGAAAGACTGCTCCAAACAACATGGTTTGAATTGACAAAATGCCTGGAACATCTCACTACTTATGGTGCCACTGAATTACCCTGGACACACAGAAGAGACAGAAAAAAGTGGCTGTGGCTTTGGCATGAGTCATTTATGAGTCAACTGGCAACACCTTGTGTGGCAAAATAATCACCCCAGCCGGGGGGGTGCTGAAGAGCAAACAGTTTCTCTCGAGGATGAGGGGCTGATAGTCACTTTGGAGCACTAAGAATCATTCTTCACCTGCTTCCCCCAGCTCTGTGCCCCCTTTTGTGTGCTGAAGGCTGAGGGAATTTGTCTGAAAGTCGGAAAATATCTTAAGTCCCAGGAGCTGCCGGGTGATTAGTGTGTTACCTGGGGATTCCTGCCACCCGCTGCATACGGTGCGCTTTGGAAATGCTGCTAAATCACATTTTTACAGGGCAGGGGGGGAGGTGGGAAGGGGGGAAGACCCACAAAATAATCCTGTAATGCTTTCTGAATATCACTGGGCTGTTTTTAATGCTTATAACTCCTCACGGATGGGAAGCTCATAGCTGAGGAGTCATGTTGGAGCTGGCGTCTGATGCTGAAACACGCCGTGTGAAGAGCCCTGGGTACGCCACGAGTGTTTTAGTGCAGTTACACAAAAGTCTAAAATTAGGTCATAAATTATATAATCTTGCAAGGAAACAACAAATTTAATGACTATGCCAAACCAGAGATAAAAGCCACGGAAGGAAATAGCATCTTTCTCATTAAATATTAAGGCTCAGTTCCTTCAAACATTTTCCAGTGATGAACTCTGTGGGAGTTTGGCATCTGTATTTGTGTGTATTCTATAGAATATGCTTATACATCATAAACAAGTGCTGAATGTGATTTATGGAGCACACACACATAGTAAGTGTATTTATAATGCATAAATATATTCCATCAGGAGCAGGGAAGGTGATTAGTGACAGTTTCCTAAGAGGTTTAATCAGATATTGTGATGGCTTATTTCCACTGCTACTCTGAAAGGGGTTTTTCATTACAGGGCACTGAGAAATGGCAGGTAGAGGCATCTCTTTTCCACACTTACAGCTGCAGCAGGTACCACAGACTTGGGAGCCCAGCTCAGCTCATCCTCCATTGGGGTGAAGAACCCTGTGAAAGAAATGATTACCAATTTGAAAATTCCCTGCAACCTGTGAATCTCTTCCCTCCTGCTACCATGCCCTGGATTTTTTTCTAACCTTACCCCAGACAAACCTGATCCAATCTATTAAAAATAACCCATGTGTGAGGTCTTGTATGTATTCCCTCAGGAAGGTTACATGCTTCCCTGGAGACCAATGGCCAGTGCTGATGTCCTCAGTACATTAACAAGAGGGAATGAGAACCTCTGGTGGGATAAGCCAGATAGCACTCCTGTCCTTTCCATTGCTGAAGTCTCTCTGATAGCCACGTCCCTTTTCTCAAAGGGTTGAGTCATTTGTGGAGTGACTCTATAATCCCTGTGCTGAAGCCTGGGAAAACTGCTCTTGATCCCCTTGGCAAATCCTTATCCTAAAAAAGCATGAAGAAAGAGTACCAAGTAATTTCAATTCCATAAAATATATTAAATGCAGCACCCAGGTATGTAAATGGGAAACTCCATAACTGTAATTTGCCCATTTGGAGCCTGATCTAAAGGCTATAAAAGTTAATTTGGAATCTTTTCACTGATTTTAATGGCCTTTAGATCGGGCCCGCATTATTCGCTGCATATCATGTTTGTTTCAGTGCAATAGCAAATTGATCTAAACCAGGAATTACGTGGATTACAACGCAGCCAGATCCACTGCTTATTGTCCATAGGCAAAGCTCGTGAAATTTATCAGCTTCAGCAACACAAGGAAAATCTAAATATCAAAAGAAAGTCCCAAGTAATGATTACACTCTTAAAAAGTGATATAAAAAAAAACCCAAGGAGGCTTTCTTTCCATTGTATACTAATACAGCCTAAATGTATTTTAAGCATCATGAAATCCAAATGGAATTTCTCACAATTCCTCATTTCTGACTGCAGCAGTTCAACAAAAAAATTATATGCAAATGATTCAAAACCTCTTGAAGAAGAAACAGCGTTTTTTTCTAATTTGAGGAGAAGAAAGGGAAAACAAAAAAAAAACCCACCAAGCAACCTCGTTTCAACCCAAGCTCAGCAAGGGATAACAGCATTACAGTCGCTGCACAGAGAATTTAGCCACTCATAATTCTAAATCCTTCTCAAACGCTTTATTGCTATAAGGTGGCTAATACCAGCCTCTACACAACAGGGCTCCCATAGCATTAACCATGAGAGATAGGCTTCCAGAAAGAAACTATAGCAAAGTAATTGTAAATCTCTAATGATGCATAAAACCAAGCTGAATTGGTCCTGAATTCTCAGCATAAAAGAAATGAATCATCAGAAGAACCAATTCTGGTGGCAGTATAACATACCCCAGTGTGGAAACTGTTTATGGTGTTTGCTGCAGTGGAAATATTCCTACTAATATGCAAGCAATATGAATTCATTAAAAATGTCCAAATGCTGCAACTTCTCATGATGCCACATGAGACATGAAAAACAAACCATCAGCCAAAAGAAAACCTCATCTGTATCAAAGCTATTCACCACCTTCCTCAGTCACAGCCAGTTGTTTGGATGATGACTTCAGTGTGTGGGTTCTGCATGTTTCTCATAAGATTTTGGGGATGGTGCTGCACTCCAGGGCTGAGCAACACAAGCTGGGCTCCATGGAGCTCTGCTCCACCAAGACTGCGCATCCCCAGGTGCTCAGCTGGACCAGGACTGACTGGCAGGAGACTGGTCATCCCCCTCTCTTGCTTTGCTCAAGAGAAGAGCTGTGCTGGACCTCTGGCCTCCAAGGGCACGGAGCTGCAGCTGCGTACTGGTGGGATAGAGCTGTCTCTGCCAGTGTGTCAACGTAAAGCCAAAAGCTCCCATTTTCTTAGAAAGTTTATCCAATTCCCACCGGACAAGCACCCAATAAAATATGTAAATCCATAAGTAATGATATCATTGAATTAATTAATGATGCAGTCCACAAACTCTAACAAGGAACCCAGCTCATTCCAGAAACCTCAGTGCACAAACCTGGACCTCCACTCATTAATCCATCACCATCTGGAGGCAACTTGCTCCAGAAGCAGATTAGATTGATTATCTGAGAGACCCAAAATCACTTACTCATGCACAAACAAGGCACAGCAGGCTCAGAGGGGACACACGTTTCCCTGTGCAGCCTTACCCAAAAGCTTCACAAACACCACATCTTTTGAGATGAGAACCCAGTCTTACTTTTGCATCAAGAAGATCTCTGGCTTTTTTTTTAGACACTGTCAAGAGGCATTGCATGGGTTGATGTTTTTCTAGTGCCGGGGCATCTGTCCACTGCGAACTAGATTGACAAGGCTGGAACTGTTGGGTTTGTTTGTTTTATCATTTCACAACTCTGAGAGCCAGACAGCTGAAAGCTCAGCTACATCATTGCACAGTGTCAAAATCAACGAAGGCACAGATTTGAAATCTGCATACGTGGACAAAAATAGGGCGTATCTGAAATTAATTAAAATTTCTAGGCACTACCTAGAGAACAACATTTATCCATAATAAGCATGCACTAATGCATGTCCCATTTAGCACATGGGTTTTAGTGCAGTTACAGTCTTTAAGTCTTATATGTGGGACTCCAAGGCTCAGGAATGACTTTTCATTTTAAAAAAGAATTTTAAAGAATTATTTTCTAAAAAAACCCAAGGAAAGATCAGTGATTGAAAGATAAAATGAAGTTAAATGCAAGGGACTCATTGGGGCTTTCTATACTTGTGGTTGCAGCTATCAACATCACGTACTACATGTGCAGTATAAAACATAACATAACTATGTATACATGCTACAGCCTTATCTATAACCCCTGTGGAAGTTATGGGAAGAAAAGGTAACAGTTTTGTGAGAGATTTAAAAATAAATAAATTGGCTTGGCTCTGTCCCTCCCTCAAGTTTTTAATGCTGTGGGCAACAGCAGAACAAGTTAAGATAAGCATAACGTGAAGAAATTCAGATTTCCTATTAAATATCCTCCTTGCACATAAAAATATGTTTATATATGTAACTGCATATATATATGTATATAACCATAAAGAAATACTAAAACTGAGGAAAGAGGGGAAAACTGCTACAGGCATGAGAGAGAAATGAGCTAATTTGCACTGTTACAAACTTCATTCAAGTTGGAGAGGTGCTGACACTGTGAGAATCTCTTTTATTCACTTGTGAGTGAGGGGTCTCATCCTGTAAGCAATTTTCATGGCTGTTCATTTTACCAAAAAAAATAAAGTCAAGTCCAAACTACTTGACCCATTGCCCCAGCATCTCACAGCAGCAAGTGCTATCCAAGATACTCCCTTGGACACCTCTATATTCAAAGGTACCTCTTTTTTCCCCCAATGAAATCAGAACAACTCTAATTAAATTTAAACAAGAAGCCAAAGTGAGATGAATGGTTTCTAGGTGCTTCATGCTTCTCTACATTGATTAATAGATAAAGAATTCATACCTCCACCAAATTAGTTGACAAACCCTGCTGTAATTTATTCCCTGTACATGATGATCTGTAAGCACAGTGCAGCTAGCAGGGACCAGGCTCCAGCTCCCTCTAAATATATTTTGTGCTGGTTGGCTGCACCCACCAGGTATTTACATTTCACAAATCTTGTCTTTGTATTCAAAGTTTCTCAACATGGCTTTCATTCTAAATTAAAGTGGCAGTGGTTATTGCACAGAACGCCGTTACTCGTGAATCAGGCTTGCAGTGTGGGCAGTCACATTAGACTACGCGATTTCTTGGTGCCCAAAGTGCCCTGTTGAGTTTTACTTTCCCTTTTGTTTTCCCTGATGGTGCCCTGCATTTTACTCTGCAAACAAGCAGAAAATGCAATTTTCTTCCATGAACAGATGGAATTTTGCTAGAGCCGTGCATTGCCACCTCAAAATCAGGTTCTTTAACCCCAAAGCTGATCCAGGAGGTTCCTGACTACTTCTGAAGCAGAGGATGACAAGAAGGTGGCATGCCAGAGTCTGCCTGTCTGCCCCGGCCTGCAGCGAGCCATGGACCATGGACACCATGGACCGGGCTAGAGCCATCCAGAGATGGGCTCCAACTTTTGGAGGTGGCACCAATTGAGTTTATTTCAAAGGCACTTATTTCTTAGAACAACCTTCAGACTAGGGTGTAAACAGCAGGTGGCAAAGAGATGTATATGGGGTTTAATCTGATTCACTGATTACTTTGCAGTTCGTTGTGCAAGGGGCATCCAGCCCTTGAGGCGTATATCCCTGCGCTGGAAAAAAAAACCAGAAATCAATAAATCTATTTGGAAAAACATAATTTCATTTTGCTTCTTAAGCAGAAATTGAGATACACATATTTCTCCCTCCCCGCTCCTCCCTGACTTAAATATATCCTGTGTTATATAAGTAATTGTTTTGAACCCACTCTAGGACACCGTCAGAGACATGACTCCAATAACACATTATCAGTAAAACAAAGCAAAACAGTTTCATGTCCCCGCTGGGTTTGTATATACGCTCTTAAATGAGCAGATTCTCTCATTATTCGCCCTGATCTGGTCATTGTATGCTTAGTCACAGCTGTCACAACAGGTGCCTGAGCATCCTCCCCCTTCACAGCACTGTGTTTTCCCTCTAGAGTTTGCTGTCAAATTCCTCCGCTGCCTTTCTCCAGTGACTTTGCTGTTCCCTCTCCAGCACTTCCCAGATTCAACTTTATAATTACTTCCAAAATCATCCAGGGCTGACCAACTCTGGATGCGATGACCCTTCCTCTTAAGCACCAGTTCATCTTAACAGGTTGATGCTCTTCATCCCATCACATTTATCCATCAACTTTGGCCATGCTTTTCTTGGAGCTTTCTCCATGTTTCTTGATCCCCAGTTCTCCTAACTGCAATGCACAACAGTGAATTTCAGAACAAATTTTGGGACTATGCAGTATTTGGAGGCTGATTCCTCCATTAGAACCGGTTACACACACCCTCCCCCACCCCATGCCAAATGACAGCAGGAGTTTACGGTGAGTTGAGGATTTCCAGATGGGCTCTCACCCAACATTATATTTAACATGAAAATTCTTTGAAATCAACATTCACACCCTGAGATACCATCTTGTTACTTCCGAATCTCTCCAATGTGCTTCAACAGTGGTTTGGGGTTCCCAAAATTGAGCGCAGAACCTCTCCCCTCCGGTTCCACTCCTCTCACTGCAGATTTACGTACTGCATTTTCCCACTGAGCTTAGCACTCATCAGGGATCTTTTACTGCTGGAAATCCTATGAGCACTTAAATTATCAGTGCTGTGCTACTGTGCACTAACAAAGTTTATCTGATACAACAACATATCAAACATTTTTAGTTCTGTAACAAATGCTTTCTTAGCTGGAAGCAAGCCTCCTCTGATATTAAAGTGCCTGCAAATAAAGAGACAATCTTATACAATATTTTTGCTCTTGTCTTCGAGGAATATAGTGTTGGTGGAGGGCAAAATATACACATTTCAGCCTCTTTCATGTTTTGTAGACATCAGGATTTAGGGCCTGATTTCCAAAGTGCTATAATCCATCAGTCCTTCTGAATTGTAAAGGCTGGTGAGGGAGAAACTAGCCTGAAAGTCAGCTGTGCAACCTACATCAATCCTCCAAAGTACTGAAAACGTTGGGCTGGAACATTAAGGCAAAAGCTTTCTACAATTTTACTTCAATAAAATTACAGAGGAGTGAGGAAAATACCCAGCATTTCATTCACAGAACAAATAGATTCAGCACAGTGCTAATACCCTTGAGTTTGTTTTCTCCCTAAAAACCCATAGTTAGGGGATACGGCACACATTTATATCTGTGGTTGCATCCAGTTGGTATTGAAATCTTTTTTCCCCTAACTTACCCTTCAAGCACTGCCTTCCCTGCACTACCACAGGGTCCAACACCCCTGCAGCACTTATGACTGTTGAGAACATGGTGCCACAGGAAAAACCTCTGTGATCAACAGATTTGCATCTTGTGTTGCCACCAATTTCAATGCAATTTATTAGGTGACAGCCAAACAGAGAGGCAGCATCATGTATCCATCCAGATTCTTGTTGGGCACCTATACTTTTAAAGAACCCATCGTCTGTATCGTTATACTTTGCAGCTCTTCGGATATATTAATTAATGCATCAAGCTAAATTGAATTAAATACTTGACTCTTTAAAACTGAACAGAGAAGTAATTCCTCTCTTCCTTATTCTCCTTTTCCCAGATCACTTTAAAAGTAAAGTAATTATTGCTGGTGTGTGCAGCTTGACCCTTCCCAGGATAGGAAATTTCTTGCAATTGATCACTTGCTAAGCTGGAACTGGAACAGCTCATCTGCTGTGCTACAGCACAGGTCTGGGTGAATGTGGGTACCTCCTGATCTGAGAGAAAACAGAAACCTGCAATAAACACAAGTAAACTCAGAGAGGTGAGCAGTAATTCAAGGGGAACAAACCAGAACTGAAAGCTGGCATACTGTGAAACCAGCAGCACAAAGAAAGTCAAGGAAATGAGCTTAGCTATGGCTTTTTCTTTGTTTTTTTTCCTTTTTTATCTTGTTCAAATTGCTTTAATTTATGGCTTCACGCAACTTACTCTCTCCAAAAATCATTGAACAGAGATAAAGAAACCTCGATTGCTGTCTGCTGAGCTGCAGCAGCAGAGGTAACAGGATGCAGGCACTCCCATGGGGCAGAAAGCAGGAGTCTTGAGCCTCTTGGTTTTGCACGACACCCATATGGCTGTAAAAGCTCCATGTTCCTTATTATTAACCTCTTGCTGTTCAAGGATCCAGGAGAGGCAGCTGTGTCAGGTACCCAACCTGAAGTTCAAGACCTTTACGGGTGAGACGACATTTTTAGGGCACGATAACTACACAAAATCCTTATCAAAGATTGTCAGGGAGTTGGGATTACCAGTGGTTATCAGTCAATAATTGTTAGAGTAACTGACGGGTGAGCGGTAACCCCTCACATGCAATTCTTCTGTGGGAATGAGAAAAGCAGCTGGAAGGAATTCATAACAAGAACCTCGCCGAGCTCAGAGAAATGCGATGTATAAACAGATTATTATTTCCTGTGGATATCAATGATAAATGAACTGGATTTGGTGTGTCTAGGAAATACCACCGCTTCCTAAAGTCACCTGAACTCCCCGCGGCAGCTCCCTCCCGTAACTTATGAGAACTCGGCATAAAGACAGCACTGAGCATCTGATATACAAAAGGTGACCATTTCTCTACATGCTTTTCATGTAATTAATCCTTTCTGCAGGTTTTCACTGTAATGAGTCATTGATTACCACAAGGACTGCTTTATAAAGTAAACTAATTCATATAAGAGAAGCAGTAGGAAGAGCTAAGTAGCCAGATAAATAAATAAAAATGTGATGCATGTTGGTCATCTGGTTGCAAGTCAGTGCCAGGGAACTGCTCTAACTCTAAATCCACTGCTACCACCCCCTGCACTCCTCTTTCCTCAGCTTTACCTATACCTACAGCTTTATAAAACATGAAAAATCCCCACAGAAAAAAAGGGGGAAAAAAACCCCAAATCAAAACTCTATTCCTCTGTTGGGAATTAAATAACCTGTAACAAGGTGATACCTGAGTGCATGAGGCATCGCAAAGCAAAAAATGGCTTTGCCATTTAATTTGTAGAAAACTCCTGTCCAGTATATGGTGACTCAGTTTGATGTGATAAACTGCATTTCTAAAAGGAAAACAAAGAACAGGAAGAGGGGAATACCTACATTTACCACTGAAAAGAGAAAAGGCTGATATTTGGAGGAGCTGGTTGTACCCATGCAGTTAATCTTAAAATACTTTTATCTAAAGATATTACCTGACCTGCAACAGAGCTTCAAAAAAGAATAAATTTTAGTGAAAAAAGCATTGAAACAAGAAACACGCTCAATGCAAAGACATAAATGGAGCCACCTTCTCCTTGGCATATGTCTGGTTCTTCTTTAGCTTAAATTATATCAGGGATGTATCAATGCACTGATGCAGAACATGGTTTCCAATCCAGTCAGGAAAGAGTAAGTTTGCAACTGGCCTTCAAGAATCACACACAGGGAAAAACTCCGTGAAAGGAACCACCTCAACCCCCGTGACCTTACCTTGAGACCAGTCACATCACAAACTAGCTTGGATCATAAATGATTTTGCAGCACCAGAAGTATTTAGGAGATGGTAAGGTTGGAGTTGACAGGGATTCCAAACTCCCTGCAGTGCTGAACTGTATAAATCCAAAGTAAATGCTGCCTCAGGTTTTGACCCTACATGGAGCTACAGCACACATGGGCATCTTTACTCTTTTGATGCTTTTTAACGTCGAGAAGGGTTCCCATCATGCTGTGAGAATATTTATTTGCACTGGTCTCATTTTATCTCTGCAGCCTTGGAAACGGGAGTTTAAGCGTTTGCCAGAAACTTGCCATGAACTTCCAAGTAGGAAAGGTAACCACCACCTTGGTTTGTAAATATATATTCCTCCTATTCATGCCACTAGAGAAGAAGAAAAAAAAATGTATACCTTTATGCAGGAAAATATTCAAAACACAATGTGAGCAGGGGAGGATGCTAAATTCAAGAAATAAATCAGTGGTTTATAATGTGCACTCAGATCTAGTCCAAAATGTGCTATTAACCCCTTTTACACCACAAAGCTCTTAGGGATGAGAGCCACATCTTCTACCGTGGGACTCGCAGGGTCAGATTGAAGCAGGCCGATGGTACTCACCAAGCACTAATTCTGTGATATGGCCTCAGTGATCAAACTCTGAGCCCACGGCACCGGTGACCTTGGGGAGAACAACACCCATTCACATGAGATCCTTCTTACAGCAGTGAACACCTACCAGGCTAAAGCTGAATTAGAAACCACAGTTTGAATCCCAGCATTTAAAAAGTAGCAAGGATTCCTTTCCCTGCCCAGAGATGGTTTTTCCAAGCAAACAGATGGATTATAACAAGCCATTGTGCATTATCTTCTGTTTGTCAGTGACCTAGTTCCCAGGCTGCCTGTGGTACTGGATCAGGAAACTAAAGCTTGGGAGGTAGATCTTCAGCTGGAGTAATTCAGCCCTGCTAGCTGTGTCAGCATGCAGCAGGCAGTGAGCATCTCCTGGTCAACATGCAGACCCCAGAAAGTTTAATTTCTTGTCTTGACTAGAATAAGATGCTGTTCCAACATCAGCATGCAGGTAAGTAGGAACACATTTATAAACGTGAATTTTGGGATGACTTCCACAACAGAAATCTGCTTGCTTGACCATGCACAAAGTTGGGTGTGCTTCTGAGAGGAACTGCTTGGATTTTAATTTCTGACCCTGGGGCTGGTTACATGAAGTTCAAACAGCTGTTGACATAGGGCTTTTCTCCAGGTTCGTTTGGTTCTTACAATTAATAGAAGTATGTGGTGAGAATATTCACAAGAAGAGCTGCATTATTATTATCCTAGGAAAATAGTTTTTATTTTCTTAAAATTACCTACATTGCATACCAATGATCCTGGCAATGCCTTACAAATAACGTGTTTATACATCATTTAAATCATACGTTATAATTTATAGGTTAGTTATTTTATTTTTATGTCAATCAAAACCAGAAGCTCTATGAAAGAGCTTAGATTAGGAGGAAGAGATTTTTCATTGTAAGCTTTGATAAACTAATGGGGATGTTATAAAACCATCAGAAAAACCTGCTGTCTGATAGTAAGCTGGTTCCTGATTATTTCAATGTCCCACCTTGTGCTTGTTTGTAGAAAGTTCGTAACTACAGCATCATTAAACTTCTGTAAACAGATGAGTCTGCACTAGATAAAGCCTCCAACACTGAGCTGCAGCCCCAGCTGATGGGTGAAGAGCAGATATTGAGATTTCAGCCTTTTTTCATCGCAGCATATGATATCCTTCAGCAGAAGGATTTGATGTCTTGCCCCAGTAACTCCTGTAAGCTTAGCAGGGTGAAGATGACCTCCCAAGCCCCATCCCAGCACAGCCACAGGGATGGTGGTGAATCGGCGCTGTCTTTGCAGATGCTTCAGTACTGATGCTGCTGCGTCAGCACAGACAGCAGCACCATACACCAGCTGAGCGGGAAGGCAGAAAATCACTGTGAAGTTATTTCCTCCTGGGTCTGTCTTGCCGTTAATCCAATAGACTGGAAGCCCCTGGATGGTGTCCTGTGGGTTCCAGTGGTCCCCGAAGCACACACGTGAGATGGAGGTGGTCCTGCTAGGCAACCACCATTCAAAACGTTTTAATTAAACATTTCTATTCACATTTTCTTTCCTGCACTTGTCACCAAGATCTTGCCAAACCCTACCAGGTGAGAAAAGAGCCACCCGACAATGCCACCTCAGGCGTTCCATACCATCAGCAAGGTTTTCCTCATGCACATGGCTTGCAGCACACGCTGGACAGAGCTAGCCCGGTGCTGGTTGGCATTGCTTTGCCTTCTGATTGCTGTCAAGCAGCTACAATGTCCCGGTAAAAAGGTTATTCTTGAGAAACCAACTGTCCCACTAACATCCTGACATCCAAAACATACCCCAACCCCAGGGGTACCCTATGGTCACTGCTCTTCTCAAAGGCCTCCCAGCAGAGACTGGGACAAACACATCCCCGACTTGTGGAGACTGCACAAGCGCAACAGCTACTCTCTGCTTGCTGCACATGCCAGAGTGGTTAAACTCTGTTGCTTCTTACTGCCTCCCTCGTATGCGGCCGAGCTCCAGCAGCTGTTGATAAATGCAATTTCAGAGTGGACTGTGTTGGATCATGGATATTTGTACTTGTAAAACTGCCTTCTGCTGTGCCCCAGCCAACCACGACCATATGGAGCAGTGGAGCACCGCTGGTTACAAGTGCAGGTGACCCTCTGGTCAGATTTGGCAGCAGCACTACCCAGCAACTCCCCACGCTGCGTAGAGTCACCTCCATAAATCACACGCGACCACTCATCTCTCCAGCCATCTGGAGGCCATCCAGCTGGACCACGGGCACAGACCATCCACCTCTTGGCATCGTGTGGTGGGCAAGGGTAGCAATGCAGTTAGGGTGGCACGGGATGCCAAATGCTCTCTGTGGTGAAGGGATGCTCTCAGGGCAAAACAGGGCACCAGCTTGAATCATCTCAAGACCTAAACGAAGCCTAGTCTTTCCACCACCCTTAGAGGAAGCATATTGCACCTCGATGGATGTCAGCCTTTCTGCACAGAGAAACCCAGCTGCTTGGAAAGCAAGAGGTCCTATTACAAAGGAGGAAAGGCTGCTCACACCCATCCCAGAGATGCCCAGCGTTTTTGCTGCTGAGAGCGAATCGCTGCTGCTGCTTTCCAGCAGGCGAGAGCAGGTTAGCCTACGTGATTCAGAAATACCATTTGCCTTCTTCCCCACAGATGGCAAACTCTTTGGTTTCTGCCACCACTAAACACACAAATAAATCAAGATATGATCTGCTAACATATTCAAAATTATGTTTGGCCTGATTTTTTTTTTTTAACTTCAAACATCAATTTCATTCTGTAATGAATACACGCTCCAACTCATAACATTTCATTTTTCATGCATTTAGCAAAATTGCTTAACTGATACTTTTTTTTCCCTCCACAAACAGCTTTATTCCTACCCTAAAACACACGCAAACGAAAGTCTCTCACACTTATATAGCGTGCAGAATTCCCTGCCGCTGGTTCAACCACTGATTTATAAAACATCCACAGTTTCTACGTTGTTTTACAAAATTAATTCAGTATTCTGACTTTATTTTTTTACAAAACCCCCACCACGATACGCAGACAAAATTTCACAGGCCTTTCCCCGTGCAGCTCTCTCCCATCTTTACATGCTCCCCCCTCCGAAGTACAACCTCCTCCAGCACCCATCCACGTGCTCTGCATGCCAGCAGCCGTACCAGCGAGGCGTATCCAGCCCTCCCTGCCTAAGCTTAACGCCTGCTGCACTTCTTGCCTAAGCAGTTGTTCACTGAAGACAAGACGCATTATTTCTATTCATTCCCTGCGTAATCCATCTTCGAATTTACCCCTCACCTACCCACGCATTCAAGGCCCCAGAAACACAAAATATTTCCTACTGTGTTTTAAACCCACCTCCCCCTCCCCCTGGATGCAAGATAAGAGCTTAATAGCTTTGACACAGCCGTGTTTTCATATTCCTGCATAAGTTACGGACACAGCAACTGATCAGCACTTCTTTGTGCGTCCCATTGGCTCCGGTTCGCTGCCTTAAACTGCCTGAGTCAAGGCCACGTTTTAATGCCATAGATGCTCTATTCAAATACCAGTATGACCACATTTTAAAAGCCATCCTGTACCACTTCATTGCCGCAGATGTCCTTTACATCTGGCAAGGGCCGTTTCTCTGCATGTCAACAGTAATTCAGTTTAACAGCTGTCTCTTTTGACAAGCTTAGTGTCAGACTCTAAAATGACAGGGTGACAGTTTTCCTTTTCTTTAACAGAACATAGTGCAAATTAACCATTTGAATGCAGGATCACTGAACACTTCCTGAATACGGTTTTTGGAGTCAACTGAATGGGATTTAGGAATTGTTGGCATTAACAACCAAAGCTGAAAACCTGTAGGGTCTGACAAATCAAGGCACTTTGGTAGCTGGGATTCATACCTGGAATCTAAGCGTTTGACGCCCAGAAAACCTTAAACTGAGCTGATGTCAGAGGTAAAGACCAGGGATCTGAAAACTGGTATGATCAGTACTTTTCCTGTGTTGCACAAACACACTGGAGAATTTTCTGTATACTTAGTCAGACTAAATATACAGAAAATTTAGTCAATATACAGAAAATTTAGTCAAAGACTAAATATAGTCTGTACAGAAAATTTAGTCAAAGACTAAATATAGTCTGTATATTTTCTGTATATTTAGTCAAAGCAGCTAATGGCACCGTGTGCATCGGCTTTTGAATGGCATGCTGCACACACATGAATGCTAGGCGGACGCAAGCACTCCTCAGCTTAATTCCTCTCAGGCTAAAACTCTGCGTGAGATAATACTGTACATATTAATGATTGAAACCCTGAGCAGGAAAACCAGCTCATGGGCAGTAACAAAGTGCCACCGTGATTTATGAACAACCAGCAAATGCTGCAAAGACACTGCTTTAATCTGGTGCAAGAGTGAACTTTATGAGGCTGGCCGTATTAGGCTCACATAAAAGCAAATTAAAAAAAAAAATAATATATATATATAAACATTACACTACACATATTTAAACTACATATTGATGTAAGTTGTGCAGTGAGCCACTCCGCTGTGTTCACGTTACTCTACCATAGCTGCCACAATGAGGAGGAAGGATGCCTCCTCCCTGCTTTGGTTCTTGCTCTATTGAGACCAATGGCAAATCTCAAAGTAACCGCCATGGGACTGGGTTCCAGCTCACTCAATTTATGCTAAAGAACTGTGAAAGCCTTTCTGCTATTTGTTCCTGGGGAAGCAGTTACATCTAAAGCACTACAAACAAAAAGAAAGGGCTGAAAGGGTGGTAGGGAGAGCGTAACATTTAAATGCCTTTAGTAATTGCTTGTGTTTGCGTATTTATATCTTGCTGTAAGTATTAGTATGTGCCATCCATTGCCATAACATCTGGGCATCTCATAATATTTAGGAAGAGTCACACTCAAATGCCTCTTACGATCTCTAAAAGGCATGTCCATGAACGGAAACAGAGATTTCTCGTTTCTGTCTGATAATACAGCCAAGTTATTCCTCTTTTATTCATCCTTTTTCAACACATAGTTTGGCCACGACCTGCAGAATAAGTCACTTGTTCTCCACCGCTCCACAGCCGGTTCTCTCATAGGGTAAAACTCACATGTCCCTGCTCTGCAGGAGCTGATGGTGCTGACCTCCCTAACGACTCCTTTCTTACTGACATTCCCTGTGTCTGTTCGTTTCCATAGCCCGGGAATTCATACCTTCATAGCCAGAGGTGAGCCTCTGCAAGGGGAACCTATCACTGGCATTTTATTAATATATCATGAAGCTAAGTCAGCTGCAAACACATATTTTTAGCACAACATCAGCCCCATGGGAGAGCACAGGTTGCTGGTTTTGGAGGAGTAGGCTGCTATTAGTACTGCAGACTTACAGCTCAGCTCCACAAAGCATATATATAACATTTCAAATATTTCACCTCCTAAAAACCTACCATACGCCTGAAACACTAATAATTCTATAACTTAAGCTCGAGTACTATTCAGCTGTAAATTTTATGGCTACTATCTCCACCTCTTATGAAGTGTGAAAAGAGGCTTCGTATCTGTCAGTCTTCTCTCAGAAATGACTTTCACTGATTACTTAAACTTTCGTTAAATAAGCTTTCCACAAGCTGTAAAAACAGAACACAGTAGGGAAAAAATTGGCTCTCTTTTAGAAGTGCTGTAAAGTCTCTTTTTGAATGAGTAATTAGAAATGTGTAAACTCTTTTATGGATATGTGAGAAGCACACACAAAAAAATTTGACATTCCATGCAAGTATTTCTGTGTGCTATCAAATTTCATTGTATTTCGCCGAGACCAAAACTATACAGACCCAAAATACACATACATTAGTGGACATGGGTTATTTGCCAAGAAGGAATTTACATATAGTACAAGTAAAACATCCTAATTTAAATCTACGACAATAGATACTCACATTCTTAAAGAGAAATCAGAGTTGTTTGTCTTTCTGCTCGTATTTATACAGATTGCAAAGCTGTTGACAGAGCACGATTTGAACTGGGCCTTTCCAACTGCTTACTGTTATTTTTATTGCCATTGTCAGCTATCTTTTCCGTATCGAGACTCGAGCTTAGATGAAGACATCCTGATTTCCCAAACCCATATGAGAACACAAAGAGATGCCATAAGACCCAGCAGTCGGGCACGGAGCAGGCAGTGGGGAAACCTGTGTCCCACTGCTGCCCCGTATCCCTTTGAAAACTCCCCCAAATCCTTCGTGAAACCAACACATGTTTCTGCCTTCATCTTCCCCCCTGCACAAGCAAGCAGTCCATCCCCAAACCAGACTCCACAGACCCTCTGTGACCCCCTCATACTGCTTTGGGTCCCTCTCCCTCCCTTTAAAACTCAACGTTACTCATGCTGAAAACCTGCTTTGACTTTGAACCTCACAATGAGCTCTACAGCAGGGGGGGAGACAAATATCTTCATCTAAATATAAGTGAAAGAAACCTATTACTGTGGGGAAATGGGTGCTACCCCTGCGTAATTTCCCACCTCCCCAGGAGAGGGGACGGGGCATCTCAGGGACACTGAGATGGAAAACCTCCCCCCACCAAACTGGTAGGATGTTTGCTTGAAAAGCCGGTGGATGTCACGCTGTGTACACGTACTGTGCACTATAAATAGTAATGTCTTCTACACTCCTCTCCATGGAAAAATCTGCAGGAGGGGAAATAGTCTCAAATCTGTGTAGTTTTCAAGCCAGAGAGAGCCAGCCTCATTCTCTCCTCTGTGGGGAAGCCATAAGTAGGGGGTATGACCCTCCAACCCCGTGGAGTCAGAGGAGCCAGAGGAAAAAGCAGGTCCCAGCTAATCAAACTAGGGGGGAAGGAGCTGCCCCCCACCTGCTCTCCATCCCCAGCAAGTCCCGTAGGCATTTGTATTACACCCCCAGGCAAACTCAGCCCCTCTCCAAGGAAGGTGCATCAGCACACAGGCAGCATTGACTGTCGCACGGCTCCTCCCTCCCTGAGCATCCCTGTTTCAGAGGAGAGCGTCTCAAAGAGCAGCTGCTGTTGGATGCTGTTCCCCCTTGAACCCCATGGACTTCCAGCAGGGAAATGGTGCTGAGGACCCCCAAGCAGAGCAAAGAGCAGTGTGCTGTGCTCTCCCTTCTCCCACTGAAGATACTAGTGCCACTATTTTTATTTATTTATTTTTAATCCCCAAGAGTGTGATTCAGACCCCACCTGCAAAGTTCAATAATTCCTCTGGTCACAGACCAATGCCACCACTGTTGCTCCCCACTTCTACACAAGCACTGACAAAGCCTTCACAGGCACAATTTGGTGCCAAGTCTGTTATAAAAACAACCACGGTGGGAATGTTTTCCAGTAGAAGGACAAAAGTATTAGAAAGGGGAGATCTTCACACATCTTTAGTGTGGAGAATGTATTTAGTGCTCCCAGAAGCTATTAGATGGGGCGATACAGGCAATTTATTGTTTTGTCAATACCTTTTATTTTGATTTAACTACTTACAAAACCTACGGTCTATCTGTAGCGCAGCCTCAACTTTCTTTACACAACCCCACTTAACTTTCAAACACTTTAACTTTCAGGTCAAATCTCTGTCATATTGATAAATGGGTCTATTTAAATTTTTATCACCGAAGAATTCTCTCTGGTGTCTTTTTCACTATCAGATTTCATGCACAAAATAACAGGATGCTTATTATTTTTTTTCTTGTTATCCACCATAGACACAAAGAAAAGGAGCAACTACAGGAAGCACAGCCATAGTGGCAAAACATTGCAAATTGTCCACAGAAGTACCATCCCTACGGGCATTTCATACAGAAGGAGGCACAATATAGTCAGGAATAACATGGAAAAACACAGGGCAGAAGAAACCTGTTGTAGGATATGTGTATACTAACTACAGGCTACTCCTGTGCGCACAAGTAAACAAGTCCAAGTGTTTTACACTCACCCTCATGAGGCGTTACCATGCACTGTACAGAGGCCCCAAGCGAAGTTTAATCTTGTTTGGCTATCTGACTACTGCATCATTAAGCAGACTAAAGAAAAACTGCTGCAAAGTCAACAATTTCTGTAGATTTTTACTGTAAATAATCACCTGGTTTTCCTGCCCGTAATCAGGACCAAAAATATAATCCTTATAGCCCCAAGTACACTATATATATGTTTAACCTTTACTTTAAAATGCTATTAAATGCTGAACGCTGTGGCTACTGTAAAGATAGTCAAAACAGATACTGTAGGAATATAGCAGTGTTTAATGACAAGTTACAAAGAGTTCTACTGAAAGGAAAGCAAGAGCAAGAAAGGTTAAATAAACAGAAACCACAGTGCCTCCCATCTTTCTTATATTAACTTCCAATAGCTATCAAGTAAAATTTCTGCTACATATGAGTTGATTTCCAAGATCTGTGCATTAAATATTTACTTCTAACTATAAACTTATGTGAGACCCAAACAAAAACTAATTTGCATTATTAATGATGCAAGAAATGTGATGCTCGGTCCCTTAGGATTCGAAATAAAGAAGACAATGTTAGAGATTTACTTTCTTTTTCATTTTAAAAGGCAAGTTAAAACGATAAAGCTTATTTAATTAACAGAGACTCTATTTATGAATTAGTTGTTTCTGCCAGAGAGAATGTTTTTAAAAAAAAAACTGTCTGAAATGAGGCTGAAACTACAAAGAGTCCATTTTCAGCTTGGGAGTCTCAAGGGAAAAATCAAAGGGTTTCTTTCTTTCAACAGTTTGGGTGAGATGATATTCTGAGATGTTGACAGCTGCCAAACTGCAGAACCAGTGAAGAACTACCAAACTAAAATCGTTTTTTATCTTTTTTGAATATTTCTCAATATCCAGCTTGACCTCCTTTTACAGCTCACGACTGACATTTCTACTCGGTTATGTGGGGTTTTTTTACCCCTTCTCCACTGCTTGTCTCCGGAGCTTTGGGCCAAAAATGAACTCTCTCTTCTAATTTCTGTTATAGTAATGTATTAATTGCCATCCTTTTCTCTCTTCTTAAGTGCTCAGTGTGGGACCAAATTTCAGTGGTTAATCATCTCAATCACCTCGATTGTACTGAACGTTCGCACTGTTTACTTACAAGGTGGTAGTAAAACAGAATTAACTGTCTTTGCTCTAATAAAGGAAACAGAAGTAAAAGCCAGCATTTCAAACTTGCTCTCTATTTTTTAGACAGAAGCTATTTCTTAGATTCAAAGCACGCCAGCCTTTAGTAAACAACAGCAGCAGCGCTTTCAATAGAGTTCATGTTATTTCTCATATTCTAGTCTCTTGCTAAATCCTGCTAAAACCATCCCTCCTTTTCTAACTCCTTCATATCTGTTGGTCCCTTGGCCAACCTTGTGGTGGCTTCTCACATGCTTCAGACATCAGCCCCATGCTTCCTCTTAGAGCCTCTTCCCCTGCAGACAGTGTGTTTCTTGCCCGTGTGTTTCTTGCTTCATCACATATTCATTAACCAAATCAAAACCGAACAAGCCCTTTCATCTCATTGTTCAAGCTGTCAACATCAGCAACAGCCTCTGCTTCAGCTTCTTCACCCCGCTTCTACCTTCTTTCCAGCCCTCCCTCACAGCTCCCCTCTTGCTGTCACATCTGTCTATTGAAGAAGACCTCTTTAATCTTCCTCCAAGCAGCCATTGCTTTCTAAGCTTGTCCTTTAAGAGTCTGTCCCAGGCATCCCTCTGTCCTGTCCTCTGCTTACCCACTGTGCACCCTCCCTCACCTGCATGCTGGTAGTACCTGTCTCCTTTTGGTGCACTCCCACCAAATCCAGCTCACGGAACACCAGACTGAAGAAAGTCAAAAGTAGTTCTCAAGGAGGGAGAGGACAAAGCCTTCATGAGGGGGCCAGTCTCCGGCACTGCTTTGGAAGATCTGATTTCTGATGTATTTTACAGCACTGAGCATGAATGAGCATCATCTGAGCTTGTGACCCTCACCACTGTGATGGACCTTCTGGATTCCTGCAACAAGGCAGCTTCATGCTCAGCTTAGTGAGATACGATGCAAATATCATTTGCAAATAACAACCCCTACTGTCCTGCGACTGTGAAAATAGCAATTCTGACTTCTACTGGCATAAGCCCCCCCGAATTTGCATTGACTGTGGTTTGGGGGACTTTTTAATTAAAAAAAGCCCTTGGTGTTGAATTAAAACATAATTCCAGAACAGAGATACGAATGCACACCACTGCAGACATTGAATATCTTTAAAAACTGCATTTTCTTATGAATTATCACTGACCAACAAATATCAATGACCCACAAAGTTAGTGATGTGAGAGAGGGTTACATCCCTAGGTCTGCCCCCAGATCTCTTCCAGTAAGTGATCCAAGCAATAACCCATAATTATATAATGAATTATAATGGGTTTACTTTGTCATTGATTTTTTTAAAGAAGTTTGTTAGCACAGAAGGCAACAGATAACTGTTTTGGGGGAGTTCCTGTCAACACTGTAAAGGAAAATATTCTCCCCTTTCAAGGACACCTACCCACCCCATTATACTCCTAAACTAGCAAGACACGATGTACAAAGTGTCTCTGAAAATATGACAGATAAATACACAAAGATTACTAATGCAATACTTTTAGGATTAATACAACACATGAAGACTCTCAAAATGATGCTTCTAATTCAGTTATCATAAATCTAACTGGGCAACCCACACACGCGACATGGGTGTCCAGAGGAGAACATTCATGGCCTTGCCCTCTCCACTCAGTGATTAATATTTTTAAAGTCCTCAGAGGAAGACCCTCCTGCTAGCAAAGGCTTCATGCAAAGCATGTTGCTGCCTGGATCCTGTCCCTGGGGCCAGGAGAAGCATTGCCATTGCCAGCAGCAGGGCAGATCATGGCCATCATGTCCCCCAGGACCAACACTCAACGTCAACAGGAGTCAAACAAGAGTTGTGTTTGCCTCCCGTTATTCCCCAGCTCTGCTCTAGATATTTACATTTGAAAAAAGTTTCTGTCACTCCCACAAACCAGGTATTTTTCTTTTCTGTTTGAACCTGAATGGAGAAAAAAAAAAAAAAATCCCTGGGTATCTGACATCAAAGTGTGGCAGAAGGAAACTGTTGGGATGGTGTTCTGGCATTAACACAGCACTAGAAAGGAAGAGCAAATGGGCAGGGAGGAAGCAAATCCTGTTGAAATACGATTAAGCAACACTGAAGATAAGGAAAACCATGAAAACTAAAGGGCAGGTAAGGGGATTTTAAGTGCAATATGAAAGGGGCTTCGTGGCACACCTAATTCCTCCTTTAAATGTTGATTAAACGTTGATTGTTATTTTCCCTCTCTATTACAGTTACGGATCATTTTGTTTCTGTCTCTGCTCTCTGCAAGCATCAGTAAAAGCTGAAGGTGCTTGGCACTTTTGTTTTATTCTCTCTCACTTAGTACATTTGCAACTAAAGATGAAAACTGGAGGCACGAAGAGAAGAATGGGCCCTAAAGTATCTCCTGCATTCTGAGCGAAAAAGCTCACAGATTTCTGGAAGACAATGGTTCCATTCCAACCACGTTCCAAACCGAGCTTTATCAATCACTGTGACTAGGCAAGCCTGGCTTCTGGTCATGCTGTTCCTTGCACGTCATTTGCCAACGCAGAAAGAACTGTTGTGGGATGGAGTAACTTGATTTTTTTTTTTAAGGTCTTTGTGCTGATGCAATTATTTTGATAAATCACTAATTGTGAGTGAATCACCACTCTTAGCATTGACAGAAACAGGTTTTATTCTCCCATTTCTGCATGTGCTCACCTCTACCAACCTCAGCCCTTCCTACACCCTGATCTTTGAAGATCATCTCCAGACCTAAGTGGTCTAGAGCAAAGAGCTCTCCTGTTTCCTGGTGGGACAACCTGCTCATGAGGTGGCCTTTCAAAGTGCTTCATGTCATCATTTCTATTACTTTCTTTTCCCCTTCAGAGAAGATTTAATTCAATCTTTAAATTCAACTGGATTGCTGTTGGAAGACCGGGAGTAAGCAAGGGATGGGTAAAGAGTGGGGGGGAAATACCTCATGTTTCTTTTTGGGCCAACTCCATGCATTTTACTGAACTTTTCTGTGATCTTAACTCCAAAGGGTTCCTCAAATCCCTCTCCACGCTGTGCTGCTCCCTCTGCTCCTGCATGACCTTGAGAGGGAGGAGAGGCAAATGTGTGCAGGTGGGGATGTTTGCCCCACCACTCCAGAAGAGACCTCTGTAACCACCCTGCAAAACTAACATCATCCCGAGATAAATATGTACCATTCTCTGAACATCAAATCTGCATTTTAAATTTCTTTCTTTGGATAGGAAATCCTGACTCATGCCTGTGCCTGAGGTTGGGCATGTGTGATATGTGTTCATCTAATATTGCTTGTGGCCAGTTCGAAAAATCACATAATCCACCACAGGTTTAAAACATAATTTAAACCTGCCAACTCTCATAACTTCCAAGAAGGCAAATTTACCATAAAGAGAATGGTTTCCACTCACTAAATTTCATATTCAGATCTCTGGCACACAGGCTTGCCACCAAAGAAGCCTTTTATGCAAGCACATAATCAACGGAAGCCTTCCTTTTCACTGCGGTTGGATTTAATGCAATAATGAATATTCCGGTGTCAGCTCTGGGTAAACGGATGGAGTTTCACCTCAGATTCCCTCCTTTAAATCTCTCACGCAGCCACACGCTTGCTGAGCAGTAAATAATTTAGCAGCATCAGCAGGAGGACACCTGAGATGTGTTCGAAATCAGCTGTACCTGCCTTGCTCATGTACCGCCCTGTGTTCCTGCTCTTGTAAACAGCATCAGCAGCGCAGCAAAGAGCATAAAGGCTTTATTACCTATTTGTATTGGCCCCTTGCAATGGAGAGCAAAGGGAAAAAAATGTACAGCTGCTTGTGGAAACCTCTCCCTGCCCCAGATGCGTCATGGTCACCCATGAAGGTCGCACTGGATTCCTCACCTCTCAACTGGTTCCAGTGGGAGATAGAAAGTCTGGGCAGGGAAGCTCAGCGGTGTTGTCCCAAACCAGGGTCAGAGCCATGAGGAACACACATTCCCTAATTAGCAGCATTTATTTTTACTATAATTTTCAGAACTACAGATGATGTCCCTGCCAATGGTAGGAGGGTTGGGACTAGATGATCTTTGAGGCCCCTTCCAACCCAAAGCACTCTGTGATTCTGCATTTCACATCCATTTGAGAGTCTCTCTGCAGTTTGCAAACATTTACACACCCCATTCCAGGCAAATTCTTCAATGCTCATTTTACAGACGTGGAATGGGGCTGAATTACTATAATTGTGAAAACCTTCACTGCCAGATTCCCCTGCCTGTGTTACCATATTTCACCCTCATTACCTAACTAAAAGGCATGCTGGGAGAGCAGCTTTCCAACATAATTGTGAGGGATCTGCTATTTCTTTGGGTTTTTCACCTATTTTGCAGCTATTGGCTGATGGTTTTTTCCCTCTCCTTCTTCTTTTTGCCAGTTTCAAGTTTCCACTCCGACACCAAACGCTTTCCTCTTTTCCTACTGCTGTTAACACTAGGCAGATCAAACAAACACAAAAATGTTTTCTCAAAAAATAATCATTAAGCATATCGTGTAGTTTAGTTCAAGTGACAGCTGAATATTTGTTTCATTAATAAGTAATTTGCAATTAATTCATGGAGTCATTTCTAAAAGAACATTGTGATGTTTCCATGGTTTTAAAGTGGCAAAACACTAGTCTTTTTTTTTTTTTTGTGACAAAATTTCAGTACAAATTGCTCATATGCGTCCACTGGAAAAATCCAACCTCTGCTGAGGAGTGTCCCCATGACGTGGGACCACGGCTCCCATGGCAAGGCACCTACACAAATATGCAAATGAGGCATCATTTAAGATTTGAATTTCAGGTACATGGGTGCTCACACTGCTCCATTCAAGTGAATAGTAATGGAATTACAGGAGATAATGGTTGGGGGTTTTTTTCCCTTCATTTAAGGCTCATAAACAACTCTTCTACATGCTGGGAGAATAACAAAATCTCAAATACAAATTGTTCCGTTGATCTATTTTCAATCAAAAGGCTGGACAAACAAATGATTGTTTTCCTGCCATCTGAAACTGAAGATGCTCCAGCCCACAAAGGCTTCTGAGGCTCTATAATCACGCCAAGACTTATGGGTCACCCCTTCACTGACTGAGAATTTCTACTGGGTGTTCAAAGCAATCCATCTCCAAGCCTAAGAAAATCACCTTCTGCCTGGGTTGGAACCAGCAGCATTTGCATTTACATTTTATTAAGAATTAAGTATCAGTTTACCATCTCTCACAATATTCTTTCTAACTGGCATGATTTGGGAATAGATAACACAGGGAAGTGTCTTTAATCCTGGACACCAGCACCACATCCACTCTAAATCCCAAGACCTAATACCTGGCCAGCAAAGACTAAGGACATTTCTGAGCTACAGAAACAATTACAATTCTTGCCATATCACCTTCTCAATAACCTTCCCCCAAAATTATAGGTTAGAGAGTTGTCTGTAATCATTAACTGCCTGAAGGAGAGGGAGGCATTACCAAAGCAACAAACCTCTAATCAACAGAGTGGGAACAGTGCACAAGAGAAAAATAACTCCTTAACAAGCAAGTAGGGTGCTTTGCATTTGGGTTTTTTCTAAAACAAAAAAATAAAAATAAAACAAAAAGAGAAGAAGATTTGGCACATATTGTTAGCATCCCCACTATTGCAAAATTAAAATGTTGGGAAAAGTGAACATTTTGCCCACTTGGGAATGTAGTTTGCTACAATTACACTTTTAGATGGAAGTACTTACAGGTTTTCAGATTCAGCAGCAAGAGGACCAATTACATCAACGAACTGACACAGCTCTGAAGCATCGCGACAGAGAGCTAGTAAAAACAGAGAAAAAATTACCAAATGTTTCCTTTTTTCAGTTAAAAATTGAGAAAGAAAACCCCTGAAAACGAGCCAAAATTCAAGCTATCCTATTTGAGATGAATAGATAGCTGACTTGGTGTCTGGAAAGCAATGTTCTAGACCCTTTCATTAAAACCTTTAATTGGAAGGGGTTTTAGTTTGTCACAAAGAGCAGGTGAAAAATACTATTTTTAAAATTGTTGTTATGTCATAACTTATGAGCTAAAAAAATTAATAAATTTGGACAGGAGAATCTGTAAATTAACTGGTGAGAAAATCTGGAAACAATCAGTGATTTCATATCTTCCATCAATACACCGTGCTTTGGTACACAATGATTTCCATGATAAGATGTGACTTTGCCTTGAATGCAATTTGCCACCTATTAGCTTGATCCAGTTTCCACTGAAGTAAATGAAAAGATTACCAGTGACTTCAATGGAAGCTGGATTAGACTTTGTGCACATTCACAGCGGGGGGGGAAATAAAATTCTTAATGATTATTTATGCCAGAAATTCCAGTGTAAAAAGCAAAACTGGTGCAAATGTGTTGAAGAATTTAAAGAGAAAAATGAGCACAGTGGATATAAAATATGATTCCACTAAAAATTATAAGATTATTAATTACTCTGAATGAGCTTATAGAAATGCTATAGATGTAATTAAATGGCACAAATATACTTCCAAATCCGATTATAGCAATGAAGCAATGATTATGCAGTTGCATTAAGAGTTAAAATAAAATATGATACCAGATAAATGGGTATATTAGAAAGGCATTATTAGATTTTCCTGCATTTATCCACCATAAAGTGTCACCAACCCTTGAAGCTAAGGACAAATAGAAGAAAACAGAGGAGAAAGATTGCTTTTTCTTGCTAAATATAGCCTGTAACAGCTGAGGTATTTCTACTAGAAAAGATAAAAAGAGAGATACCAGCTACCAACACATGACTTGCAAGACAAATTGAAACCCTGACTCCTATTCACAGTCCTACAGCTCCACCAGAATCGGCAACTTTTTAAAGTATTAGGCCATAAAGGGAGTGAAACTTGGAAAGGATTTACTGCAGAAAGTTGAAACACAATATACCAATAAAGAGCCAATTATTGCAACCATCAATATTCAGCAGTGGACCATCAGAGGAAAAGATATGCAGATTCAATTAGGAAAAAATACAGTCATGCCTATCATTTGGCAGAAGAGCATTACTTACAGATAGGAGAAGAGACACTTGCTTTATTTGTATGTTTAAATAATAATTTGATACTTCAGTCATTATTGTCAAGAAATGAACATTTACATTAGAGGAAACGAATACACACACTGTGCCTCAACAAGTCCCTTTCTGATGCCAAACTAAAACACGCCATCATTTGCTTTGCTCTCTCTTGTCCTTGAAATTCACATTGACTTTTAAAAAAATAAATACATATACATAAAAATAAATGTAACGTGTCCAGCTTGCCAACTTTTGAAACCCAAGGGAAATATTCATCATTTGCCAAAAACTTGCAAATCTTAAATTGCTTACAACCTTACCTGTTTTTAAAGTTCAAACATAAACCAGTCACGACTTGCATGGGGGTTTTTGTGAGAATTCCTCTCTAGTGGATTGGTAAATGCTTCTTTGGGAGGTTTCCTGTTAATAAACACCAGCAGTTTATCCCTATTTTGCAGTCACAGGGAGCGAGCTTGTAAAGAGTTTGGTTTATAATGTCACAGAGAATGTGCCTGCCCCCTCAGGTACACGTTGGGCCATCAGCATAATAAACAGGGGGAGGGAAGGAATAATAATAAAAAAAAAGCCACCCTAAGAATAGCTTTTTATTCTGCTTTTGTTGTAATATAAAGACAAACAGAAACATCCACATGCTTGGCTATGCCTTGGCTAAGCAAATCTCATAAATGTCTGAATTTCCCATTATGGCCGTGATTTCTAGAGGGAGATGAAATCTTTACCTCTCTCTAAATGGATGGGAGTCTCCCTCCTCCCTTCAGGTGCCAGAATATGGAAGTAGAAGACTACCCCTCTGAAGGCTGTATTTTATAATACTCTGATGAGTTGCCTTTTGATTTAGGGTTTGCATGAAGGAAGAAAAAAAAAATCCATGGAGTCTGCCAGCTCGTCTAACCCAACTTTAATCATTTACTGTGTAGACAGCTATATCTGAGCTAGTCATCTAAAATCCCTTTAAAGTCAATGGTGAGAAATAGATGTTTTTAGGATGCAATTAATTGATTGGAAGGAAGAGAGATCTATCATATATGGAAAAGAATTGTGGCCCAGAGGATTCTGCTTTTCTCTACTTTACAGGGAGTTCACACATCTGCGTTGTAGTAGTCATCCAAAAGAGGGGAGAAGAATATCACCAATCTCTATTAACCAATCTCTCTCTCTTTCTCTCTTCTTTTCCTCTTTTTTTTGGTAAATTTCTTTTACAGTTCCTCTTCCCTTTTTTACCCACACCTAGTATCTCCTGGGACAGCTATTCAATTTTTTACATTATAAGCCCACTAACCCCTCAAGGAAATGGGTTTGTTCATCTGATGGTAATGAAAACTTTTGTGTCATACATAACCACTCACCTGGGCCAGAAGAACTGACCCATCAGGTTTAAAAACCGCATTAATGGCCAGTTTCATGCCAGTAGTCACAGAAATATTCAGAATTTCACAGATAAGAGAAAACTGTCTGCTATTTTAGCACTCTCCCAAGGACCCAAGAGCCCTTCAGCACCCAGGACTCTTGGTCACATCCAAAATTACAATGGTTGCATATAACCTAAGAAGCTGGGCTGTGATGATTTTCATGGAGACAGAGACAACTATTCCCTCTCAAGAGGACGTGGCATGTCTGTGGACTTGAAAATATGGCAAACTTCTGGAGAAAGAAAAAAATTATTAGCAATGAATTTGTCTTCATCGAGTAAGATCCAATGAAGTCAACTTGAAATAACTTTTGCCAGACTCGAATGTTGTGGAGACCACCAAATGCCTTTCTTTCACTTGATCTACCACCCAATGGATAACCCTGTGCAATTCTGTTCAGCCTTTACAAGCTGGTGAACCAGCCTATTTCCTCTCACCCACCAAAGAGCAACCATTGTACTGAAGATCTTTGAGAAATCTGCCTCACACTCTGACATAAGGGAGTAAGTTTTGTTTCATGTTTTCCTTATGCTAG
Source organism: Zapornia atra (assembly GCA_013400835.1). Classification (NCBI taxonomy): domain Eukaryota; kingdom Metazoa; phylum Chordata; class Aves; order Gruiformes; family Rallidae; genus Zapornia; species Zapornia atra. The sequence continues at coordinate 247,517 of VZTU01011576.1, forward strand.
GGCATTCATCTTCAAAGTGCCTCGCACGCAACCGGGGAGCCTTAGAAGCATATCAGGGGCAATTCAAAGAGCTTTGCATGGAGCAGGAGGGGGTTCCTGTTCAAAGCCTCAGCCTTGCATCTGCCAGAGAAGAGCAGATTCAAAACCGAAGAGGTCACTTCACCTACCTGTAGTGGGATCTCATATTCAGAAGACTCCAACTAAAAATAAGGGATATTTAGCAGTGTGATAACTGAAACCCTCTAGGCAATGCTCTTTCTCTCTCTCCATCACACACAGACACACAGAGAGCAATGCCTCCTTTAGAAAAAAAAACAAAAACCCCAAACTCACCACCAAAACTGTAGGAGATATAATGGCCTCCAGAAAACTTACTCACAGATTAGCTCCATCTATAGAATCCTCCTGGTTTGAGGACAAAAGTTTCCAACATGATGGACCACCAAAGACCTCAGTTCAAACCACCTGAAACAAGGAAAGCAGAATAAGTAGCTGTTTAATGCGTGACAGAGTGGTTAAGCCATGAATTTCTTTCAGTTACCCAATTTAATGCCACATAGAGGAGGTATCACTTGGTTCAGAAAATAAATTACCTGCTCGGTGGTCAGACCTGGAAGCCCCTGGGTAACAGAAGGGCTCTGCTAGGATGGGCATTGTCTAAACACAGAGAAATACAGAGCTGCTTTTTCCAGAATTTATCGTTTACATGGGAAATATAGAAAAATACAGAAGAAAATATTGTTTTCATTTTGTTCATGGAGAACTGAGATGGGGGGAGGTGCAGGTTCCTTTACAGATCAACAGATGTTTCGTGTCATTGATGAATTCAAACATCCACCACTGCATGTACAAATCCCACCTCTGCATGTACAAATCCCACCTCTGCATACAGTTTCTACCAACTGTAATAGTTCTTCAGTATCTAATGTCTGCAAGGATTTATTTTTCTAAATAGCTGGTTAAAATGCCCAGCATCCTATATTCCAGCCTCTATCCTCCTTTCTCAGACTCCTCTGGTTTATACTGTCATCTCATTAAAATCTAGGACTCTGTCTGACTGGCAGTTTGCATATATACTTACACTACTACCAAGATCAGATTTTTAGTGTTATTAGAAGTACCTACCTTTCTTTTTCTTTTAAACTGATTTTAAACATTGTCCCCACTGCCACATGCTTCATTTTGCTGCAGTGTTGACTGTGGTATTTGCTTACTCCAAGTTTGGTTTATAACTGAAGGCCAAGATGGTTCATACACTTTATGTCCAATTCATCTTCTTATGTAACATTTGTGTTTGTTTTTTTTTTAAATTTGTCCTAATTAGTGAATATATTATTCCTTTAAAACACTTGATCAAATATAATTCCAAAGTTTAATTTGATTGTAAAATTATGCATGTGCTACATAGACCCATGTATAGCATAATTCACTTCAAGGCATCTCTGGAGAAGAGCAAACCACCTTGAGACCCTTTCACACCAGACAGCTGCTAGAATACACACTGTGCTGCACCACCCACTTTCAGAGGGTTTCAAAGCCTGTATTTGCAACATGTTTCCTCTTTCCCATGTTTTATTCTCACTTTTCTTGTTCTTGCAGTGACCTCACCTGGAGCACCCAGGCTGCAAACCCTCAGGAGGTCTTCACAGAACAACCAATTGGTCTATGTCCTATATGTTTCCCAGGTTGTAAACCAGCTTAAAAGTATACATGGAGACCCTCATCCTATTTTTCTTCCTGCTGTGTGTAATCAAAGCAGAAAGTACCCCTTCCTCTGAAGGAACCTGCAAATCACCTCATCGTACTTGACCCACCAGCAGTAGCACATCATCAGGACTATTTTCCCCCCACTCACTCACACAGTCAATGCAGCTCTGGCTCTTCTCCCACTGGGCTGCTCCAGCAGGTCTGTAATTCTGCTGGCCTCCACCACACCTGCTTTGAAAGAAAAATCCCAAATGTGAACAAATCACAGAATCACGGACTCATAGGGGTTGGAAGGGACCTCCAGAGACCATCAAGTCCAACCCCCCTGCCAAAGCAGGGTCCCTAGGACAGGTCGGTGTCCAGACAGGTCTGAAATATCTCCAGAGAAGGAGACCCCCTGGGCAGCCTGTCCCAGGGTTCTGTCACCCTCACTGGGAAGAAGTTCTTCTGCATATTGGTGCAGAACTCCCTGTACTCCAACTTGAAGCCATTGCCCCTTGTCCTGTCCCCTCAGCCCACTGAGAAGAGGCTGGCCATTTCCCCTTGTGTCCCACACTTGAGATATTTATAAACATTAGTAAGATCCCCTCTTAGCCTTCTTTTCTCAGGGCCGAACAGCTCCAGTTCTTTCAGCCTTTCCTCATAGGGGAGATGCTCCAGGCCTTTAATCATCTCCATGTCCCTCCTCTGGACTCTCTGCAGGAGATCCCTGTCTTTTTTATACCAGGGAGCCCAGAACTGGACACAATACTCCAGGTGGGGCCTGACCAGGGCAGAGCAGGTGGGGAGGATCACCTCCTTTGACCTGCTGGCAATGGTCCTTTTGATGCCCTCCCGTATCCCATTGGGTCTCTTAGCCACGAGGGCACAGTGCTGGCTCATGGCCACTCTGTCATCCACCAAAATGAAACACAAGCCTTCACCACCAAAAATATATGAAATATTTTTTAAAGAACATTACATCATTTACATATCACAGAATCCACCCGATATATCCAGTAAGTCTGAAACTGGAATAGATTTATTGTGGCTGAGAAATAATCAGGGGGAAGCATTTTGGATTCAGCCAAGGATGAAGTAAGGCAGTCTTATTTTCTTCAAAGAAAGCTGAGGCTACCTTTCATTACATTCAACTACATCAATTATACAGAGCTTTAATGGAAAAGGATTAAAAAGTACAAAGGTAAAACAAACAGCATTACTGCAATGTTCAGAAGGATGAAACGACTTCCTTACATGGTAGGTATGATTATGGAATTACTAAAATAAAAAAGGAAGAAAGGAGGAAGGGAAGGAGGAATTTCATGTCCTTTGATCAGACTCACTGCAACAGTGACATAAGCCCAGGACACTGAAATTAGCCCCCACATCTCTATGCTGAACCTCATTGCCAGAGATCAGCTCTAGACTCTTTCTGCAGTTCCTTTCCCAGCCAGAGAATGCAAAGTTTTAGACAGTGTTGCATTTTGTAAGTCTCTGCTGACTGTGTCTGTGCTGCCCCAGGTCACCACAAACTACTTTTATCCACATTTTCACTGGCAGGATATGTGCCACCCAGCTCTATAGTCCTGAAAGTTTGATATCATGTTCTTCATATACCTAATTTGGGCTTAATTCGAGGCTGGGGTAAATCGTTACAACTCAGATGAAGTCAATAGGAGCACAGTGACTTACATCAGCTTTGTGTCAGTAAATACTGACAAGATTGATCTCAAACTTTTCAGAACAAAAGATTTTTGAAGATGGATTAAACAACATAAATGCTGATCTGTTTTGCCAGACTGCAAAAGGCATAACACATGCTTTGTGTGACATCTCTGAATTATCCCTTCGTGGTAATGTTGACATTACATGGTATTGACTCATGGAAGAAGCTTAAATACCCTTTTAAGTTTTCAAGACTCTTTGACAAAGCACTATTTCATTAACAAAATGTTAATGGAATCTAGGAAGCTTGAACATACAGTATTGCCTGCTGGTTTCCAGCAGCTCTGTTCACTGGCTGAGAGATGTGACTGCAGCAGAGCAACGTAATTCTTATTTTTAAGCCAACAGAAAAGGGAACATCTCAAGCAGGACACTCATCAGTTGAGAAGGGAGGACCCAAGGCTACCACCACAGCACTCCATTGAAAGGTTACCACACCTTCTGCTGGAGAAGGTCAAAATAGCACAATGAAGAGAAAATACATCATACAAGGTAAACTAGCAGAGGCAGCAGGGTTGACATTGGCTTGGAGCTCAGGCTTCTTGCCTGTGTAAAAGAGGAAGACCTAAAGAGCATCAGTATGAACAACACATGGCCTGGGGTCTTGTTTGGGAAAAGGGTAATTATGTGCCTACAGCTAAAATTGTTGGCTCCAAGTATCCTGCTAATGACAGGGATGACTCTCAAATAAGTACAGGGTTTTATATTTGATGGGCTTACTGCTAGGAACAGATCTTGGTTTTCAGGTTCCTGATCTGACCCAGAGAAGGAACTTGATGGTGGGAAGGGCGCATCACAGGGGGAGGAGATGGCCTCACCAGATGCCCCGTGTCACTCACCAGTATGGTGGGTGCAGATGATGATGCAACGCAGCAGCAGCAGCACACAAGGGACTAGTTGTGACCCCAGCCAGAACCTTTCCCCTGCGAACAGCAGAGAGGGTCCTCTCCCAATGATGGGTGCTCGCTGCCTGCTGGGAGAGATTTTCATCACACCTCACAGCCCGTAGCTGAGACCTGGGGGAAGACCATAGTGTGGAATTCTGGAAAAACAGCCTTGTTTTTTAACCACATCTTTTCTGAGGTCCAATGGAGAAACAGGCTGGTTATGAAAAGCAGCTACAGCTGTTTTTATCAATAAAGTTATAACTATTTATACCATATTGCTCATGACTGTAACATGCTCCCAACACCTATTCCACATTAAACCCTGTACAGATATCGTTTGGAAGTCAGATCTTGACAGAGCTTCCAGGGGCAAGGTCACACAGCATCTGCAATTGCTTTAATTTATAAATAAAGTTATTATTAAGAGAAGGCTTTGGTGGGAAATATTAAATCTATGTCCCTTTGCTCACTTTCTACATTTGACAGTATCTTGGGTAACACCACCTGCCACATTTCCTCCTCAACAGTCCATCTCACCATTTCTATGGACCGACATGAAGTAAAACAAAGGGAAGAACACCATATAAAAAACAAATGAGAAAATCAGTGTATAAATGCAAAACTTGACTGAGGCAGCCAAGGGCTACCTTGCTACCTAAAACTCCTTCATTTTTGTTTATATTTCAAGTTAATAGAATTCACAGAAGATGACTTTACCTGACTTCCCAGGAGAAGTCAAGAGAAGAAGCTGTCTGGGAAGGTCTTTGAGGTGCATCTATCTGTATCCACACAATATATTTAAGAAGTAAAAATAAAAAGGCAGCTGCACAGCTGCATACACAAGTAACAGAACCAATAAAACATGGCAAAGCTGTGGGACAGTCTGCACTTGGGTACCACTGACTGGATTAAAGGGTGAGGTGATCCAGGTGTTAATGAGACAGGAATCAGAGGGCCTTGTGGAACCACGCTCCACCCCTGCCATCACTGACACCAGTGGCAGTTTTGCCTCCAGCATCAATGGGATCGGGATTGAGGATTATAAAGGAAGAGGGAGACTCTCAGCTGACGTGTTTGACTGATGGACAAAGGGATGGTTTGCTGGCTGAAATGAGGCGGTTAGGGGCAATAGCAAAGCTTCTTACACGTCTACCCGATTCCTACATACCCAAGTGCAAAGTGATGCTGGTGGCCACACTGTTGCCAGTTTAACGCTCTCCTCAGCAGCATCTCAGCTTCTTGCATTTGTTTTTGTTGGTGCTTGAAGAGTGCTTGGCTGCACCAATGCAACAGAGCTCTGCAAATCCCCTACCTGGGGGATTCCTTCCAGCACAAGGCAATCCCACCTTTTGACTCACCATGAAAACACCAGAGCATTGTCTTGGCAGGCAATGCAGCCTCAAAATCTTGTTGTAACTAAATGAAAAATAAAAGACTGAGGTTCTTCAAAAATAAGCAAATGAAGTCCTGAATGGTTGCTACGGCAATAATGGCCATCACAGAACCAGCTGAGTTTAAACTCCATGCATGACTGGAGCTGATGAGCAGAGGGTCCAGGTGAGCTCTCAGGGCTCAACATTCCAATGGAAATGCAATAACCTAGCGAAAGAGAAAGGATGAACACAAGGAACATTCCTCAAAGGCTTCATGGAGAATATCACAGGGTTCAGTATAAAGCAATTTGAAGGAATTACAGAACAATTGAAACTTAGGGGAAGTAAAGGAAGAAAGACGTTTCAGTCTTGACTGAGAAGTATTGCACTCAGTCAAGGGCACTGAACTTTGTGATCTCGCTGAGGTCGTGAATTTTCCACATGAATTAACAGACACCCATTGAGCTGCAGTGACCAAGCAGGATCTTTATCCTGGCTGAAGATCTGCCCCAGGATGTTCACATCCCATTGCCAGGAAAGCATCTCCCACTCTCCAGATAGCACTGGTCAAAGCCCCTCTGTGAATAACCACTTTATAATGTGAGATATAAACTACGCCGTGGGTCACTGGTAGCAGGGTTGAAAAAGGGACATTCAGCTCTACAATCACAAGCCTCCACAGTCAACACTGGAAAAATCAGCTCTGTCTCAAAGGCTCTTACAGACCTAGGAGGATCAACACATTCAAGGAACGATGCTGCAGGGTGTTGGCAAAGGGTAGGGAAAGCTGCAAACCTTAAGGTCTTGCAAATCAAACTGCATATGGCACAAAAGTTTCTCCTCTTCCAAACCTGAGACAAATGCAGGTTGTATTTGTTGTGCTTTCAGAAAAACCTTTAATCAAAATCTCTTGCTCTCTTTGGACTCCAAAGATACAGAGATAACTGGAAGGCAGGAGTTCTGCAGAATGGGTGTTTTACTTCTAAAACTCCACTTCATCCCCTGTGTGATTACAGAGATTTCTAATAACCTGTCAATTCAGAGTAGCCACATCCACCTTTTTCCTCAGCTACCACATTTAGCCACAAGTGCCATGGCCATAAGTGAAAAAACACTTCTTTTTTGTCCCTCCCTTTCATTTCCTCATCCACATCTGCTATCACGTCCATATAAAACTCACCAGATGCAACTGGCACCACAGAGAAGGATTTTTCTTTCGCATTCATGGGAGGGAGTTGAGATGAGATGAGCTTAGTTAAACTGAGCTTAGCTGAGCTGAACAGCAGCCCACCCATCTTCCTGCCACTCAGGCCCCTCTCTCACGAACTGTTCCTCAGGGAGGACGTTCATTACTCCAGAAAGACACATATAGTATCACCTACTGCTGATTTTCTTGAGGTAAGAGGGTATTTACTATCTCTGTAGTACAGAGATAGGAATTGGGGGGTTGAGGGGGTTTTTCTTATCTCTGGATAGGTCTTTAAGTCAAAAGATTAAAGAACTGAGAAAAGGTATACAAAACCTGATAAACCCAGCACAGAGACCTTCCAATCATAAATACTTGTCAGTCTGAGCATAATATGCAACCTTCAATATACTGTTCTGTTTCAGGCACATCTAAGTACCCTATAGAAATTACTTTATGCTGCTAAAAAACTTCAGATGAGTTTGGATCCATCATCATTCATCATGTCAGCCACTCTACGGGTAGTTACACACACTTTGTCTGCTCAGTTTTATCAAATAGCTAGCCCTAGGTTTTATTAATTTTCGCTGGTTTGCAGAAATTATAGAGCTCCTATGCTTCCTTGCAAGTGATGTCCTAACTGATAGTCATTTTCCATGGAAATCAAGTGCTTCAGCAATACATTAAACCTCTGGTGCTGGTACTTCCATAAGAACAACATTTCATATCTTACCTTGTCACTTGTAGCTTAGATTTCTCTGTTGTTTCCATTCCCTGTGCTTTAGAAGTAAGGAGAAGCATTTTGTTGTTGGTTTTGCCAATAACTGCATTTCCAAGGGTAAAAATTGAACTGTAAGGTGGTCTTTCTCTTGTTGGACATTCAACAGCCTGAGTTGCCTTCAAACCTTTTACTCCTCAATTTTACACCTGCAGGATTAGTAAGGACCCCCCCACAAAGACAGATGGGGAAAATCTCAACAACCTTGTCATGAGAGAGAAGGAGAAAAAACCAATGGCCAGCGTATTGCTGTCACTGTCCAGCGTGGGGTTTGGCTCCCTTTTCCAAAAATCACATGGGTTTTGGAAGAGCTGACAGAAATGAGTGTTCCAGAAAACTGCAAAACCCACTCCAGCAACCCCACGTAACAGCAGCCTATCTAGACCCCATCTGAAGGGTTGCTGGTGAGAAGAAAATACAACATTCAGAGGAATTTCTTTCCAAAACCTTTACTTGGAGAAAAATATAGTATTTTAACATGGAGATGTGGCAGCTCAAAAAAGTTGGGCTGTCAGTGTGGCTGGATAGCTTTGTGCAGGCAAACTGGTATTCAGTGGGAAAAACAGCAAAGGTCTCAGCAGATACATCAGAGCTTCTAAGAGGAGCAGGCTGATTTTAGAGGGAGGATGGAGCTGTGGGACGATTGATGTCAGCAAAACACTTCCCAACAGCAGCCAGCAAGCATAACCCTATGTGTGTGCATGAGGTGTAGCTTGAGACAGAGCAAGGATCCCCAAAATGGCAGCAGAGTTATTCCTCCCCTCAACCAGGGAGAAGTGTCTTTATCAGGGATATAATGGGGCTCTCCTGAGGGCATGTAACAACCTCCGAGCATCATCAAGACAATAGGCAGCACTAATTAACTGCTATCCTCAACAGCTTTCCAGAATGCTCTCCCCTCCCATGAATTACACTGTTTACTATTTCTATACCTATATGTATACATAGCTACACAAAATACCCACTCTTATATAAATCACATTTTAAACATCCCTGCATAAGCATGTGTATCTGCTAACTCCACTTGATCTTAGCTTTTGTAGTTTCAGTAGAAATCCCCCCACGTTATTGTGAAAGCAGCAATTGTTAATGTAACAGTTCTACTGCAAATAAAGAAAAGGGAAAGAACAGATACTTAGCATGTGTATACATATATATATTTCTATATACACACACACACACATACTCAAAACATTGTGTTTCCTCTAGAATATATACAGCACTTTTTTTCTTGGTGACTTTTTGCTCTGTCAAAGCTGCATTAGAGGCACAGTGTGAATCAGAGCAAGCCCTGGTGCAAGGAAGACAGGCTCCGGTCTCACCCAGAGCCCCGGCCACAACAACCCCCACCCCCAGGCCACGCAAGCCCCATGTGACATCCACAGCATCGGTCCTGCGAGCACATCCTTCAAAAAAACAGCAACATGGGGAAGGAAAGACCTTCTCAGGATGTGGACCCCTGGCATCCCTGCCACATGGCCACCCCTCCACCCACCGTGGGTGTCCCTGGAGCTGGAGGTCGCATCCACCCTGGCAGCTTCATGGGTACAGGGAGTCTGGGAGGTGGTTCCCATCTTCTAACTCTTCCCTATGGAGCACTTCAGCCACCTGTTCAGTGCAGTAAAATATCCAATCCATTTAATGAGGCTTCCGGTAAAATAATTCCTTTGAAGTCCCTCAGACCATGACAGCAATTAACTCAAGACCCATCTTCACTTCTGTTGTTTTACCTACTCTTATTCAAGATCAACAACATCACTGATGGTGCAAATTATTTCCCTGCATAAGCAGGAAGAGAATATGCAGCGCATCCAGCGGTTACAGTCATCTGGCAAAGTGACCTGATTGCAATTACAGCCACGATGTGTGGTTCCATTGATGTCCTCAGGCTCATCCTGATTTTTTTTAATAGCCTCCATTTTGCAGACGTAAGACCATAAGGCAATGCCTTGCACTTACCCCTGGCAGCATTTAGATACGTAACCCACGGCACCTATAGATGAGGGAGGTAAGGATGGCGTCATAGGACAATGATATACATGAATGGGTTCGGGAACCAGTGCTCCTCTTCATCAAACTGATCCTGAGCACATCCCACTTTGGCATTACATACACACATAATCCAAAACTTTTACCCATCGTAGGCAATGTGTATCATTTGCATTGCAAATTCAGTGTAACAGTGCTCACAGGAAATCAGACATGACATCAATACAATATAAAAAAACATCATTTTTATAAAGCAAAAAAATCCTATGAAAAATTAGTTCCTCTACACTAGAAAACAAGCAAAGTAAGAAATGAGGAAGGCAGCAAGGAACAGACACGTGACCACAGATCGATAAGCCAAAAATGTCCTTGGAAGAAAGGTTCCTTGGAAGAACCTTCAAGATTCCCTGGTTTATTTCTGTTTCTGGGTGGTTTTTATTTGCTTGGGGTTTTGTTTTTAAAGCAAGCAAGAATAAGGATAAAAGGAACCTAATTCCCCATGAAAGGGCCTCCTCCAGACCAAGCGGGATGGCCTGCTGACTGCAGCCAGGAGGCTGTAACCTCTGCGAGGGGAAGGCATGCGAGCACGCACGCACCCTGTTGAACAAGGTCCAAGACAACGATTCTCAGGGATGTCAACACCACAGATGTCATGGGGAAAACAAAAGAATTCCCCAATCTTTCTCCTTGCGTAGGTCTGATGATGTCACCTGCGTCCTATACGTTAATCTGTTGGGCACGATCGCATCTCCAGGCCCCTCAGGGCCCAGCAACGCACCACCCCAAAGGAAAAGAGATGGGAGAAATCGTCACAACCTGGAATTTCTATTCTGTGAGGAATCCCAATATTTGCATGAGTGCAGAAGGGAAATGAAGCCTTAAAAGACTCCTGCTAAACTGAAGTGGTGAAAACATTTCAGAGAACTGGTACCTTTCAATAACACGCAGTTTTCTTCTGAAAATGTTAAAATTAATCAAATGTAACAAAACATAAACTCAAACATATAATAACCCTGAGAACTACACTATAAATAAATAAAAAAAAAAAAAAACCCAACACACAGAAACCCAAAGTAAAACATTTCAGCATCATCAAAATGAAATGCTTCAACATCAGACCACCAGAGATGAAAGCCAAACGATGCCTGGGCACACGTTTTTGTCTCAAAACTGGTTATAATCAACAAAATTCCTAGCGAATGTTTCATTTTTATTCCAACTGGATTTTGGATTCAAAGCTCTTTGAACGTGTTCTGACTACCTACACCCAAGAAAATTGCTGCCAACCCGACCTTTGCTGCAAAGGTGATGCAGGCGGGTGTATGAGTGTTACTCGTTCTTGCTGAAGGAAAGCCTAAGACCTATGTTTTCTATAAAATTGGCAGTCTTGGCTTATTCCTCAGCAAAAAAAATGCTTTAAGGAGAGGTAAAGCCAAGCTATTGTTACTAAGACTTTCTTACTGTAAGAAACCATACTACAGTGCATTTACTGGTATGCTATGAAATACCATAAATCATTCTGACAACATGATACTTGTCAAAATAAAGGCGTAAAAATACATCTTGGGATAAAATATCCTCAATCTTATTTATTTGTTTGCTCACTCCTGCCATTTGGCTTTCCTCTGTGGGTTTCCCCATCGTTAGGGTGAATTAGTGAGATTCTGCTGTAAAAACATAACCATGTGCATATTCGCAGGCTGAATATCTGCACGCTGAGTATCTGTGTACAGCGCCGTACAGTCCTTCAAGGGAACTAAAAATAAAGCTTTCAAAGGGCACTTCAGTTTTCCTGCAATATATTTTCTCATTTCCAGCATTTTTCTTCCTCCCCCCCCTCAAATATTTCACTAATGCTCAATGGTGGCATGGTTTAAGGGAGTCCTGCATGGAAAGCTCCTTCAGCTGCTTAGCCCAACAGCATAAATTTGATCTCGTAATTAGTATTCAGCTCAGCATCTTGGATAGAAACCAATGTTACAGCCAAGAGGTGGTTTAAATCACATAAATCATAGATCAATGACAGAACTCTAAGCACTGGATAGATTACAAAAGTAAGCTTTAGTTAAAAATAGATTAACCATTTCCCTGCAGGAATTCCTTCAAAAAAGCCCTGAATATAAAACAAATAAAATTAAATCAGATAATTTTTTTTCTAATGTATGCATATACTAGATGAATTGTTCTTTCCCTTGACAGTTACACACTGATTAAAGAAATGTGTTAACATGCTATTTCAATGGAAAATATTGTAAATTGTGGAGACTTTAATTTTTTTAATGAGCCTTTAATAGCCAGGAAGACCGCACCGGCAATGTTGTGTACAGCTAGGTTTACAGCAAACGTCACAGCAGCTAACAGACCTTTCTTTAGTTGCTGGCTTTATAAAAAGGGTAAAAATGCTTCCCAAGCCAGGAAAAACATTTTTGAGAAGTGCTTTTAAAGTCTTTTATGTTTTAAATTTTAGCAAATGAAGTGCCTGGTCCGAAGCAGCATCACATCTGCTCTCCTGGATTTAAGCTGCTGGGGGGGAACTCAGCATTTTGAAGTATCACACCCAAGATCACCAAATTGTTAAAAGTTCAGCTCAGGAAGAGGAAACATGGGGCTGAATCTCTTGACTAAGGAAGGAATGAGAGTTTGGCTCCTGCAATCAAATTCTCCGCCGGCATAAACCAGCGTTACTGTAGATGGGGGGTGCACCGATGGACGTAGGTCATGTCAACCGGGAACCGCAGAGTACAAATTAAAAGTATGTGCTTGCTCCTGAGTATTTTACTGTATTTCCCCTCATGAGGCCAGACATTATTCAAGAGAAAAAAATAAAAAGACCAAAACTTTTCAGCATCTGAAGGAAAATTTGCATGTCTTTCTTTTTTTCTCCTCCTTAGCTGCAGAATTGAGAGCAAGAAATGCCTTAGCAGCACCTCAGCCATTCCTCAGGCTGCAGAACCTCACAGTTGCAAACCATCGTGGCTGGAATAATGCACTCAAATTCCTCCCGTTGACTGGCAGGCTCACGGGAGGAAGAAAGCCTTTTAAGCACACACGGTCCGAGGCAGCTCAAGCAACATCAAACAGATGAAAAGCATCAGGCACCCAGCCCTGCCACCTCGTCCGCCCTTTTTGTGCTCTCTAAACGCAGCTTAAAATTAGTGAGAAAATGATCAAACAAATAGAGAGAAACCCAAAAATTTCCTGTCCCTGGGCTAACAGATTTTTATCAGATGGAGAACTGGAAAAGCTGGGATTCACCCCAATAAAAAGCGGCACAATCCTGGAACTGGTAAATAACTGTTATAGCCATGACTCAATGAAACCAAACTTCCTGAACATCAGTACGTTGTTGTATATTTAACTTCCCATAGATCACACAAAAAGTTACTATAATTGCTCTTATCCTATCTAGAATTTTAAAAATAAATAATACTGTTTTCATAGGCACTTAAATTTGTTTTCACATCCTCTAGCTCTATCAAGATAAAAACCACCACATTTTTAAACTTTTAGTGCCTTATGGAAATCACTATTTTCAATTTCTAAGGACGTGTTCCACTGTAAGAAGAAATAAAAAGGCAAGCTGCTCGATAGCTACTTGAGGAACAACATTCAGATTTCAAAACTGGCACCCTGTGTGATAGAAGACTGCAATATATGCAATCAAGAGATAGATTCAAACAATAATAACTAGCACAGGCTCCGGGGCATAGCAGAATGTGTCATTTACTTCAGATCCGATTCTTTAAACATCCTACGAGTAGTTCAGTGGAAAATAGAAGGGACTGCTCATGTAAGTATAGACTACTCATACAAGGAAGTTTTCAAAGGCTCTGCATTTTCTGAGGTACTGAAAAATGCATATCAAGTTTAGGAAAAGTTAAAAAAAAATAGAGGGGAAAAAAAAAAAAAAGAATTTCTTGTAATAAGCCAAATTGTCAGAGAGATGTCAGGGTTAATTTTTAAAGGCACATTTCCCTCCAGCAACAATTCTCTTTAATTATTTCAATGTGAAACACATTATCAGACATGTTCGTTCCCTGTTCTCAGCTCGTGGTGGCTGACACAAGATAGATACAAGATGTTAAGACTCCAGCGCTGATGCTCACACACGTAGGTGCTGGGTTCCAGGTACTTGCTGGTGCCAGTGGGAGAAGAGGCTGGGCAGCATCTGCTGCACCTACAGCCTCCACCTCCTTGTACCGACCCCCTGGGGCCACCACCTCTTAGTCCCAACACCAAAAAAGGGGGGTATATGGTTGAGAAAAAGCTGCAGGATTTCAGAGGACAGCCCCTGACACCTGAACAGGCACTGAGCACAGCAGAGCCTATGGTCAGACCCATTTAAGGCTTCTCAGGTAACTATAACACACTCAGCAGCCTTCCAGCATATTTGCATAGGAATCTATCCAGATTATTTTTTTCCCCCCTTACTCTGAGGTTTAATAGTCACACAGAACAGCAGCACAAACCAGGCAAAGCGAAATGAGAAGCTGCCGGTACCCTGCAGCACACGGAGCGCTGCGGGATAAGGTCACATAGGATACTTTTCTGAGAGTTTCGGAGAAACACTTTATGTGCCTCCCAAGCAGCAAGGGACACTGTTTGAGACCTAAAATAAAATATCAGCTCTGAAAAAGAATGAGTGACAGCATTTTCAAATGTGAATCTGCAGAAGGAACTTTGCTCTTAGGAAATGGGTGTCACAGAAAGCCGTACGTTGGCTCAGGTGAAGGTGGGTTCTCCATTTCCTAGCATCAGTTCAAACTTGAGAGTCATGTGCTTGAAGCTCTTAAATATGCCAGAACCCACCCCGATCTGTTCAGTCCTCACTGTGGTGCAAGGAAAAGTCTAATCCTGCTCTGGAGAAGGAAGGCTGGAAGGGAAGCGGCTTTGGACCAACTGTAGCAGATCGGCTGTAATCTAATGGTCGTTTTTATACCACCTACAGTAAAACTCACTATATAGCTAGTCATAAGATTAAAAGCTTTTCAAGTTGCTATCTTGGGAAATTTCTTTCAAGGAAATTACTACAAAGCCTTGTTTTAGTGTGTTCCCCTACTGTGCGTCCTACTGTGTTTTTTTAATAAGGAAAGCCATCCATCCATAGAGGTGTATCCTGTTCTCCATGCTTGAGTGTCTAACAGCAGGCACATACAGTAGACACTCTGATGTTTTGCCTCTTTAATTTTCATTCCATAATGTTGGTGCCTGGTTTTCCTGACTGCACCTTCGGAGCGGATTAATTTTGGGCATGCACAGAATTTTGAGAGGGGATTTTCAGTGACAAAATTCAGATGTTGTGAACCAGTTCAATAAATAAAGATATTCAGATTTTATATATATATATATCTTTTACTATAAAATACAATCTTGCTATGTAGTTATCACAGGATGGAATGTGTGATAACATCACCAAAAGGGAAAAAAATACAAATACTTCATGACTAAACCAGAAAAGGGTATAGAGATGCTTCATTTAGTCTTTAAAAGATGCTTCATATAGATATAGAGATATTTCATATAGATACAGAGGTGCTTCATGCATATATAGAGATGCTTCATTTTGGTCTTTAAAAAGGCGCTCGTATGCTAAATATGAAAGTACGGAGATACATCCCCATGCTTCCCAGCAAACAGCACACATGGGTTTCTACACTCAAACTCCTGACCAAATGAAAATAGCTCATAACACTGAATTTATTAGCCCAAGGATTTTACCACTGATTTTGATGAAATTTTTTACATCAAGTCAAGCAGCTCCCCGATGAAAGGTTACTATACCACTCAAATATCTGACTTGAAACGGGTTTTTTTTATAATAACAGGCCAGGTACCAGGTTATAAATGAGCGCTGCTCCATTGACTTCAGACAGGGTCTGAAAATTGATTCAATGGAGCACCATCCGTTCTCACCAGCTGAGTATCTGTCCCTCTAATCACAACTAAAAAGATTTTCTTAGTCAATTAAAGGCTTGAAGCCTTTACTCACTCGTTACATCCCCGTGGAAGTCGGTGCTAACAATGCCTTCATTTCAATCTTCACAAACTGCCTGGTAAGCACAGTTTAGTGCTATATATTGAAACACGCGCTCCCGCCATCGCGAGGCATTGACGGAGCAATACGTACCGCTCCATACTGTCTCACGTGGCCCTGAATAATACCTGACTACCCCTCCGATTCTGACACGTTTCTTTAGTAGCTGACAAAAAAATTAGCACATTCATTATTTTTGCTAACAGGAGTATGAGCTATACGAAGAAAACATGTACCTATGCTGACAGGATGGGAGTACTTTAATTTCCAAATTACATACATAAATAAATCAAGCCATATAACCTGATAAATGAAAGATTATGAAAATAGTAATATCCTGCAAAATCTTGAAAGGCATCATAATTCCTCAAACAATTATCTTCTGTCATATTTGTGAGTAGCCCGTGTAGTTCGAGAACAGAAAATACAAATGTGCTCCTTTAAAATTCATGAAACCACTCATTCTGTCATAAAAGCAGGCATCTTTCATGGCTACTTATTTCACACAGTCTCATAACTAATACTGACAGATACTTGGAATGCAAAAAAAAAAATAGAAGAAAAAAAAAAGAAGCACCGGGCAAAGAACATGAGCTGCTCGATCCTTAGGTTTTAATGCCTAAAACAGAAAATAAAATCATAATATTATATACCCTTGAAGTATTTCTGGTATAATTAAATTAAAATTTGTAGATAAAAATGAGATTGTACAAAGACTGGTGGTATACTGCTACCAGGATTGGGCTGTGCTGCATCCATGACAACAGGATGGAAGGTTGCTTTTAATACTATTATCTTACATACCCACAGCTGAATGCTAATGCAGCTATACTGAGGAAATCAAGTTTCAGATCTGTATCCACTGAACTTACATCCAGTAGGCAGGGAGTTTAAAAGCCAGGCTAGCATACAAAGACTAATATTATAGCTCTGTCAGCTCCCCAAAGGTCAGATATTTCAAAAGGTATACACAAATATTAATTGTCAGGTAGTTCTGTACTGAAGAGCAGAGCTGAGGCAAAAATCAGGTTTTGTGACCATAATTTTCATCTGATTTTCTTTTATAAAATGGAGGTGGGGAAGAAAACAAAGATTAACTCAGATTGGTTTATGTTCTGAGCACTGACACGCGATGACAGTGCTGCTTACAAACACTGACTCAGAAAGGATTCTACCTGTTTTCCTCAAGGAATGGAATAGAAAATGGGTGGGAAAGCAGTTGGACAGCCTGATTTTCCAGTGAATACCAACAATTCAACTGACCCATCCTCATCAGGACATAGGTCCTGATCCCAGCCTGCCCTTTGCCTGCACAAGGAACCTCTGCTCTATCCAGAGGAATGCCAGGCTCTCCTGTAGGCAGCTCTGTATCTGCCCGGTCCCTTCTACAGACAGCATCTCCAACCTCTCAATTTATCTTCTCTTCAACGTAAAACTACGTTTTGCTATGGAACCATTAAAAGCAAAACCCATCCGAAGAAAAACAACCCAAGTTACTATTTTTTTAGGCAACTAGCTTGGGATTTCCCAAATAAAAGAATTCTGAGCTGTCTCATAAAATCAATGCATCTCTTCCTTGTTGGTGCCAACAGCATCAAAACGGTTCAGTAAGTCCCCAGGTGAAGAAGCCCTTCAAAGCCTCCTACTCCCAGAAGATGGATCGTGCAACTGGCAGCAGCGATCCATCTTCCAGAAGGTGAAACAGCTTCAGAAATGTTTCATACTCCCCTTAGAGCACAGGTAATTTTCAGACACCTTATGCTATCTATTTTTTCTCCTCCAACCCACTACACTTCTAAGTGGAGAACAACAAACTATTGGAGCTACTGACCACTTTCCTACAGTAGGGTGTAACCCAATGGTACCCAGACCCAACGTACTTATAGAACATTGGCTCATGTGCTGTCCTACCCTGAACAATTCATTTTTAATAGCAGTATAAGGTTGCTGCAGGAAATTCTTGCTGTCTGTCTCTGTCTCCTGTTGTAGTCAAGTATATGGACATTCTGGCAGGCAAAAATGCCCCCTTTTTTTAAATGAAAGCATTCTTAGTTACTATACATTAAATAAATATGATAAAATAAATAATATATAAATAAATATAACAACACAAATATAAAATAATCTGAAGCAATTGAACTACAGTAACAAGAAGAGGCACTTCTGGTGAAGGCTTCTCAAGTCCATAAGGTGTACGTGCAGGAGACCAAGCCAGCTATCAGGGAAATGAGGGTTCACTAATAAATAAAGGGTCCTTTTTCTCCCCCTGTGCAGAGTACCCTTTCTTTGGCTTCAGCAGGGCAGCAAAAGGATGCTTCCTTTATGGAAAAGGTAGCAACTATGGTTGCAATGATGAAAGTGTTGGCCTCTAAGTGGCAGAATGACAAAAAGTTGTAGCATTTTATGACATTGTAATTGAAAAAAGTATTAAGTTGTTAGTAGAAGTGTATTTAAGAAAAGCCCCACACGTGGATATAATAGAAAATTAATCCTCAGAGCCCAGAAAGTCCCTGAGGATGTAGAATCCATCATGAAGTTACCTCCTGTCCCAGATTTTCTTGTTGCTTGCCTCTGCTGACAACAGTTGTCTTTTCATTAGAGTATTTGATATCAATTTACTCAGACACCAGGGGCAAGAAAGGATTTCACTTTCTTCATCTGAAAGACACTGATCCACAGAATTAGTACTTTGAACAGATGCCAGGATAAAATGGTGACACATTTTCTAAACTAATAACCACAGGTGGCCACAGCAAATTGTCCAAAGCAGCTCAGGGCTGCCCAGGCAGCCACGACTCTCTTCAATTTCTGATGATTCTGGTACAGACAACACCAAAGGTATCTCCTTCCAGCCAGCTCTTGCTGTGGTCCATGTTTCTAAAAGACATGTCACCACTTTTAACTCCCACCCTTCTGCAGCAGAGAACCCATGGGAGGAACTGCTCTGAGTACGTTTTCCAATTAAAATGTCTCAAAAGAGGTTAGTCTCCATCTTGGCATGTATTAAGCATTAAATTAACTTCACTTGATGAAACAAATAACCTCAGGAAGGGTGCCTACCTCACCTAATCTGACAAAAGAATTGGCTACCTTCTGCTTCTGATTGTTTCTAGTGCTGCAAGAACTGACGGTGCGAAACGCCTGGAGAAGCCTCCATCAGACCAGCAGTGACCCAGTTGGCAGAAGGTTATCCCACAGGATATTCCCAATTGGCTTGGTTGGCATCCAGGCAAACCTGTGCTTCACCCCAAAGAGAGTGCTGAGGAATATCAGGAATATATCACAGAAACCCTTACAGAACATTAACTGCCCTGAGAACCTAAGTGCCTGGTTCTGTGTCCAAAAAGGATCTGATTTAGGTGCTCAGAGTAGCGGCCGATCTCCTGGTAGGACTTCTGGCAGGGAACAGCCTTGGCTGAGATGTGCCAGAGCTGCGCTCCTCACCATGTTTCCTGCATACCCAGACTAAGGCTTAAGCAAGAAGCTGACTCTGCACTTGAAGAAACACTTCTGGACTTACAGTAAGCAGAGCTGGGTGCTTTGCTACAGTCAGAAGCAACCTCATTTGGATGTCTGAAATTAGACACCGTGAACTGCCTCCCAAACATCTCTGCATCCTGGTGGAAGACTGGAATACGAAGGTAGAAACCCAAGAGGACCAGAAGCAAACCCCTCTGTCTTTCAGCAGGACACCTACACCACAGGCATGCCAGCCTCCATACTCCATACATCACTGACCTACAATGATCCCTCAAGAGCAATAAAGACCTGTCAGGGCTTGGACTCAACAAGGCTTCTACAAAAAAAAGCTTAGTTTTTACCAGAAGGCTTGGGGATCAAACTGAGACAATGAATTTATTCCAACAAAAACCAACACATCACCTGAGAAATTTGTATAGGAGGTTTCTCTCCAAAAACAAAGCGCGAAAGGAAACACCAAAACATTGCTCCTCCATCATTTTTTATCATATTACTTTGATGATCAGCTGAGCCTCCTCACTTCAAACCCCCCCTCTCAGGGCAGGAATGCTGTTAATCCAGTACAAGACACCAAAACCAGCCTGCAAAACAGCAAGACACCAAGCAGAGCTTCCCCTCTGATCTGCAGCTACTTCATCGCCTTCACCGTACCTTCAGCTATAACTGGACACAAATCCCCACTGTCTGCCCACTGGGAAAACTGGAAACACTCATACTTTATCCCACAGTGATTTTGCTACATGGACAACACCCAAAACCATTTATCCAGCGTCCTTCAGATAAAAAGCTCTTGTCCTCAGAAGCAGCCCTGACCTGGGATAGGATCTATGGGCAGGAGAGGGACCAAAGATCCCAGTCGTACTTGCACCCACAGGCATGGCATGATCCCTGGGATGCTCGAACCAGAGGTATAAGGCTGGATCCATTCCCAGCTCCCATTGTTTTTACTGCCAGCCCAGGAAGGAAAAATGCACAGCAATGAAACTTGTTCTGATAACAGAGTTGGAAGATTGCATTGCCAGCCTGTTTCTTCTACTGAATGGTACTTCTTCCAGTCAACTCTGGGTTTGGATGTTTTTCAGTTTCTTGGATAAAAATGAAATATTAAAGAAATTCAGACCCTTTTTAAAAGAAACTTTTAAAAAAAGTTACTAATTATGTTTTGGATCCAGTCTGAATGGTTGGAATAGAAGTGTGGAAACCAACCTAAGACTTCCTGTATTTGAATCCTATGGGTATGCAGGCATATAATGGTCTGAATATTTTTCTTGGATGCTTTAAAAACAAATACATGATTTGGCTATGATTCTTCAGTATTTACCTCAGAAAAAATTCTGAGGTCATACTGATGTTTATGAAAAACAAGTCACATTCTCTCAGCGCAATAGTTTTCCAGCTTTCAGCAGATAACTCGGTCTTCAAATCAGGTACCCAGTTGTCATTGGAAATTCTCTCTCTCACATTTTACTCTTCCTAAAACACGTATTCTCATTTTTCCAAAGACACACCAAAAGATTATTTGTATTTCTATTACTAACACAGAAGTTTTACAAGACAGGGAAGTTATGGGTGAGCTGGTCAGCTGCTCGAGTTGATGCTGGGTACCTTTGAAAAACTCCCTCCGTAAACATCACACTGACATTGTTACAGCATCATAAAGCCACGGAGTCAAATCCTGTAAACGGGAAGATGCTCAAGTTACTCATCTGTCTGTGCCTGCAAAGTCAGGCACTTGTGGCTGTGCAGCACTGCACCCTGTTACCAGAGCTCCTCTTCCCCACAGAGCCTTGGCTTTCATGAAGCAAGCTCAACTCAACCTCCACCCGATGATCTAAATGTATTTTTCTCATTTTTGACCGATTCTCTATTTCCCCAAGAAATGCCTGGCAGGCTTTTCCTCAGCAGCATTCACAGGGCGTTCGCAGGGCTTTCCCTCCTCCTCTGCCTCCCTGGCAAACAGCCCATCTGGCATCCATGTGACAGCACTTGCTACGTGGGATCTGACAGAAAAGTGCCACATTACCAGTAGCAATCACGCCATAAACAGCACAACGACACACAAAGAAATGACTTCCAGATTATTATTTCTCTTTCCTGACATGTGGAGAAACCTATGTATAAAACCACTTCTTTTTTTTCTCTTTTCTCTTTTTTAACTGCAGCCCACAGTGGGGATAACACAACACAGGTCTGCAATAATATGTTTTCCTTAAGCCACCCACCCGTTCCTTTCCAAAGGCTTAACTCCTCAAGGTCTTGCCTAAGCCCAGCTCCCAGTTGCACCACTGAAGATACTCCATGCATAACGCTTCGTGGTCTATCATCTGAAGAGCAGGGAGAATACATTTGGTATAGCCAAGCTGCCCCAACCGAGAGCTGTTTGGGTTTAATATATACCCTTTAGGATTCTCTGCATTACGTGATGGGGGGAAGGGAGCTATATCAACAGACTTGGGGGTAGAAAAAAATATAAAACACATTGCTTGCATTTTTTAAAAGTTGCCTCAGGCAGTTATAAGTTACATAAAGTTGCTCCTGTTCCTGTTGTAGCTGAGGCAGAGTTATCTAAGGTGACTAGTGTAAAGCAACAACTCTGAACTTGGAAAATAAAGGGTCCTAAGTGGAGCCTTTTCACACACACAAAAGCAGAATATAACCAGCAGCGCACAAACTTAAGGCATGGCTTTGAAATTTCCTTGTAATCATGGGGATTATTCTAAGAGGGTTTTTTTAAAGATACCCAAAACACCTGTATTAAAACCAGGGTGATTATTTGTAGATCAGCAGTCTGAAAGAAACTGTTCTTGTTTCCAGTAGTTGAACTTGTGGAGGTCATTTAGCTGACACTTGTGTAATAATGTGAATATTTAGCTTTGCTGAGTATTTATTCCCTACACTCATGACTTCTAGAATCCTTCAAAATCTATCACATTAGAAGGAGAGGATAAAACGGGAGATATTCTGGGGAAAATTACTCCCTTTTCTTAACATTCTTCTTCCCCCCCACACACACATTCTCAGTTTCCCACACACATTTTTAAGGCACTGCAATGCAAGTTTTCAGGAGCTAAATCTGCAAGAGAATTACAAAAGAAAGGATATTTTGAAATAATCAAGACAAAAATAAAAACCATCCCTAACTAAATACTTGTACATCTTTTGTGTCTTTTATGAGAGAGAGAAAGAGAGAGAGGGGAATGATTAAAAATGTACCAAGAGCCATGAATGCCATTTTACTGTCATTTCCTTTGATTAACCTTCACCTGACCTCAATCCCTAAGGCAATTTCAGTTTCTTTTTGTTCTTCCATTTAAATTCTTTGGTACACCAGGTGAGTACATCCCAGTCACTGCAGAACATTCATGGAGAGCAGACTGGTTCTGGGGAGGATTTCATGGAAAATACTTGTTCTGGAGAATCATTTGCAAATAAAACTTAACAGGGACAACAACAGGTCTCATTTACTCCACGACTGGGGTTTTTTACAAGCCCTATGGAATTATATAATGACTTTTTCTAGGTATTAGTTAAAACATAACTGAGCAAACCAGACCAGTTTACACCAGAGCAGGATCTTGGTGCTGCTGGCCAGTATGGCCTGACCAACCCCATCACATTGGCAGTTCTCACCAGCATCTCCCTCTGCATCTGTAACAATGTGTGCTTCCATATCAGTTACAAAACATAACTTGCCCACTGGAATGGGAAAAGCCAGTGTGGATAAAAGCTTAAAAACTAGATCATAAGCTCCATGCAGAAGGAATGGATCCAGCATTCAATGTTGGCACAGAAATCTTATACAACATTTCTTTCTTGTTTTAAAAATCACTATTTTTCCATCAGTCTCACAGTCTCAGGAGGGTTGAGTAGAAATGGTGCAGTGTTACATACTTAGCCTCCGTTCTACAAACCTCAAACTGTTTAATAAAAAAAAAGGACTAACTGGGAAGGGGCAAAAAATATCTGCAAAAGTCATACAAGATTTGTAAAGCATGCCTGATGATGACATGTTAAGGAAGTCTGACCTATTTGGTTCACCAGAGACTGACTTAAGGGAGGAGTCAATCCTCAACCATAAGAACTGATATGATGTTGAGGCTTCTGATAGCACATTTTAATCTATCAGGAAAAGATACAAGATTCAACAGAATTAAGGTGCGAAGTTTTAGCTCTTAGGAGCAACCACTGTACCAGCTTACTTTGGGATAAGAGTTACTTCATCATACATACTTTATAATTCCAAAAGCTATTCTATTACATAAGCAGAAGCTACAGAATTCTATGTAGGCTTTGGTCTCCATTGCTGTCAGCCAAATGAAGCCAAAATAAATTTTTAAAAATTAAAATTGTCCCAAGTTGTAATACCAAGCATCAACATTTCCTCTAAACTGCCATCCAAAACAGTGCAGTTATGGACCAGGTGAAATTTATAGGCATGAATCATTCTGAAATGTTTTCTTTCTTCTGGCCTTTTTAACTTTCATTTTCAAGAAGTCAAGATGAAACACAAACCCATTGGGTTTCTAAATGCTGAAATCAACTACCGTGGCAATTTCTAAAGTCTACTGTTGTAAAAGAGGTGATTCATTAACTCTGATCCTCTCTTGTTAGCAATTTTATTCTCCCGAAACTGGCACTTCCTGACAACACAAAGAAGTCCTGACAACAAAGTCCTGTTGATCTCAGTCGTAATCCTTTTTTTAATCTTAAATATTTAGTAATATTCATAAAACAATTGCTATACACTCTTAACATTCAGATACCTTCAATTGTGCCTACACAAGCTCTGCTCCCTTTTCATTTCTACAGATGTGAGTGATACCAGCTCTGCACATGAGACTGGACTGTTTAATCTGTGACAGATTCTGCCCACTTTTCCATTACAACATCTCCACTGAGTTCACTAGTCAAACAACCAGCTCTCGAATGACAGATGTACTCACCTGATAGAGTGCAATACTTAAATGGAGGAACAAAAGGATCTGAAACTGCCTTAGGGAGGGAGGTCAGGTGAAGGTTAATCAAAGGAAATGACAGTTAGATGGTATGCACAGCCCTTGAGATTACATATGTGTATTTCGTTGGGAAATATTTAACTGTTCTACATCTATTTAGGAAGAAACCAAAATAAAGTGTCTATATGGGGGGAGGAAATGCAGAAGAATCCATAGGTGACTCTTAGCCCAGTAGAGCTTGGCTTGGTGTGATTCAAACTTGCCAGCTGAGAGGTGAAGAAAGCCAAACGTTGACAACTCTTTATGTGGTTTCACTGTTATAAGAGGTTTCACTGCTGTAAAATACCACAGGGCAGCTGGGGAGCTAAGGAAATTCAATTCAATAAAGACCTCATTTACCTTGCTCCCATAGTTACTCCCAATGGCTAGTGATCTCTTCTCAAACTGGGTGCTGGAGCTAAGGAGGTAAAGCTACAGCTGGAAAGTACTGTAGAAGGCTAGAGAAATTCATTTGTGTCTTGTAATGAACTTGGCTTGGCCATACTCCTGCCTCATTTGCATTTCTTTCCTGAGAGTTTTCACACATGTAGGTTTTTACTTTCAGTAGTACTTCCAACCACTGGTTCTTATCATGCATGCGCATAGAAAGGGTTTTTTAAACACATGCTCCTCAAATGTCTAGTGGTGAAATGTATTCACATATTTGTCCTCAGCTAATCGGGGAATTAAACCAACGCCCCATGATTTATCAATCACAAATAAGCAACACACCCTGAATTCCGATTTCTAGTTTTGATTAAAATAACCCACAACTAGTCAATAGAACTCATAAAAAATCTTGACAACTATTTTTTTTCTTCTTCCCACAGAATAAAAGGCAACATTCACTGAATGAATTATTAATTATGAGGTATTCATCTAGCTCTACTAAAAACTAATCTGTTTCTTTTTTTAAGCATCAAAAAGGTCTTTCAAATATAAGTTGCAATAATGAAATATGGCAGCAGATCTTGAAATGTGCCCTTACCCAGTCTGCAGATACGTAAAAGGTTACAGTACCAGAGTTATTAATCCCCCATCACTCTGACAATTGATTTTGAACACAGTCTGTTGCAGTCTTTATAATGCAAGATCGTAAATGTTCAAAACTAATTTATTGCTCTTTGTTCCACCTGGCAAAAATATACTGTCAAATTGAGTTGTGTTGATGCAAAGATGCAGATGAGTATTTAAGTCTTATTTTTATTCATATTTGTAAACTTCTTTGCAATACCTGCGTGTGGTTAGAAACATTCACGGAGGAGCAAAGAAAGACAAAGGTCTTATAGTGTCTTTAATCAGCAGGAAACATTTGCACAGATAGCAATGGGTATTTATTTAGAAGTTAAGGGGGAAGAGTCATTATTTTAATTTTTCAGATTGGATATTTTGGGTTTGTGCTGTCAGATTTCCAAGCATGTGTTCCATATGCATGTTGCCGCACGTTCCAAGCAAGGTTTTTCACAAACCAATGAGGGATACACAAAACCTTTTCATCCAACGTGTTGGGGGGTTTTAATTGATAATTTTGAAGCCTGAGCCAATTCCTTTCACACTGAAAATTCCTAAAGTTGCCTTCTCTGCACGTGGCGGTTACCACCACTCCTGCCCATGCCAGGGAAGTACAAACCTCCAAAAAGAGGGACAAACCAGCAGAATAAGGGAGAAGGGTAAAAAGGAAGAAGAGGATCCGCTTTACACTGACCTAACGCATCCATTTGTAAAGGTGAAGGGGTTTTGTAAGGATCAAAAAGAATACCTTACAAGGAAGTTTATTTCAAGAGCAGAATCCTGTCCCTTAGACCAAACGTTCCATAATGAATGGATTACAAGATTTCTAAAGCCTGCTACTGAAGCAGGGAAGCAAACCACAAAAAAATAGAGATGGGGAAGGAAAAACAGAAGAGGGTTTCAACGTCAAAAACATCCCTATCCAGAAGTCTCCATCTCTCACAGTCTCTAAAGTATTTTTTCTGAGGAAAAAGACGAACCTGTAAAACTACCATTCTTTTCAAAACAACCACATGGTACTTCTTTAATAACACTTCTCAATCTTACATATTTCTCAGTCCAATAATATAAACTTCGTCTTTCCATTATCTAGGGGCAGAATCATTTAATTGTCCTGGCAAGTTTACTCCTTTTGAATTATTAGTTTTATCATGATTATGGAGTAGGAGAGCTATCTGCATACTAGAACCGCTGCATTCACGACTTGCAGACATCTGTATCATATTGAAATTAATTTCCAGTATAAAACAGTTAACAGAATAACCCTAGATAAAGGCAAGTACGATATTAATTTCATTCTTTTTGTTGGCAATGTTGTAAAGTCCATTGCTCAAGCAAGAGCCCTTTTCTGAGCCAGATACAAATTAATTTTACCATTCTTCTTCAAATACAAATTTTAAAAGTCAACTAAAGGCTACAACAGCTTTGAAACATTTCAGTGATTGTTTTAATTACCTATCATACAGCTGTGAGACACTGCAGAAGGGAGGGGTGGAGAAGGAAGGGAGAACAACACCTGGTGTATTAGCAATTGTTTTTCTGACATAAAGAAGAAAAAAAATAGTTGCCAAGCACTCAGACCAAGAAAAAGCTCAGCAAAGTCAACACAATATTTTGTCAGTGCATTAATGCAGTATTTTTATTCTGGACTACATGTTTTTGTTCTGTCAATAGCTACTTTCACTGTTATATAAACCCACCAAAACTCCAAACATTAAATATATGAATTCTGACAGCTTTTAAGCCTTGCTTTTCAACCCAAAGTTGATGCACAAACTACATTAAGTCACCAAAGGCACACGCGAGGCTTCTTTCTAGGGTCTTGTTCTCTAGCAAAACACTCTCACTCACTTTTAACATGGAACCACACAAAAAGGCTTATTTTTTGTCATTCCAACCCTTAACAGAATGGGGATCTAGAGGCTCTTAGGACTTCTGATGGCCTTTGACATCCCGGCTTCCAGCCCCTCAGCAATCAGTCAGTGCTGGGGTAACAAAAGACCACTCAAAACGTACAGTTGTCATCCCCACACTACATCTGTTGGCCACGCTGTTAGGAAGTGTCGACCCCATCATTTCACCATAAACACTGCCGAAATCAACAACAATAAAAACCAGAAATGGAAAAGGAAGCTGGATGTCAAAAGTCAGGTCAGCGCATTTTATTTGCACATGTGTCAGTATAAGATAGAAGGAATCACTGAATTAAATTAAATCAAAGCAAACCTGCTAATTAAAACAGCTAAAATTATGTTTGTGAAGATGTGTGAATGGTTTCCTGCTTATCTGCAAATAAGCCTCCCTGTAACATAAACATGTTTCTATCTCCACTTCATTTATAATAAGTCTTTAGGCAGATTGTAATTAGTATTTTGAGTTTCTAATAGAAGATCTACTGTGTTACTGAAGAAATATTTTTCCTGGCCATCAGAATACTTATTATTTCAGCTTCTCTCTCAAGAGTTCTCACCTGTCCTTCTCATCCCAGTCCAAGTCTTGTATCCAATTTGCCTGAATCCAGCTGTTTGGGTATGTGTCTGAATACCATCATCTTCACCATGCATTGTTTGTAATTGACCACAAATGTGGGCATCATATTCCACTCCACCTACAAGCCAAACCAGAAATCATTACCAGTCTTACTTGGACTTATTCTCTAGTTTGCTTTTTATTCAACACTGAAAGAACGATCTAAATTATCATGCTAGGGAGTAGAGCGGGGTCAAAACAAACATTTTGCCCAAAAATGATACTTTAAAAAAAATCCCAACCTTTTTTTTTTCTGTTTTACTTATTCCCAAGTTCCCAATGCATAATTTTATACAAAACCAATTACATAGCTCAGTGATTTACTGGCAAAGCTGGCCAGAAGAAATTATCTGGCTTTAGCTAATGTGTGTGCCTATTTACAATCAAAACAAATCCATAGAAAATTGCAAAATAGCCACAAAGAAACAAACAAACAAAAAAAAACCCACCCCAAAACCACACACACACACACACAAAAAAACCCAAGTCAGAAATGCATTAGAGATGATACAACATGCAAGCTGAGAGAAGTCCACTTTGCATTAGGTTTTCACCAGATAACCGATAAACTGTGGTTCAGAGAACGGATTCAGTCTCTCAGATCAGGTGTTAGTTATTTTTTCCAACATTTAAATGCATATGGAGTTTCATTGGCTTGGGAAGCACAGTGTTTTCTTTTTGCCCTTTTCATAGTTTCTTTCTTTTTTTTTTTTAAGGCTTAGTTTGCACGGTTAACGGATGCACAGACTGACCTTACCAGAATTACTCAGATGTTTACGGTTACCCATGGGTTTGAGAGGGCTGGAGATTCAGGGCTATCAGGCATTAGGCCACAGAGCTGCGTGTGCATCACACTAACACATGACCACGTAAACAGGGTGTGATCTGATACCGGTGTCTTGAACATGAAAAGTACAGCCAGTAACATTGCAATCACGCCTGTGTGTTACTTCTGCTGACAAATATCTTTGTTGCTGTTGTTGTTGAAGTGTTTCTGAAACAATAAGGATGCCCTGGGGAGGAGCACAGGCTCTTGTTTTTTTATATAGTTTGCGTAAACTGAAATTTCTAAGCCAAAAATATAAATGAAACAGTTATGATTATTTTTTTTTAATTGCACAACAAATAATTTCAGGTTATTGTATGTATTTTCTCCAAAATGACCACTGGGCACAACTCTCAGTCAGAGATTTCGTTGGACACAGCCCAGAGTTCATTTACTCACTTACCTCAAAGCAACTGCCTCCTAAAAATATGTTGGATTGCAAATATGTTAAACCCCAAATTTTGCTGTAATTGCATGTGCCAACATTAAGTCCTACATCAATAAGAAACCCCACTGATGTCAGCATGACTTGTGACAACACAAGATTTCCCTTCCCTCAGTACAGCTATAAAACTGGATCCTTGGTGAGTATATTTGAATTATGTGGATTATATATGATTAAACAGATTTGGATTAAATCACAGCAATGGGCTGTTTTATCAAGAACATACTGTCAGGACCACGTTGATGTACAGTAATCAAGGTGACCTTACAGACTTATTACAACTCCGATCAACTTCAGCGGGTGAGGATTTCTTATTTATTTATATATTTTACTCTGCAAAGAGCAGGCTGCAGGATGTAAGGAGTTAAAACGCTGCTTTTCTGATGAATAGTTTTCATGCCTTAAAATTATGATTCGGGCAACAAAGAGCAATTTTTCTTGCAGGGGAAGCCAATCTCAGCTAAACTCCTTGAGCTCCGGTTCATTCATCAGGACAGAAAACACGGCTGGCTGCGCCTTGCCCTAGCAAGCAAGAAAATCTGAGTAAAGGAGAATAACATCCAAATAAACAAACTCCCACCCAATCCAAGCTTGCCCAGCATATCACCACACTGTCTTGCCTAATTTTTACAATATGCTCTGAATATTGCTGCGAAGTCTTACTTCTTATTTCTGCGGTTACTCTCCGTTTAACCAACAAATTCTTGTATAAATGTACAGTAGGGTTAACCATAAATGACAGAAACACATTTCTTCGTCAGCAGAGGATACAGCTGAGCAAAGAATTTGGTGAGACGATGCTGCAATAGCTAGCAGCTAACCAGAGAGCTAAACTCCAAAAGCTTCAGACGATTCACAGGCTGCTGCTCCGGTAGAAGAGCTCTAACAGCTTGTGGATGTGGATGCTGATACACATCCTCATATTTAATCTGGGTAACATTTGGCAACCATCTCTACAGAGGTCATTTGGAGGGTAGGGAGGAAAAAGACCTGATGGATATAAGAACGGAGAAAAAAAGACCCAGGCTGCCAAAGTCTGGGGGTTTGGCAAAGTAACAGAGATAAACTAATCAGCAGCACAGCTTTCCTGCACCAAGGCTTTCTGATTTCCGCACAGAACCCTGTGCCTCTCTCCTTTGGATTAAGCAGCCCAGGAGTTCCTGAACCAGCTCTAACTTTAAAGAGAAAGGAAAGGAAGGAAGGTAACTGTAACAGATATACTTCCCTGAAGTTTGCTGCAAGTCATACATCAGCTGACAAAGATTTTTAGCCCAAGATACCATGTAAAAATTTCAAAAGGCTTTCTGGGGGTGGAAAGCTGTTATATCATCTATGAATGTTTTGTGCTGCATTATCTCTCGTACACACACGTGTGGTGAAGGTTATGTGCTGAACCTCTGGGTTGGCATCTACATCGAAGTAACTGAGTTATGCAGTCAAGTTGTGGTGAAGCCACAGGTCTGGAAACTTCCTCCCCTTCAACATCTATTCTCTAAATGATCCCCCCCACCCCACCCCATCCTCTCCTCCACCAAGGACATTTTTAGTAAGATTGCTGTGCAGCTAATTACATTACCATGGCATCCAAGTACCACACAGTCATGAGACCTACTTCTTTTAACAGCCCTTGGGTCTGGAGAGAGGAGTTAATAGGGAAAAACACCCTTATGTTTGGAGAGCTGAGGCACGAGGTCAAGTCATTTGTCCAACACCGCTGCAGAAGATGCACTGGGCAGGAAATTGCTCACTGTGGAGCAGCTGCCAGAATGGACTAGATGCCAAAGCAGCTGCATGACCACCTACTTAACCAGCCACCATGCCCTCAGAGCTGCTCTCAGGAGACAGTGCTGGGACTCCAAGAGGAAACTCTGAGAAAACAGAGCAAAACACCTGCTCCCCACCTGCCTCCAGTTACATCATCAGCACTCACAGTAGCATCATGCTGAACTGATGGCCCCAGGGCCACGCCAGCTTCCCAGAGTCCTTCTTTATGGAGTCCTGGTGCCTTCTTCTGCAAAGGTAAAGCAGATGTTTGGGCAGCCTGTCCCTAGCAAAGTTCTCCCTGCAGATGGGAGCAGCACCGATGCCCACCCCAAGCATCACAGATAGTGTGACCGTGGTCTGCCATTAGAAAATTTCAGTGGCAAAAGCCAGGGCACCTGGAATTTTAACATGGCCAACTTCACCTGTCCTCTTGTCCAGTCGCGGGGTTGGAGTTGCACTGTGTGTTATTCAGATGGTATTCCCTGACTACAAGCTTCCTGTAGACAATGGTCTGAAAGAAGCCACCACTTGCATGGATCTCCCATGTGTCCTGTCTCATTTGACCTTGCCTGAGACTTGACTTGTCCAAGAGAGCTATTCTGATCCCTCTCAGCTCTTCGAGAGCAAAGCCCTAACTTGAAGAGCTATTTTCTCCAAGCTATTCCTCCACACAGAATTACTCTCTATTTCTAATTATTCTCACTGAGTTCTCTCATCTATTTCCATTTGTTTCCTCCAACAGACTCTTTAGTCGCATCTGTGCTACTTGGAGGAGTTTGCTCATGACTTACTGCAACCTGCTGTTTATTTGCCTGTCACAGCTATTAGGTCCATCTACACCCCGAAGTGTTATCTTTGGTCTTGCCATGTCTCACCATTCTAATGCTAAACTCTTTCTTCCTATATACCTTACAGCATTTCCACCAGGTTATTACTAAAAACATGGAGCAGAGGGATTAAGCCCCACTTGTGGAACACTCACCCTGCCCAGTCCCACCTCCAGCTGAACCAGCAGCACAACGAGCTTTTTGATGGAAACAGGCTCAACCACAGCAGTTTGATAAGCTCATAATTTATTCAATTAACATAAACTCACAGCACCGCTTCCTGAACCTGTCAGCCAGCTGAACTAAGGCAACCCACTGAATACTAAGATACATTCTACCCGTGGACTATCTTACTGCATTGAGCTGAGGTCTGATAAAACCCAGAGTGGACTCCAAATAGCCAGGAGTGAAGAACTTTGGCCTTAGAAGAGACCTTCTAAGATAAAACTTGTTCAAACATTTGCCAAACCTCCTCCCCCACCCGGGCATCATGGTGGTGTTCTGCTGTAGCTAAGTCAACATGTGATACTTACAGCAGCAGATTAATTAATCTAGATAACGGAAACAGTAGCTTATAATCATAAATGAGAGAGCTGAAACCACAGAGGACTACAGATTCCCTATGGCGTGGTGGCATTTTTTTTTAAGTGTCCAGTGTTTTTAGAGGAGCAGCAGTCAGCTGGATACAGCCATGGACTGTCGGTGGTGGAGAGGGAAAAGAAAACCCTACTCCTGCCCACCAGCATACACGCTTGAAGCTGTGGGAGAAGCAGCTGCCTAGCTGTTCATTAGAGAAGGGGTTTGCCAAACACACTCCCTGATGCTCTGTTATGCAAGGTAGTACGAGGTGTATTCTCTCCTTCCACAGAGAGACGTAGTCTAAAAGCGTTCGTATTTAGCTCTCCCATCCCCCTAAATCTTCCCCACAAAGGACGCTGTCACCACCAAAGCTTTGCAAGAAGGATCGTTTATATATCTGACAACCTTTAAACCCCCAAAGAAAGGGAAAGGGAAGCAGTAAAGCTCTCTGAAGAGCTCTTTGGTGGAACGAGCAGAATTATGAGCAGCAGGAGAAATATGAGTAATTAAGACAACAGTATATCTATATCTTACAGCTGACAGAGCGAAGCTGCAAGTTAGCTCTGGGCAAGGTGTTAGCAGAGGAAAGAACTGAGCAGACTGTTTCTAATGTTCTTGTTGAAAAGCCAGCCCGGGAAAAAGGCTAAAGGGACAATTTCATTAAAAAGAAGGAAGTGGGCTGGCGTAAGAGAGCGGTTAGATGCAGACTTGTAACATTAAAGGAGCAGGTCAACAGCTATCCGTAACAAGACAAGCAATCATTTGGGGAGTCAGCCAACATGGCACTCTTGCTGTTCTTAAAAGAAAATGCTCTTAAATTATCTATCAGTGAGTGGTACAGAAATTTAAAGCGATGGAATTGCACGGCAGCACAAAACAAAGCGTTGGGGTGGGTTGAGGCTGATGGAGAGCAAGCTGTGACTTTCTCCAATGAGCAGCCCAAAATGGAGCATGGTTTTAGGCAGTCGCCGCTCATCCAGAGCCAGCGTGGTGGCCAGGACACGGTGTTCGCTCCCGATCGTGATCTGACCAACACATCCCCACGCCAGGTTCAGGTACCAGGACCGGAGCTGAGGGTGCTGAGCAGCCCCAGGTGTGATCCGGCCTGTACCCCCCGCACAGAGGGGCCGGATCCGCTCCCACGCCACAGCTCCTCGACAAGTGCATAAACTCTATTTCGCTCCTTCCTCCGGCACACGGCATGCTCCAGCGATTCCCCAGCTGGCAGGACGGCCCTTCGCAGCTACAGCAGCATAGTTTATAGCAGCCCCGGGGCTGTGTTTTCCATCTAGTATATATAAGTGAATTAGTGGAAAATTTGAGCTTACACAAATCACAGAGCCAGCACACAGTTTGTCATGGCCAGACAGCCTTTTCTCAGGGCTGGAGCTGCAGTAATGACGTGCAGTAAAGAAACTGCAGGCTGCATCCATGGTTCCTGGGTTTAGAGCTGGGAAAGGAAGTGCTGATAGTTGAGAAAAAAATAAAGGAAAACAAAAAAAAAGACCAACAGCAGCTCTCATATCTACATGGATTGAATGCATGGCCAACAAAGTCACCTGGGACTTGCAGCTGAAAAGATCGAAATACAGATATTTGGAAGGAGCAGCCTTCCTCCCTCGCCTCCCAGGTTCCATCTGTGTGAAGGAGATGGGAATTACACAGAGCGCAATATTTGGGCAGGAGAAATGGCAGAGGGGTTGCTCCACATTTACATTACTGTAAACAAGAGCCGTGTTTGTCCAAACGATAAGAGCAGTAGCCAAGGCAGAGCCAGAGGGCACCAAATGAGGGTCACCAGCTGCAACCGCTGCTGCCACCCAAGAAGAGGAGCTACATGCCTGCAGCAGGATGGAAGACAGGGGAGCTCAGGAGGTGCCAAAATTCTCTCACTACAGTTTTCAACCGATTGCCCCAGTACACATCTCACAACGTCTTGTACAGCCGAGCTTTGAGCGATGCTCTGGCTGAATGCCCCAGCAGCTCCTCCTTCCTGCTATGCCTCTCTCTACTCGCAGCTACACATCCCAGCCCTTCTAAAGAATTTGTGTGGCCCTATCAACTGCGCCAGTGCTAACTTACCCAAAAAGTCCACCTGGAACACATGTAGACATTGAAGCACAGCGTGGGTACGCCCTATCTCATTTTCCTTTCCTACTTTTCGGCCAGTGCCGCAGTGAGTGATGGATCACACCTTTCGTGACAGCTCCCATCACTTGCCTGACATAGAGAGTCCAAAGCAAAGGGGTTTGCCTCTTACAGACATTGCCATTTTCTCTACCACAAAGTGTGCATGGCTGTGCAAGGAGCCTGTGCTGCCCTTACCTACACAAGGTTGATGGGGACCCTGCTCTCTGCGTATCTCAAATCACAAACTCTTAACGGCTCCTTAAAATACATGCTTGCATTCAGCCCATAAATTAAAACAGATAGTCAACTCCTGCTTGTAGATCTAACTCCTTCCCGTGTGGCTCCATCATGTACCTACGGTCTTGTGCTCCCTATACATTTCCACCTCCCACTTCAGCCACATCCTAGCGCTGATTGAGAGCACCAGAGTGTGTAGCCCTTAAAACCTCAAAGATTTCTCACTTTCCCGAGCACTAAAACGCATCTAAAATTAGGAAAAATGGCCTCCTGTCACGTTGTTGACTTGCCAATGAGTTTATTTACTCACTCATCCCGCGGAGCGACTGTTGTTTCATGGAAATGCAAAAGCATTTAATAATCTCCCACCGCAACAGCAGCCAGAGCTACCTGAGACTCGCCCCCGTGCCAAGCAAAGACAATCACACCACTGAAACCGCTCATCAGCTGCTCCTCTTGTAAAGGTGAGCATCTTTACAATTCCTTGGGATTTATATTGTTAGGAAGCGAGCTCAGAATTTCATATTATTATCATATTATAGGCGGCATCCCTTTGATAAAGGGTCAAAGATCAGGAAGACAAGAAAAATAAGGAAATAAAACCCAGGAACGGTCAGATCTTTCGCTGGCATAATTGGACACCGAAGTCCACGGAATTCTGTCCATTAGCAGGAGTGGGTGATCTGACCCATATGCTTACCACTTTCAAGTACAAAGATTAAAACAACATGTCTAACAGCAGAAATGGGTTATATTACATTTCAGAGAGGCTTGGGTCACCTCAAATTCTGGAGAAATTTTCAGCCTGCCATCATAAAGACTTCAAGGCTGTTTACTCAAACTTCTCAATAGCTCCTTCTAAAAAAGGATGATGAGCAACCATGGTGGGTAACACGGATTTTTAATGTAATCTGTTTATAGTTTTAGAACAATTTCCAGAATAGAACATTTTTTTTAAATGTCCTGAGCCTTTAGCATTCTCACTTTGATCATCTCCCATCACGTTACGGTTCAGAACAGAACGTGATGGAGCCAGGCTAACGAATCTGCCAGAAATGACATCAGAAAGCCAAGTGACCTAAAAAAAAAAAAAAGTGCTCTATTTGAGCACCACCACGCTCTTCTTGAACATTTTTCTCTCTTTTTATATATATATTTTAATTAATGTTTTACTTTGACTGGATTTATTTTGCTTGCATGAAAGCTCAGAGCTTGTTCGTAGAAAAAACTCTTATTGGAAACAAAAGGAGCCTTATTTGACCAAGGGAAGACTGTAGGAGGTCCTCAGATAACAATAGCTAACAATTCTTTTTGGGGTTGAGCAGTTTAAATAAGGAACACTTTCTTAGGAGGTTAACTCTAAATAATAACCGTGGATTTTGTAACCCGTGGACAAGAGAGATTGGTCTTTGACAGAGTTTATATTACTAACCTGATGCAAGCAGACAGCTGCAAAAATGAAGTGATATCAGTGATAAAAATATTCTTCCTACGTTTCGGCAGGAGGAATTGCAGTGTAGCAAAGGGCAAATCCCACTGGCCCCTGTGCATGCAAACAGTCCTCACACGGAAAGACAGGGACTGACTGACACAGCGCTACTGACCAGCAGACACACTGAGGTAGTCCGTGTTCACTGTGGACATTTTTTAATGCTTCACGTCAAATTTCCCACGTGGAGCTTGTGTTCCTATTAAAAACTTTACACAATAGCATTTCTTGCCCTTTTAATTCAAGGCACGTTAGAAGTGGCAAATAACTTCATTTTTTTTAGAAAAAAACATTGTAATGATAGCCTCCCCTCCCCTCAGATCTGACTTAGAAATAGATAATTTCTAGTACTAAAAGTGATTAAATTTGGTGCATTTCCAACTTGTATTTTAACAATGCATTACCTCCTGAATTGCTGCAGAAATATTAATAGACAGCCTGATATGGAACTTTTGCCTGTAATGCCCTTGGAGAACCATAATCACAGTGAGTGGAGCAAGAGAGATGTGAGAGTGCACTGAAGGTGGTGGCCCTATCCCCCAGCTTCTGAGAGCGACCCTCGGTCAGGCACTTTCCATGCAGTAGCACAGATGAGCAAAACCTCAAAGCCTAGACTTTGTCTAGCAGGAGATGAAAACCCTACTACAGACATTCATCTGCCTCATACTCACCCAAAATACCACCAAAAAAATTCAATTGACACCAACTAGAGCTACACTGAGCTTCTCCAAATTAGCCAGAATTAATTTTTGACATAGCATACCTTTAAATTTCATCTGGAGATGTTTGCAATTCTAATCTCAGCCAAAATGCTTGTATAGCATTTATCTACCTGAATTTTATCCTCGTGACACAGCCTCATTAAAAGTAACAATCATTAGGGCTACCAGGGACCTCAGACCCCCCTCCAGTGCCCCCCTGCCACAGGCAGGGACACCTGAACCAGCCTAGAGTGCCCAAAGCCCCGACCAATCTGGCCTTGAACCCTGCCAGGGAGGGATCCAGGGGCAGCCCCAGCTTCTCTGGGCAACCTGTGCCAGGGCCTCCCCCTCCCCGGGAAGAATTTCTGCCTCCCAACCCCTCTCCAGCTGCCCTCCTGCAGCTGAAGGCCGTTCCCCCTGGCCTGGCCCTCCCTGCCCTTTTCACCAGCCCCTCTCCAGCTTTCCTGGAGCCCCTCAAGGGACAGGAAGGGGCTTGGACCTTTCCCCAGAAGCAGTCTTCTCTCTGGGCTGAGTCAGCCCAGCTGTCCCAGCCTGGCTCCAGAGCAGAGGTGCTCCAGCCCATGGATCGCCTCCATGGCCTCCTCTGGACTCGCTCTAACAGCTCCGTGTCCTTCCTGTCCTGGGGACCCCCAAGCTGGACGCAGCACTGCAGGAAGGTCTCCCCAGAGCGGAGCAAAGGGACAGAATCCTCTCCCAGACCTGCTGGTCACACTGCAGGCGATGCAGCCCAGGACATGGGTGGCTTTCTGGGCTGCAAGTGTCCATCACTGGCTCATGTGGAGCTTCTCATCCCCGAACACCCCCAGGTCCTTCTCCCCAGGGCTGCTCTCCCCTCATTCTCCACTCAGCCTGTCATTGAGGCTTTGAGGGCTGAAATTCAGGATACCCTTTTGGAAAACCTTTCAGGACTGCCCTTCCGGTCTGCCATAAACCACGTTCCTGCTGTACAAGAAAACAACCCTATTGATTTCTGTCCCTCTAATGCAAGAGCCTCCCTCAAACCCCCAAAATACTGGCAGTAAAAAGTATAAGGAGGAAAGATTTGTGTATTTTGGACCCCGGTAGACTGTGCTAGGGGTTAAGTTAAATTAACTTTCACCAAGTTAAAAAGCTATGAAAGTTTAATCGCAAATGAACTCCGGTGGGCAGCTTGGTAGCTCACAGACAAATGTTCTCATTTTTATTCTTTATAGGCAGTGCTCAAATCATCATAAACCATATTTAAGGAGGGAGAAATTTCACGAGGGGAGGGAGCTGGTTTATAGGACAGAATAAGAGAAAAAGACAACTTACTGTTTTAAAATTTAAATCCGGCAAAATTACCAGAAATGCTGCTGGAAACAGAATGCTGAGAATTCATTATTTTGTTTCAAAGTTAGTTTATCATAAATCTGCCCTCTGACACGTAATAACTAGTAACGTTTCGAAGGTTATTTGATAGTAAGTTCAACAGTGTAGGTGACTGAACATGTGAGCTGCATGATAATGAGTCCCAGGGGAAATCAGGCTTTAGGATGCAGGGTGAAGCATCCCCAGGCTTGTATTCAAATGGAAAAAACATATTCAAAAGTTTATTGTTTATCTCCTAAGAACATCAAATAATACACAGTCCTTCAAATCAAATGTATAAAACACGCTAGAGAACTGTTTGCAGGGGGGAAAAAATGCCTGATTTGATCCAAATTCAAAAAAACCCCTAATAGCTTGTACACGGCCACGCAGAGAGTGATTTTGATACAAAAAGTGGAGGGGAGTATTTCGGGTTGTTCTTTTTCAAAACTAAAAGGCACAGCAAGTCAATTTGCTCTTGCATCAGGCCCTAGAAAGGGGAGCTAGAGAGCGTTAAAACTAGTTGCTTTCAAACCCTCAGCGTTTCAGCACAATGGAGTTCTTTAAGTGTGACAAATACAAATCGCGCACCTCATCCTGAATTTCATTTCCAAAGTGTGGTGGCTGTAATTGATTAATCTGTAGTGTACAAACTAATCTAAAGCTGATAATAAGAGCAAAAGATTTGATTTTTTTTCAGCGAGGAGGTGTGGTGTGTACACCCCACTCCAGCAGTATAATAGAGCCCCACCTCTCAGCTCGTTAAGCTCTTAAATAGAGAGTCTGAGGCTGCCCTTACCCAAGCCAAGGGTAGTTTTGGTATTAGCTGGGCTGGAAAAGCATGTAATACAGAACTTTATATATATATACATGTGTATATATATATGCATACACACACACATAAACTCTCTGCATCACAAATGCCAAGGGCAGCGGCATTTCAAGCCTGTAACTAACTACCCAGCTGCTGGCATCCTGCCACCCCACCATGCAGTGGGGATGGAGGGGACAGGAGCTGGGTCACCCACCTACTCCTGCCCTCCCTGGGTATCTGCAGACTTCAGCACTGCTGCTCATTCCCAGCCTGCATGTGCTTCTCTACAATGAAAAGTTTACAGATGAGGCTCTGAGTAAAAGGATTGTTGTTGAGTTTGGAGAACTCCACTGCTGGATTTCCATTAGAGGGGAACATTGCAGCTATTAAAAGTGATCAGAGGTGACTCCTGCTGTTTAGGCATGCAGTCGTACCTGTCAAGCTCACTAGCTGCCTTCTTTTACCATCATTACCTAGTCCTCCCCGTATCAAGAGGTGGTTATTTCATAACACATTTTGGCCACTGAGAACAAAACGAGACTTTCCTTTCAGGTATCTTTCAATAACCAAAATGCATTTTCCACACATCTTTTTAAATTGTCCTCCTTTTTTAATTCGTTACTTAAATTGTTATGTACCCTATACTTAAGCAGTGAAAAGTTATGCAGCTTATATCTTGCTTAACATCACTCTATCAGCCCTAACTCTTAATATTATGAATGCTTTTTTCAGCAATTCAACTGGCAGAGGTTTCCTGACACACCACAAATCCTAATTATCATCAAACCTCTAAATTCTACACTGACAAAAAATCAGAGGTAGAAACGCTCTTGTCTTGACAAGCTCTAAAATATCCAATGAAAGTTTGTTTATTCACTTCTTATATTAGCATATATTTCTAACATGCCCATTTTCTGTCCCTTAACTTTAGGAAAACAGCATCATTTAAATACCCACCGAAGGCAGAGATGAATAAAAACAAGCAGAGAGGCATTAAAGCTGTCTAAAATGCTTTTTACTAGTCTTAATAAAGAATTACTAAAGAGAAGGTGATTGAACCCAAAACCTAGCTCAGTGTGAAGGTTACAAAGAACATAAATTTAGAGGAGATGGCAAACTTTCCAGACTCATTCCTCGAAATATTATGTTACCCACTGCTCAACTTTTTCTAGTGTTTACCCATGAGACACACTGGGAAAATTAGGGCTATATTAAAATACAAAAGAAATGAGAAAATGGCCACAGATCTGTCAATACAAATATATTAAATAAGAAAAAAGTTGGTTTAGACCGTTCTCTATTTTTTTTTTTTTTTGTCCTGGAATAATAATAAAGGAGCTAAAATTGTACATTTTCTATGATTCTCTGATTTCTAGATGAAGTTAGTTCTGCCTGGCGCCTCAGTATTAAAATGTGCATAAATCAGCGTGCTCATTTTCCTATCAAGCATAAAGCTCCTGGCTGCTGGTTATCGGAGGCATTCGCAGATCCACACCGAGCGGCTCGGCTCAGCTCAGGGTCCTTCCTCTGTGTGGTCTTTCAGAACTGTCGTTATCAGCTTTCTGTTTATTATTGTGCTCAGTTTAAAGGGAATTTGCCAAGTGATCCCTGGACTCCAATCTTTAGGCCTGTTGTCAGGACAAATTAATTTCTGTGGAAACCCACTGTGCCTCAGATACCATCTAGGAAATGTAGGATTAATGGAGTCCCTGTACAACAAGCTTTGTAGTGCGGCTGCTGGGGGAGGGGAGCAGGCTCCTGGAAGGGAGAAATAACAAAAATAAAGCCCCTGCACTTTGGGTTAGTTTGGGGGGGACAACAGGACTTCTCTTTTATTTTTATCCCATTGATTAAAATCAGGGATATTGAAAATCCAACACGAGAACTGAGCACGGATGGGCAACTTGTTCCCAGAAAGGGTAGCGGATGGGAACTCTGCACAACCAAAGATGAGGGGCTGGAGGTCTAATTATCAATAATTTGTATTTTACACGCTTGAGCCAATCTCTTCAGTAGGCAAAAACAGGATATTAAAAGAAACAGTCTCCTGTGAATCTTAGCAGAAAATAATGAAACTCAATACATGATATTTTGGAAAAGGGGTATTAAAGCTGGATTTCCTAAAGGAACGGGTCATTACTTTCTTAGCTGACATTTGAGGCTTCTTTTTTTTTTTTTTGTTCAAGATGCATATTACTTCACTCTTAAAAATGTGTCACTGCCACTGTTCTCACAATAAGTATATTTTTTTAAAATACATTCCTGCCTAAAAAAAAGCTGTTATTTTTCTTAGCGATGCTAAATTAGGTTTAAATTTAGAGCTGTAAAAGGTAAAGCAATGTTTAATCTCACGTATTTCTGAAGAGAAGAGAGAAGAGAGAAGAAGAGAGAAGAGAGAAGAGAGAAGAAGAGAGANATGAGGTTTAAATTTAGAGCTGTAAAAGGTAAAGCAATGTTTAATCACACGTATTTCTTAAGAGAAGAGAGAAGAGAGAAGAAGAGAGAAGAGAGAAGAGAGAAGAAGAGAGAAGAAGAGAGAAGAAGAGAGAAGAAGAGAGAAGAAGAGAGAAGAAGAGAGAAGAGAAAATTCCAATATGGTTTTATCAATCCTTCCCTCATTTTCAGGAGGATGACTCTGCCCATGGTTAGATATACAGGTTTAATAACTTACACATTGGAAATTCCTGCTCTTATTCTTTTCTCTTAAAAAATAAATCAGTTGATAATATATAGGACAAAGTAGACACAGGGGTCCACACTCTGTATTGTGTTACAGCTTGTGACTCCCCTGTGGCATCGGTGAGTTGTAAATCAGCCCTGAAGTTAGCCAAAAGTGGCACTAAAACACTGAATGGATTTTTAAAAAATATATAAATATATAAATATATAAATACACACACACACACATATATATATAGACACATACCACTCCTTAAAGGGCAAATGCTATAAGCAAAATTTTACTTTCTAACATGGTGATGTTAGGAAATTAAGCCAGTAACAGCAGTGCCAATTCTCCCACAGTGCCAGTTTTGCCACAGTGTCTTTCCAGCACGCTTCTAATGCCTGATAAGCTATGCAGATGCTGAAGCTGCAGCAGAAGGCTGCTTTCACGCACCTCGCCAGTTTGCAACTACGTCAGTGTACGCTGCTGCTTTTCCTTCCAAGGGCAAAGCCAGGAGCACTGCAACAATTCATTGCAAGAATCCCACATTCACTTCTGAGAGGTGTTTCTGGAGAAGATGAACTTGGGGAGATTATTTTATTAATCGTAAACTCACCTGCATGTGAGAACTACTGACTTTTTATTAAATATTCCAGACGGGCACATTCTTCCCTCACTAAAACATTTAATCTTGAGAGACTTTTGATATGGCAGTTTTTACTATTACAGAAATTCAATTAACTCCATAATTATGAATACAATTACCACTGAGTGTTACATGTGATCTGGTGGTCGCGGCTACATGGCACCCACATACACCCTGTTTCATGGCTTAAAACTTGCAGTAATAACAACAACATCAGGCAAAAATGTTGCTGATGCAGAGCTTGACTGCAGTGAGCACATTAACTGCAACCAGTGGGCTGGATTCCTAGCTTATAGAAAGTCACCTGAACTGGGACAATTTACCTCAGGTGTCAGCCTGGCTCCATTAACTCCTTCCAAACTCAAACCCACAGCAAAGGCGGTAAGCGAAGCCCTTGGGGTTTATGGGGGGGGGGTGTGGAAATTGTCATTTAGAAAAGGAAAATAAATGTGGTAGAGAAAGGAAACGCGATAATAAAGTCTTTTAAAACTTTACAGACTTGCATGCTGAGGAAAGAGCCAAGGGAAGTCTGGGGAGGGTTGTCCCAGTGCTGTGCTGAAGGCCCTCAGCACCAGGCACAATGACACGGTGTTTTGGGGTGGAGGTGGCAGGTCAAGAGGCAGGATTGATCAGTCTGTGCTTGGCGCTGCCCGGCAGGAGCCGTCATGCAAACCGGGCTGCAGGTTGCCCTCACAGCAAGGAGGGGGGCCGCAGGCTGGACTGCTGCCAGGCTGAGCCTGAAAGCACTTCACCACATCTTTAGAGATGGATAAAGCATGCCAGATTTTATGCTGTGCCACAAAGTGCCACGCTGGGGT
Source organism: Zapornia atra (assembly GCA_013400835.1). NCBI lineage: Eukaryota > Metazoa > Chordata > Aves > Gruiformes > Rallidae > Zapornia > Zapornia atra. The sequence goes on from VZTU01011576.1 coordinate 290,483, forward strand.
CAGCAAAGGGGCTGAAGGGTGTTACATTTGGGGGTTTTCGGACCAAGATGGCTAAAAGCAAAGTTTAAGAGTATGGTTGTGGTCTGGTCTCACTGGGAGCTCAAGACGGAACTCAGCACTCACAGTCCATACACGCCTTCCTACAGCACTGCGAGTGATGATCACCGTGCAAAAGTGACCACCCATCTGCTGATGTCACGCAGCCTGAGCATCTGGGACATCTGCCACGTCACAGGCATTTGTGGACTCCTTGCTGATCATCTCCATCAATGCATTAGGTACACCGCACCCCCTGCACGTTGGAGGTCAGGTCGCATCGCTACACTACACCATAAAGAAGGGAAAAGGTCTTAGATGGGCTTAGATCCTTTCCGATATCACACAAAATAATCCAGGTATCACTCACTCCATCAATCTTTTGCTTAGAATTAGCAAAGCTCCACTTTGCAAAACTAAGCCTAGCTCCCCAAATGTCAATGCTACTCTACCAATCTCTGCCAGATGAAGATCTGGCCCAACATACTCCTATTCATCTAGAAAGAACCCATTTCTGCTGACACAGCAATATCTCCAGCAACCTCCACTTGCTCCTCTTTGCACATGAGTTTTTTCCCACCGACAAGTGGGCAAAGCTCCTTCACCACAGCAACCCAGGCTTTGCCAAGAGACGTCCATGGACTTTCAGCACACAAGAAACCAACTATAATCACTCTTCAAGTAATTTAAAATCAGAATTGGCCGTGTGGCTTCTCTAAATAAAAAAGGGATCCACAAGCTACAGATCTGAATGCAAAGCTGATGTGAACACTCCAAATACAAAGCACAGTCACAGCTCAGCCCTGATGCTAGTCACTGCTGTAAAATTATTGCACATGTTTGGAAAGACAAAAAAAGGGAGGGGTATAATAAGAACAGGGTCAAAGCATTTCCAGGCTTGCCAAGGGTGAGGTCTTACCAATGGAGCAGAACACTTAAGCTTTAATGGAAAACTGCAAATGCAAATATATTAAAAATGAGCCATAAAATAAACTTCTGATGGAAATTCATGTCTTGGAGCAGGAATGACATGAGTATTTTCTAACACGTTGAGCCCACTGTACACATGCATTCGTGCTTTCCTCCTGCCTGGCACTGTAACCACAAGAAGAGGTAACTTAACCGCCCTGGTAACACAAGTTTTCCAGTCTTGGGCTATGAAACCTGTATCTGAAGAACCCGGTTAAACCTGCAATCCCAGTCAGTAAGTGAAAACCATGGGAAAGACAGCATCAGAGGGCTCAGGGCAGCAAGATCCCAACCCAGCAGCCCTTAGCCTTAGCCATCCTTCCCAAACACACCGGATGTATCGCCGTGCATCCAGCCACCAGGCCATTTGCTTTCTAAAACAACATCTCACTCGGCTCTGCTGTGGGAGAAATTCAGCCCTTATTCCTCTTTAATATTCACAAGGTACTGAGCTCCATTAACAGCCAAGTTTTCATTTCAGAAACAATCCGACATTTACAAAGAACCATTCCAGCCCTGGTTTCACACCGGTTCTGTTTAGGTTTGGGGTTTTTCTTCCCATTATCACTGTTATTACTATCACTGTAGAAGTGATTAAAAGATCCTGGACTTCTTATTAAGACAGCCCAGATCTACTCCCCTCTTCAGCATCAAGACCCATTCTGCTGGTTTATAAACAAGAATAATCTTTCTGGGGATGGAATGTGAAGCATCGCCTGGTCCTCTCCTCCCTCAGAAACGGGAGCACTTCTGCTCTTAAAACTGGACGCAGGAATTATTCCAAATAGCTAAAACAGTGGCAAAAATATTTACTATGTAATCCCAAACGCTCCCCAGATCCACTCGTAAAACAGGAAAATAATAGAAGAGCAGTAACAAGCTGAATCTTCAGAATACTCAGGAAGTCAAGGAGAGACATCTTTGATGGAAGTCAGCAGCACGAGTCCCTCCATCTATTTTCAGGTGATCATTTGCTGCAGTGTAGGCACACAAGGCTTATGCTTTTACAGAAAAAGGCTGTTTTAGCTGCAATTTTGGGAAAACGTGCTTTTGTTTACCAAGATAGCCCAGCAGTTTAACCATGGATGTTTGTGCATCAGACCTCCTTTCCATATTCTTCGTTAAATAGGAATTCAAAAGAGTCTTAGGCTTAGATTAAATGCTTTCAAAAATCAATTCTAGGCTGGCATAGAAGTTAACCAGTCTGACCTTGTGATTACAGACTAAACACTTCCTCAGGAAACTAAAGTGGAAGAATATTTCATGTTCCAGTGATTATTTGAGACAGTATCACCACATATAAAAATGAGAAACCATGGCAATATTTAAGGAAGTTTATCTACAGATAATTGCACGAGGCGTTAACAGAGAACTCGCTTGGGGGGCTGGGACTGCGTAGTATTAAAATACACGAGCAGTATTCAGTACACAATTCATCCAAACTGTAAGAATCATTTTGAATTCCATGTAGCGTGGCAAAAAAGAGAATCATATAACCCAGTTCCTACCTGATTACACCAATATTTCTTTAATTTTTTTACCTCTGGAACCTTACTATTAAGATACACAGTGGCCAAGAAAGCAGTAGTAAGATACATACTAATTCTAATGGCTAAAGAGCATCTTCCAAACTACCTCGGGAAGGATACAAAACAGTTCCCAAATATACTTCTTCAGTTCCATGTTCCTGAGGCCAGAGCACATATTTAATGCCCAAGTACTCATGTGTCTTTTTCCATTCTTACTAGTGTCAATAGCAGTGTAACACCAGAGCCTTCGAATAAACGTTTGCATTGGTTTGATCATATAAGCACACTACCCGTTAATTAAATCCAGTTTGTATTTTTAAAGTGATATTCCACGTAGAGCCAAACTGGGATGTATTTGCATCCATCAGCCCTCAGTTCTGGGAAATCATAAATTCATTTGTCAAAGGTAAAAAATACTGAAAGCAGAATTCCCTCTAAATCTTTTGAAAGGGTTTGCTCAAACTCTTGACATAACGTTTTGCTCTAAACAAATTTCTAGACAACCCTGTGATTTTCCATCTCTGAAAATATACTGTTTCCCCTCCATGAAACTAGAACAGAGGGTCTGAGAGAAAGGAAATTATTAAGCATTCTAGTGGGTTTTTTCCAACAAAAACTAAGATAGAGGTCAATGAATAAGTATGTGCAGGCTGGAACTTAAATCCTCTGGGGTGACTGTAGGCTAATTAATAATTAATGCCAGAGACATGGTGTTTGAAATGCAGATGTGATAACTGGAGGCCTGGCAAAGCTGTTCAGAGGAAGCAGATTTGGATGCTATAGGGAATAGGCACTCCCTTGCCGGCTGGCTCTGAAAGCAGACCTGGGTGCAAAGCAGGGCCTATGGTTTAGATTATATTCCCCTCAGCTGTTAATTACCTGAACCTACTTTGAAGTTTTTCTCTTTTTATCCTCTGCATGAAAAGAGATTGGTTCAGCCAAGGGACTTGAAAAAATGATCAAATACATGGAGGAGAGGAGGGGAATAGAACTTCAGATATAAAAAAGATAAGGAAGAAAAACACTCAGGGAAACACACAGGAACACATTAGGAAGTGAGCGAGCGTGGCTCCATGTTTCGAGTGAGTTGTGCTGCTCCAAGTTCTTTCGGCCATTAAACAAACCCCTGTGAGTTTTTGTGAATAGATTTGTTAAAAGGAACCTCTCCCTATATGTATATAGTTTACATTAATTATTTGATGAAAGTACCGTAGGTGATTTCCTATGCTATTTTTAATTCAATAAAGTCATTTAAACCTCCTTATGTTTGGGGCTATTTAATGAGGTGTGCAACGTTAACAGAATCACCAATGAGCTGTTACTACAAGTATTAAGATTTTGGAAAAAAAAAACCAAAACCCCACACCACTCATTTTCGCCAAGAAGAGAGATGGGCACAGCCTGGGTCCCTCCCTGCCACTGAAAGGGAAGGGGTTGTGGGTGGGGGGGCAGGTGCCTTCCAGCACCTCAGCCCTTCGTGGGGGAACCCGAGGGCACCATTTTCACAAGTGGGGAGCGAGGTGTGAGCAGGGTTGGGGGAGGCAGGGCTGGATGGGGATGACGGGGGCACGCTGCCCTCACCCCACCGGAGAACGGCAAGATTTCGGGGACCGCACAGACACCCTTCGAGTGCAGGGAAACAGCCCATTCCCAAAATGCGGGGCGGGTACCTCTTGCGACGCTGCCGCCAGAGCGAAAGACGAGCCCAGGGCAGCCGGGGACAGCCGGGCCAGAGCACCCGGGCACGGCGGGCGGCAGCCGGCCCTGCTCAGCCAGGTCCCTGCGGCGAGAAGGGAGCTCCGAAACCGCCTCACCCGTTTCGTTTTCGCTGACAGACCATCCCCTTTTCAGAGCTTCTCTGGAGTCTCTTTTTTTTGACGCTCTTCCCCCCTCGTCAGAGCCCGGTCGCTCCAAGGCTTCCCCGGCTAAACTTGCCGGCAACTTCCCCAAATCCCTTTGAAACTTGGGGAAAGGGGGAAATTGTTTAATTTCTTTTTTGTTGTTGTTGTTTTTCCTTTGTTTTGTTTCTTTCTTTTCCTAGAGAACAGCGGGGCAAAGCAATCTCTCGTGAACTCAGGGCTGGCTGTGTTTAAAAATTAATTTGAAATGTCTGTGTCTTCAAGGCGCAGGCGTCTCACGCTTAAGCCTATCACCTTGGCATCTCGGCACGGCTCCTCTTCCTGCTGATGCCGGGAACCTCTGCAACCCCCTCCTCGCCCGAAACCAACTATTTATTTCAATTTTTTTACCCAATTTCTCTTTCCAAGCACTATCTTTCACCGTGACGTAAGGGAAACACGCAACCATATGACAGCCTAACGCACAGCTATACACCTGCGTGATGCTCTGGCTCCTTTGGGGGGTGTGTGTGTAAATTCGCGATGTCGCCGAGTTATCCAGCAGTGCGTTGTTTACCTACAGCTAAACAAAGCTTCCAGGTGAAGATGAGGACTCCGTCCCGGGAAGGGGACCGCCTTGATCTTCCCCAAAACGGGCGTGGGAAGCCCGCATCGGTGTTCGCGTCACGGGCGTGGGGTGCCCCAGGGAGAGCCACGCCTGGGAGGGAGAGCGGCTTTTAATGAAATCATAACGTTCAAACAGTTTTCTATTAAATCCTGCTAATTTTCTAGGTGAAGGCTGTGAAGTGAATGTGAGGAAGCATTAAAAGGGAATTGAATTTGCATTCCTTATGCTACAGGCACATGTTTACATGACCTTTAAAACAGAATTAAAGCTGTATCATCAGCAGCTGTAGGCAATTCACATTACTAAGGCAATCAAATCAGAAGGCTAAACTAACTATAAAACATAAATTAAACTGATAGAGAATCATCCTAATTCACTAGGTTTACTTGCAATTTACTTATCCACTACTAGTAATTTCTAAACAGTTTGGAGAAGAAGCAAATAGAAAATACTTGAACGTGGCACTTCAAAAATGTGCTGTCCGAGGGGACAGCCGGCTCTCCCGGGCACTCTTCATTAGCGAGGCCGGGAATAACAGCCCGGGCACGGTGTAAGCCCCATCCCTCGCCCCCGGCTGCCCCGGCAAGGGCGCCTTCCCAGGGGTCCGCGAAGGGCCTACGAGAGGGTACCCCCCAGTCCTGTGCTGCTAAACCCCAACTCCACCGGGTTGGCTCGAAGGTCCCAGAGTCCCTTAGCTCTCCGGAGGAGCCTCACGCATGCCGTTTATTTTCTAAAGGGTGAAATAACTCCACGTCCAACTGAGCTCCCGCCCGCCCTCCCCCAAGAGAGGCACTTTCCAACGGCTGAAGCAAGATTTTAAACCAGTTAATAATCAAAATTAACTGATACAGAAGGTGATTTCATTAAAACTTTGCAGAGTGCATTATTTCCCCGTCTCTGCCCCAGCGCTCCCGGGAGAAGCGGGAACGGCAGCCGGTACCGGGCGGCCCTTGCCCCGCTGCCCCGGTGAGGCCCGGCCGCAGCCGCCTCCCTCCCCCGAGCATCCCCGACTTTGATTTATTCCTATTTATTTCTTGCAGGCGGCGCAGCCGAGGGGCTGCCTCTTCGCCTTTGACAGCGGCTCTCCCGTGCACGCATCCATTTGTCCTGGGGACCGCGGTGATTTATTGCCCGCCCGCCTTACGATGAACTTCTCCCCCGCTCCCCACGCAGCCCCCGGGACTTCCCGCGGCCCCTCCGCCCCGGGGAAGGCAAAGAGCGGAAGGTCCGGGGAAAGGGTGGTGCAGTCTCCAGGGGCTTCAACCGATGGGGCGAGGAGCGGGCGGGGGAGAGAAGGAGGTGCTCCCCCCCCCATCCCGCACACTGGGGGAGAAGCAGCTGGAGAGGGTTCAGCCCTAGCAGTTTGTTTCTGCGGGGTCTGGGGTTGCTGCTGCGGGAACACACACACATACACACACTGAAGCTGGGGCAGGTCGGAGTACAGGGAAAGGAGCAGCGGGGGGGGAGGAATCCCCCGCCCCCTCATCACCTGTCCGCCCGAGGTGCTCCGGGACCGGGCAGCGCCGCGGCCGGAGACCCCCGGAGGCCTGTCTGTCCCGGGGAAAGCGGGGGGACGTGTGTGTGGGTGGGTGTGTTTGGAAGCGGGAGAGACCCCCAGCCTGCGGGGCGGGGGGCTCGAGCTTTCCAGGGTCTCGCATGGGCAAAGCCTTTGTCTGCTGCGCGCAGCCCCACTCAACTTCCGACACTCGCGGAAGAGCCCGGCTGCGGAGGGAACGCGGCTGCCGCAAAGCATCCACCTGCACGGTCCCGATCCCGTGTGACTGAACGAGACCCGCACTGCCTCATGTCCCGTCACGCTTTCCCGCATCGCCCAAGCGCGAATCACGCAGGAAACATCTTTTAGGAAGATGCCAGGTGCCAGATGCCTGGCCTAAAAGTTCAGATTTTACAACAGCTTCGACTGGCGCGACCTGAATGAAACCGGGAGTAAACTTTCCACCGAGCCGTAAACATTTCGCCTGTGAGAAAACAAAGAATTAGCAGCACCAACTGCGTGTTTATGAACGTAAATCTAGGAATGACGAGGCGCTTCGAAGTGCAAGAGAGGTTTAGATCCCTCTGCAGATTCAGGAGCACCACTGGATGCTTTGCAGGCTGAATGATAAAGCTGGGGGGAAAAAATCAAAACAAAACCCAACCGTATAGTTTAAATAAAAAATACATTTAAAAAAAACCACGCTGAAACTGTTCGGTAAGGCACAAACAACTTAGGTATTTGTCGTCCAAGGAACGGAGCTATTTGTCTTCAATGTCTCATTAGTCAACAGGGGTTAAACAGCATGCCAGTTAGTGCGTTTTCAAACGCACCCCCCTTCCCTTTAAATACGGCTTAGCAGAAACCTGTCCATTCGGGATCTGTACTTGGATTATTTCTGAAATAGAGGCAGGCATGGTGGCCTCTGATTTGGACAGGGGGCTGGAGCCCTCCCCGCGCACAGGGGCTCTCTCTGGCTGCCCGTCGCTAACCGCATCGCTCCTGTTTGCGGGGGGTGAGCACACTTCGGAATAAAATAATAATCGTAAAAAAGGAAAACCCCACAGCACGCACACGCACACACACATCCCCCTCCTCCGCACGCACACCCCCATCACAACAAAACAACACGGGATTTCGGTCCGGGATGAAACAAGCGCCTTCTTGTCATCACGCCTGTTTGAATGGCACGGTGAGGAAAGTGCCTACGTAAAAGGGAAGTGATCCGCATTGTTGTGCAGATCTATTAACTCCTAACGTGACCTTAAGGCTGGCATGCACTTCAGTACCGCCCGAGAAAGCGACCGGCCGTCTGCGAGGACCCTGTGCCGGAGCTCCCCTCGCCCCGGCTCCCTCTCGCCATCCATATATAATAATATCTCGATTGAGCACAACAAAACCCAACGTTTCGATATGTGGATTTAATAAACGGCAAGACCAGTCCCACGATAAAAATGTGCACTTTGGAAAGACTTCCTGGATTTATTTTTTTTTCCCCCTCTCGACTGCAAATCAACCAAATGTTCGAGACAAAACCTGCTACAAACCGACCCAGCTACCAAATAACAGTGACCTGAACATAACGTGGTACTCCACAAATGAATATTATTTTTTTTCCCCAGCAAGTACATTTTTCAAATATTAACAACGTGGAAAAAATATCAGCACCATCATCATCATCATCATCATAGGCGATTCGAGCAGGGGAGCGAGGAGTCGCCCCAAACGCTTTGGAAACAGCAGNTACATTAGGACTATTTTAATTTGCAATCTGTCAGTCCATCTCCTGGCTCTGAGATGGCAGCGTGGCTGTGGCTCTCCCTCCTCTCTCCCTTGCACAGCGTTTACTCACGTTCAAGAGTAGCCAACAGAGACCCCCCAAAAACACCAATTAAAAAAAAAGCACCAAAAAAAAAAAAGAAGGGACTAATTGAGCTTGTGTCCGTATTAGCTGATTTCTGCTAATACTCTGTAAATTCCT
>VZTU01011584.1:311-13066 GCA_013400835.1 Zapornia atra
CCAAGTGCAGATCTGAAATAACAGCCGACGAGGCCATACCACCTCCTTCTGAGCAGATCGAAGCAAGAAAATAGGACATGGTCCACCAATTTCTACACACAAAATAACCATAACTCTGCCAACTTACTTCACATAATCCTTCAGTGTTGGTACTGTACAGTTACTAACAAAAACTCATTATATATATTACTCGTGCTGGCCAGCTCTGAAGCAGGAGAACTAGCATTTTGTTTCTTGATATTTAAATTTTCACTTGCATCAGTTTTATTATCAGACAAGGATCTGTCCAGAGAAACTTATTTCTGTTAAGACGTCTGCCACTGAATTTTAAATAATTTAAAATTACTGATGGTTTGTCATATTAAACCCGTAATATTATCTAAATGAAACGGACTTTTTATATACACAACAGTACTGCCAAATTCTTTATATAAGCATAATCTCTCTTGAACAATACAGAGCTTACTCTTAGGCTAACCTGAATTAAAGTCTAAGTCAAAACCACAGCAAGACTTTCATACGGAGTAAGAATATAAAATTCATATACATAAGAATGAGAAACACTTTGTCCTCTTATGCTTCTCTGAAAGTTAAAGCAACCAAGTTTACTTCCCAAGCCAAGTTTAATACAGCTGGGATTTCTAAATTACCATTTCTTAGGTGTGATATCTCCCAGAAGGAGAAAGGCAAGTTTTCTAATGCATTTCAGCAACGAATTTATTTCCCTGACCAAAAGAGAGAGTTAATTTTAAATCTCTACAACTTTCTAAGTTTCTTTTCCTCAGTAAAAGTACGCATGCATATTGAGGTCACCTAAAACAGGTGCTAAGACTGCTTTCTGAAACAAAAGTCAACTGAAGTACATGAACAACTAAAGTACGTGACATACTTTAGGATTTTGTACTCTTTAATAAGCATTACAGGCTGCCTGATTTAGTTGAGAAAGCTAATGAAATACACACTTTTATGTATCTTTCTGGTTCAATAAAGTGTGCATATATGAAAATACAGAGTTCATAGAAAAAGCAGAAGCTTTGCCAAGCAGGTAGCACACAATCTCACATTCAAAATAAAATAGTTAAACATTTACTCTCTATATAAAAGAAGATAGAATTATAGGAAAAGCAGAAGCAAAAAAACCCTCAGTATCTTATTTAAACTACACATACATTCTACATCCTCATAGAGCTACTGCAGCCAGCAAGGTCACCCATGGTTGAGATTTGGCTCAGTGAAAACATTAGGTCATGGCAAGAGATGATTCTGAGAGAAAAAAACACCCAAACCATCACAAAAATATATCCCTAGCAAGGGGCATTGGGGGTGGGGGACAACACCACCAAACATAATAATCAAACTCTAGCAGTTGGAGGAAGATTTAACTAGGTCTACAAAAGGCTTAAAAGAATAAATGCATGAAGAACACCAAACACAAATTGCCAAGTACTTGAACACAGTACAAAAACACTCCAGAACTATATTCTTCAAATCCCAACCCTGAACAGATTTACTACAGAACTAAGGTGGGAAAAAAAACCCCATCATGACGCAACAAAAGTATGCTGTGCAATCTAGCCATGTTGTCCTATTGTCATATCACTTGCTTAAAAGAAATAGAGATGAGAATAAATTACATGTAATTCAGTACACACAATGCAATTTCACCTGTAAACCTTCAATTTCTCTAAATAGTGTAATAGTAACCTTTTTTTTTTTAAGAAACAAAATTCCCAACACTTCTGTTTTAGGGATTTGTAGAAAGGCATAAAGTAGTTTTACAGTATGGCTCAGAGCAGTAATTTTGGATTATTTATTCACATTTTTCTAGTGAAATCTTATTTTCAAAAAGAAAAAAATGGAAAAAAAATCTTAGTTCTTTAGGCTTAGCTTTTTGCCTTTTTTGTTGTTCTCAAGATTGCCTTTCCTAAGGCTGAAGCTGAGCTGCTGCCATTTCTAATCATTTCTCTACTCAAACATAGTCCAGACAAGATCAATCAGCAGACAGAGCTAATAAAATCTCCCAGACCCCACTGACTCCACTCACTATTGCAAGGTACCTGCATTTTTCTCCCCAGTCATCCTAATTCTGGAAACACGACTCAAAATCCCAAACTGACCCTGCACATACTGCAAAACAATCTGGTAGTGTATTTCTGGCTTTAGCTTTGTTTTGCACATGGTTGGTAATGATCTTCTGCCTTTTCAGGAGGTACATTTACCTAAACACACACATATCAAAATTACATGTGTGACTGCAATATCTTTAATGTCACTAATGATGGCATTATTTTAACTATTGTTAACTATTTATAACTATACTACCTATTGTTGTATGTAACTATAGCTACACAAACTCACATCAACCCTGGCACACAAAAACGTCCTCTATGTATCTTCAATCTTAATGTCTGGCAATGTTAAATCAACAAGTAATCACGCCTCCACTGAAGACACACTATAATTACACAAATATTTGCATGAATACCACAGGCAAAAAAGGCTTTTTAAAATTTTATTTTTTATATAAATTCCTATCTAATCACAGACTGATTTGTGCAGTGAATTGCAATAGGCACGCAACGTGAGCATTTATTCCATGAGAAGTCAGAAAACTAATGCCTAAAAAGAGAGAAATCTTCCAAGTTTGTACCTTGCTGAACACTATGGGATTCCCTCTCAGTCCAGGTTCCATGGGTTAGCTGTTTATCTGTTATGCTGCAGACTCTGATCAAAGCCTTGATGTAGCTTGGACGCTGACAATATTTGATATGATTTTTTTTTTTCCCTTCAATGCCAAGTGAATTTTAAAAAATATTTTTAATAAGAGAAATTTCATGCTGTGTATTTGCCTGACTGCCCAGAATTTGATTTTAAAACAAACAAAAAAATACCCAAAACTTCCAAGGTGGCAAAGAAATCAAAGGCAACACTGAAGGATGTTTACTCCCAGGTTTTCACTGGGGAGTAAATCAGATAATCTTATTTTTGAAACCTCCTTTCCCTTTTTTCTGGATTTTAATGCATACCTACAGTTAAAAACCATTAACTTATACTCACAAAACCCCTTCTCAAACTATTCAGATGTTTTCAAAGGAAAACAAAATTTAGTAAAATGTATATACTAGTCATAATAAATAATTTTCCCATTGATCATTTTTGTTGCTTCATTTTACACTTTACCTGATTATTTATTGGCAATTGTAATGAAATTTCACTGCTGTATTGCATTATTTAGTAAACAAAGTAGTGAACTAGGAAAGTACAGCAATAAAATTAAAGTGATTAACAATAAGGCTGAATTTTGACTAAGTTATGGGAATCTGGCTTTGAAAATACAAAGGCAAGATGGTTTACTTGACAAAGGCAGAAAAGGCAGTTCCTTTCTGCATGACAGAAATTAGGATATAACATTCTTGCAATTTCTTCATCTGAAGTAAAAAAAGAGGAGAAAAAAAGGAAAGAGACAACAGTACTTTTGCTCAGCAGAATGAATATGGATTACTGAATATTATAAGGCAGTCCTGGGAAGAAAATTAAAATTAACATTTCAGCAGATTCCTTTGCCATCAGCATTTTGTCAAGCCTTTATTCCCCAAGAGAAACATTCAGAAAACCCACAAGTGATGATGATGATGATGAAAAAACCCTGAAACCCAAAATACATAACCCCCATATGGGCTAAAAATATAAATACATGCATAACATTTATATAGCTTTACATTTATATATAGGTGAGCAGATTTTTCATCTTCTCATTCCCTTTTATAATATGCTTCATACCTCTAATATTAATACTTCATTTTACAAGACAGCTTCCCTGGATTTCCCATTACTTGGGAAAACTACATTACCACAGTGCCCTGAGTTCGTGATGGTTTTTCCTAAGCTCATGTAATTCACGCTGGCTCTGCCACAATTTCAGTGGCCCATTTTTTCTTCAGTAGACAAGGTTTTTGCACTTTTGCACCAGAAACTAATGCTTCCAGCTAGAGAATGGGGTCATCCTCTGAACATAAACTTGCTCCTGAATAAAGTTCAGTAGGTTTTTCCCAGAAAGCTTTTTCTATATTCTATGTTATAAACTCATTTTTTCTCTTTAATTAAGACCTTGGCAATTTGATTCCCCTGCAACATATGTTGATGGTTTTGGTTCTCTTTGGGATGCCTGAGCAAGCTGGAGAACAGACCAAGCAGACTGACTAGGCTCCTTCGCTGTAAGTACAGAAGAGCAGCCTGTAACAGAGCCAGGTGTCACAGGGCAAGCAGCATACGAGTCCCTATAATATATGGCTATTACTCCCTGCTACATATATACCTAGTATTAATCTGGCATAAACTCAAAGCAATTGACATTTTGACAGGTACTGAATGAGTTCTGATCAAAAAATCCCAAGAAAACTACTTGAACCAACATCAGGGTGTCCCCTTCTGAAAAGCAATACCTGCTGGTATGGCCAATGCAATGAAGACCCAACAATGTTAGATAGCTTTTTTTTAATATACACTTCCTTTCTCAGCTATGTTTTATTCTCTTACCAGCTCTCTCTATTATTCAAATAGTTATTCCAGTTTATTTCAGCTGCAGAATAAAATCCCTGGGTTTTGTGAACCTAATATACCTCCATTCTAGATAATGGGACCATGAGATTATTTTGGTTATTAGTATTGCCCTTTAGCTTTCTGAAGATAGAAGTAAAAATTTAAATATGAAGGTTCAGAAAGACCATATTCGCCTGACTACACAAAAATAACCCAATTAAATTGAAAGAACAAGGGCTTTCTCCTGCTCATACAATGACATTGTATAGCTTTTATTCTCTCCCGGAACATAAAGGGGAATAGAAATACAGTATACTCCACAGTCCAAGATAAAACAGATGCTCTTCTTCCCTAAAAAGCATGCCCTGCTTGCAATAGGGTGGACACAGAGTGAATGCAAATTTTAGACATGGATCTTTTTTTCCTTAGGAATAGTCTTCAAGTACATTAACTTCTACATTTCATGCATCTACATGTGGGGATGAAGGACAGAAAGGTAGCAACACTGTGAGCCAATATAACACAAACTGAAATGACAAAGTGACAGTGATGACTGGGATGACAAATGACAACATTCATATTAATAAGTGCTAGATGACATTCAATCACTGTCCAGTCCTGGCTACAATGAAAGACAACACAATGTTTAGGCACAGCAGCAGAAGAAAGATGACAGTTTAACATCTTCCACAACTTAAAAGGTCAGCAGGGAAGAGACAAGGTTATATATACCTGTAAAGAGCTCTTGCTAGAGTTCAACAATGCAGAAATCATTCAGAATCTCTATATGGAGTATTTTTAATTGTCCCAGTCAGCTGTATATATATTTTTTTAATCCATAAATCAGAAGTTCTCACATCACATGCAAAAGGGAGGAAAAGAAATCGATTCCTACCCTGAAATAGGGCATGAGAAAACTCTAGGCTTTCTATGTCACTCCAGCACAGACAGAGCCTGGTCGTCCCAAGCTCAGGTGGTCTTCACATACCTTATACAAATCTATCGGTGTGACAGATGCAGTGTAAGCCTGTATGTCCATATGAAATCCTGTTATGTCACACAGACACAAGCTGGGTTTTTATTTTCAGGAAGAGAACCACACTTACTTCCAATGAAGCACATCACATAAATACAAAAGTATAAGAGAACGCAATACTCAACTAGTACATCGCTAAATATCGTTAAGGATCTGAATTTGCCACAAATATCAATGAAATCAAACACCATACTGCTGCTCTGATCAAAGTTTCTTGCTGACATTATATGCACATACATTTTTTCAGTTAGCCTTCATTTTTCAGTAATTATAAACCTTTGCTACATTATGGTATTGTAGAGAGTATCATCAAGCAATTTTTACCAACATCCACAGAAGCTTAATATTTACTTCTACTTGCCTTTGCAAAAAGGTTTTTTACATATATATGTAAACATATATTTTATATATATTATACATAAATTAGCTAGGGAATATCAAAGAGTGATGTTTTTGCAAAGCAGAAAGGAAAGGAAACATATGAAAGCAGTTTGTATTAATAAATCAGTAAAAGCTGTAATTTTTTTCCAGTAAAAGCCAGAAAAAAACCCAACTTGTTGGTTGTAATAGACTTGCTATTGTAGAAGATAAAAAATCAAAAGCAAGTGTTGAGTAAATGAATAAACTACAATGTTCTGTTATAGCTACTGATGTTTGCTGGAGTTATTTACCTGAGCAAATTATGATTTAGGAATTCTGAGGCATGTGCACCCAAAAATATTAAAGTAGCATATATCTGGTACATGTAGCACTGTGTTTTATTGTGTTTCAATGCAGAATAGCTCATAGGGCATCAATAGGATAGCCAGGTGCTTTCAGATAGATGCTACAGGTAAAAAAACCCCAATCCAACAAACAAAGCCCCAAACAAAACAGTACTAAAACTGTAGGAAGTTACAATTCTTTTAAAAGCCTGTATCATGTATCTGAAGTGAAGATTTTATCCTGAAAGTGATTATGTATGTTTTGTCTCTTTCCTTCCCCCCACACTAGAGCCAAACTGATATCATGATTGAAAGAATGACATGAACCTGCTGAAACAAGGCATTTACCTTGTCGCTGCAGTGAGGTACAGAAAGCTTTCTATATGCAGTCTATGTAGCTAAAACAGTTAATGGCAGCCTTGAGTCTCCACAATCAGAGCTCTGTGAATAGTAATAAATCCCACTAACACCTGAAACACAGGACATTTGGCACCAAAGGTATAAGATTCTCATCCAGTGCAGCAAAATGGCTCATGGAGAACAGAGCATCCACCTGTCTAGAGCCAAACAGCCAATACGTTTAGATGCTGCAGTGCGCACAAGAGTGTTGCAGGTACCACTTGCAGCAGCCACTGCAACTCCCACTGTACTGCAGGAGTTCTCTCTGCTGAACTGTATTTGGACCCTCTGTTATAATATGTAGGCTCTACAGAACAGGGCAAATCAATGAGACATGTTGACTTTAAACGAAGCTTTTTCCAGAAAAATCTATGTGAAAGGATCCAGTCTAATTCTATCTAATACTTTGTTGGCAGTACAGTCCTCTAGGTACTTCCAGAGCCCTTTTAAAACAAGAATGTATATGATTCTGTGAAACACTGATGAATCAAGTCCTGCCATGTCTGGGTAAACACGTAATTTAGATTTAGTGTAATGTTTTCTGAATATTCAACAATCAGTTGATTGTGGAAAGCATTTAGAGTTTAATAGCCATATTAAAGTAAAATATACTTGCCGGAAAAATACTTTTAAAAAACCCTCCCATGATACATGAGCAAGTACAAGGATGTGGTTTCTTTCTGACTGTATTTGAGTTCTCTTCCTTAAGAAATGAATCATCTCTCCTTCAATGGAGATGTTCCCTCCTTTTTCTTTTGTACTATAACAAATCAAGCTCTACTGGGTCAAAGACAAGAATAGCAGACTCCTGAATTTATCAAAACAGTATTTGATTTTAACATAAAGATTTTGGCCTAAATTTTACATTAATTTATAATTTTGCTATGATACAGTTCTCATCCAAACAAAAAAAGTTTTGATACATGGAAACATCAGCACTGTCTGTGTTCTTTGCTAGACTTCACAGTTCTCCCAGCAGCCATGAGCTTTGCTGGCTACACAGATGAGCGGTTTCCTTCAAGATCATCTCTTTCCCTGTGACAGAAATTGCTGCTTTCTACTGCCACTTACCAATGCAGCTGTTTCTCTATTGCTTATTCCAACCTGTATCCCACATCACTCTCCACCTACTGCTCCTATTTTGCTCAGGCTGCCACCTCCCAGAGCAGCTGGCTTAGTTGCTTTTTTTCTTAAGAGCTGAAGAAGTTAATGAGGTCCTTCAATGTCACCTTCCAGACTGTTATTTGGAGTGGCTATATCCCATAGTATCTTTCTATCACACAGTATTTTTCATGGATTTTCTACTTTGGTGCTGCCAAGAACACTTTTCCCAAGCTATAGTAAAAGACTCAGAATCTACCACATTCAGTGGGGTTGTACACCGGGGGTTCAATAAAATAAATGAAGCACTTCTAACAGAATAAAAATATCCTTACAGCTGAGAGAACTTTTAAGCCTTAAGAAAAACACATTAAATTGAGGCAGGGAAAGATCCAGGCTTCTGCTTTACAGGCTGTAGGACAGCACAGCAAAAACTCAGTCAGCTTCAGATGAGCGCATAATCAATGTTAGTCCACCGAGCTACAGAAGCTTTCCTTGAGGCTACCAGCTCAGCTGCACTTCAGCCAAGCTTTGACTACGTCCCTGAGCTTATCGGCAGGCACTCCCCACCTATTCAGCAAGAGAAATCAAAAATCCTTCTCTACAAAGGAGTAACAAAATATTTATCCTAAATTTCTTAATTTGCTAGAGCACAGTTTAGCTTTCAGACACTATACATTCCATTCATTCCTGAAGCTACATTCCTGGGAAAATGCTCTTGGAAAAAATTTTAACTATAGTTATTTTCCATGTATTGGGGATGAGGGGAGTTATCCATCGTCTAACAAATTTTTCAATCTCTTTGTGGCATGAAAGCTATGAGAATTTGGTTCTAGGCAACTAGTATTATTGGAGGCGTGTGTGGAGGGCTACATATATATGTGTGTGTATATATATAAATACACACAGATAAAACAGTCCTCCAACCCTGTTTCATAAATGTGCTAACACTGATTTTGTGAAATACATATAAAAATTCAATGCAAGTTAGGTGCAGAGATAGAGTCCGAGCACTAGCACAACTTTAACACAACTTTATACTTTTATAAAGATAGGAACCTGCCATAGGAAGGAATAAGATGAATACTAATATACTACTTATATATTTATGCATTATGTATATAATACTATTTGCAAACAAGATGTAATGGAATAGAGGATTTAGGGTTAATCTGAAATACAAATTATTTGTATGACATATTTTGTGATTACAGTATATGCAGCCAATGCTCATTTCAACATATAGGGCAGAAATAACTACTGACCCCATACGCCCTGAAACTTTTTTTTCCCATCATTTGAATGTGTTTGTATTTCCCAACAAGAAAAACAAAGCATGTTTACAAATGGAGTGCTTTAGCAGTTAGTAACAATCATTAAAAGTATTATATAGAAGTTATTGAATTCGTTTACATTCCCAATGACTCCAGGGTTTTAATAATGTGTAAAATGTTCCAAGTCCTGGATGTAATCAGATTATACCAATATGCTATAACAGGATCAAAATAGGGATTCTAACAAGATCAAAATAGGGAAAAAATGTTGAGCCACAAACCAGAGAAAAGATAATTTAGTGTCTACATAGAGAAATTGTGACTCAAGTGGAGCACAGCCAATTATTTTTAATCAATGAAAGGGGAACAAAAGCAACAGCTGACACTAAGTAACAGTTTCATATTATACAGAGAGTTTCTAAGCAAAATTCAAAAACATAGAACTGACAAAGGAAAATCCTGAACATAGAGTGGCTACACCTACACCAACAGCTCACCAGCCAACTTGAAAAAATTCATTCATCTGTTTTCGATCAAAAAGCGTAAGACCATGTTTCATTTAAAAAACTGATACTGAAACATGACCACCAGTTGCTGGGAACCATAAAAGTCCTAACACACAATGTGATGATGTACACATGTACAAAGCAACCAAAATTTGAACCCTAAGCAAAGCCAGCTCCTCACATGCTCAATCACCTGAAAACTACACGCATGAGCAAAACTATTTCATCCACTCTACCTTAAGAGCAGATCTTTCCCACTTGCTTTGTCTTTTTCAGTGTAGTGATCCAGAAGCTCACTTTGTTCCTGAGGATTTGAGACCTCTGCCAATTTATCAGCCTGTTACCAGGTTTACATCACTCAGCAATTCTTTGATTTTCTTCTATGTACCAGAAAAGAGTGCTACCAGCACCTGTGTGTTAATTTGTGTTAAAGGGGTAAATAAAACCACAGAGAAGATAGAAGTCAGTTGTCTTAAAAAAATCTCAGGAGTGCTACCCAAGCTGATTAGGCACTGTGATACTAGAACATTATCACAAAGCCCCCAGAATATTGTAATTAAAAAAAAAAAAAAAAAAATCAAAACACACAACCCCCAAAAAACCCACAACAGACTAATTCATGCAATGAAAAATGCATGAAAATTTTTTTTACATAAATACAGTCTAAACACTGCCATGTCTGAGTGCTCACAATGGTTAGGAAAACTGATGAGGCAGAACAGCCATGGAAATGTTGGCTCCTCATTTTTGGCAAAAGCAATGCAGATCAGGACTTTATACCTAACTGATGAGTCCAGTGCAACGCTAAATCCAGACTGTTAGCACTAGAAAATAGGTTTTCATGATGATGGGATGACTGCAAATTCTGTAGGGCTTGAAATACCAGCCACAATGCTTCTGTGAGATACTCAACAATGGTTAAGGATGAATACAAATCACATAAGGAAGATCAACTTCCTACAGGAAAGGATGTAATATGTCTTTTCATATTCCACCAAACTTTACAGGAAAAGTATGTGAAGATTATGTTGATATTTTGTATTTAAAAATTTCCTTTTAAATACCACTAGTTATCACTAAACCATACTGTATATTATCAAGTACCACTGAAAAGCCTGCGAAAAATAGAAACATATACTTGTTTTCTTGCTTATTCTCCTTCGTAGTTATCAAGGCACTTACTGCTCTCTGACTGAAGCCTGCAATTCTATTATTAGGCTTAGACCCTATTATAACTTTTCTAATATTTTCTCTCAATGCTGACTATGATCAATCAAGAAAGCAATTAATTGTAAGCACAAATACTTCATTTAGGTCCTAATCACCTGATTGCAACAGTACATCATATATTTGTATGGCAAAGTGCTGCCACTTCCCTCTGTAACTGGCTTCATAGATAAAATTGCAAGTGCCAGAATCCAGGAGTTAAACCTTAAAAGGCAAAAAAAAAAACCCCACAAGCCCAAAACCAACCAACCAACCAACAAAAAAATGTGCTGTCAGGGATTGTCACTGTGAACACACAACTAGCCTTTGCTGCAGGTATTCAAAGGCACAGTAACATTTCTAAATCTCAAAAAAGGACTTGAAACAGGAAGAACCAACTTTACCTCCAGCCACTGGAGCTGGTTCTGGTTTGTTATGAGCTCTCAGNNNGATTCTGGTTTGTTATGAGCTCTCAGCAGTAGGGATTTGGGCAGATAAATGGATAGTGTGGACCTTCTCTTAGGAGCAGTATGGAGTTCATTGCTGTAAGTTACAGACCCTTAAAGATTCTTAAGTTTTATCCATATTACAACAGGATCCAAGAAAGCTCCTAAAGTCTAAAAAACTGTCAGTTTAAAACCCATTATAAGTTTAAGTAGATAAAACAATAACCAGTTCCTGTCAGTCAAATCAATTTAAAGTGTGTGTGTGGGAGGGAATATAACTGACCTTCATTAGTTGCTTTGCACATGCCATTTTTCAACACTAGCTTGCACTGCTGAAGACAATCTCTAGTGGGTTCTTCAGCAGTGTTGCAATACAAGTTTCTCAGCCCTAATATGTGTTCTGAACCTTATGATGAAAGGCAAGGCAGTCCTAAGCATATGTTGCAAAAAGATGCTCCTAAAGGGTATTTTATTCTGTTCTAGTCTCTCTCCCCATCCCCACAATGGCCATCAATTAAGTGAATGAGATTTTACCAAAGGGGTGACTACTACATTTCTTTCTCCACAGTAAAGATCTGTACCTAACACATCAAAAGTATAACTTCAGAAGTCTGTTTTCATAATGTAGCCCTATCAGTATGGTCTATATCCCTTTTACTCAAGTGAGCTAATTTTTTATCCTTCTATTTTTTAGAGTTGATGATCTATTTTTCTCCTAAGCAGTGAGCTACATTTAAGTCCTATCAAAAAGTGAATCAACGTTTCTCAAATATACACCTACCCCTACAGATACATGCACAGACAAATCAGCTGAAGAACGAGATGTCATTCCACAATTTGTTCTTAATTCCTCCCATCAACCCTGTGAATCAATAATCTGCCTTTCCCTCCCCCATCCCCCCCAGATCATGAGCTACTCATCCTGGTTCTAATTTCTCCAAACATAATCTATGAGACTAATTATTCAGCCAAGAATCACCATCAGCAAAATCTTGAAGAAAGGCTAGAACTTAGGTATGGGTAAACCAGAGCTTAGAAGTTCTACTTAATTGCAATATACTGGATTTTACTAATTTACAGTAGATTACCTGAACCATTTGTGGAAAATGGGATCTTGCTTATCAGCTTTCTCTTCATGAGACAGATGAGATTCCAGTCTCCAGTGCTTTATTTCTCATCCCATTTTTGAGCTGCTAGCTCAGTTGCTCGAGAGACCTTCTAAATGAGTTTGCATAGTCATGTGAAGAGTGGTTGATTGGCAATCACTCTGAGTGAAAAGGGCTGTTGGGTTCACACATGAGGCGCTTCTACCCAATACCTTGGAGTGGGTTAACGATAAGCAGCAGAACATGACAGAACAGCAGAGAAATCAGTTTTCTACCAAGCTGTACTTTTAAGATGACAAGAGGTCATTCTTATCTTGTGTTAGTGCCTTTTGTAAACTATGTCTTCCTCTCAGGAAAGATACTATGAATGTTCCCTCCTCGTCAGCTCTTTCATTCCTTCTCTCCTATTATTTGTTTTTCACTAGCATTTGTATGGGG
>VZTU01011585.1:611-8111 GCA_013400835.1 Zapornia atra
GTGTAACTGCCTTCTAGCAGCTACATGGAAGAGAGTATAAAAATTATAAAATATAACCATGATGTATTTTCCTGATGAAGCAATAGTTTATAATGATAGTCTCTATAAAGTTAATTTTTACTTGAACAGAGCTGAGCTTAATGGTTTTCAATTATACTAATTTGAGTCATGGGTTTAGTTCATGTGGATTTTGCAACCCCTGGGTTTTGCTTTTATGTCTTCTCCCTAAAATGCTTGGCCTCTTTTTTACGTTATGCCCTTCCCATTCTCTCTTAGCCATGAACATGAGGCAGTGATAGGATAGCTTGATCCCCTTCCATTTGCATTAGAATTTAATTTTCTGTGAGGAACTCATTCTTGCGCATAATTCAAAAATAGGGTCTCATGTTCCAAATGGCTTTGTCATAGAGCATGTGCTTGAGCAAGAATGTTGAAGAGTGTCGCCTTACTCTGACAGAGGTTCAAAACTGTATTTCTCTTGAATTTTTCTAAGGCATTCTCTACATTGGCAAGGATTTAGGCACCTTAAAAATGAATCATCCCCACCATGCATGTATTTGGGGATGACAGAAAAAAGTAATTGATTTGCATGTTTTCTTTTCACCGAAACATGGAGCATGTCTGGTACACATCTGCAGCAGAACTTCTGGTTTGTAGTGGTGTGTTATTTTTTTCTCCAAAGGGAATCTCAATGAGGTCATCAAAACCTTTTTCTAAAACCAAGTCAACCACAATAAGAAGTGATAAATACGGGAATATGTTCAAAGCTGTACCACTGTTCTTGGCTGAAAGGTTAGTGTAGATGCAGCCTAGGACTGCTGTAATGACGTGCCTGAACAGAGTCTGCACAATTAGTTATTACATCTTTTGCCCATCCATTGTGTCTCTCTGACCTTACTGGCATATGTGATTTCTTCCTGATATTTTGGTTGTACATATTATAAATCCCATGCTGTTACTCCATTATCTCGCTCCTTTTTATCTCTTTTCTTTCTAACATCACCCTTAACCTCTCCTAGTGAAGAGGTGGCTGCTGCAGGCTCTGGCTATTTTATTTAAGCATGGAGTTGGACACTGGTAGAACAACAACTAACTGGATGCCTTTCAGAGCATGTTTTGTGTTGAAGATGACTGAGTATCTTTGGAGTTCTACCCATCGTGTGATTTGAGGACGTGATGGGAGGAATGCTGTTGATTCCTCAACAGAAATGTTGATTTCCAACAGTGTATTAGGGTGTTTGCTTATGGATTCAAATGATGTCACAGATTTCCCTTTTAGAAAGTCTGTGTTGAGATACGAAAGTAAAAGAAAACAAAGGAGGACAGTCAGCCCACTCATATGTACGTATATGAATGCAGAGGTATGCTCATTCACTTTCTGTATGTGAGAAGGCTGTCAATTGCTGGAAAAAGATCTCTAGTCAGTGGTTTCTGCAAGTCTCAAGTTCAGCTTTCATCTTTGCATGTATCAAAATTTTTCCAATAGCATAAACAAGATCTACTACATAATTTTGGATATTAATTTGCTGTTTAATCCCATTTTTATTTAAGTTTTCCTTAGAGATATGATTTTTTGCCTCATAAAAAATGTTAATGAATTCTATCATTATAATTTGCTTTGATAGCACATTTAAGGGTATGTCCTCATGGAATGTCTCTCGGAGAGATGATACCCTAAAAAGAATATGTCTAGAATGGACAGTACTGTCTGACCTCATTAGCCAGCAGACCAGGAAGCAATTGCAGAAGACCTAGATTGCAGTAAAACCTTGTTTCTTTCCAAGACAGGCAGTAGATTGCATGACTGGGGTGTCACCTTGGTTGTGTCCTGGAGCTTTCAATCTGCAACACATGGACAAGCCTTGAACAGGCACTGTGTCAAGCAAATAGCGTCAAAGTTTGTCATGGGTGCCATAGTTTATTACTTTCTTGATGAAATGGGCATTTGTCCAGTAAGAACTTGAGTTGTACCTGTGATTTATTTTGTCTTAACTATTTAAGATGCCCTACCTGGTGCAAATTTGGGCTGGATTTGTGCCACAGGCGAAAGGCTCCATATCTACTTCTTAAGCGCTATAATCTTCAATCCATGGTTGGCTAAAACACTAAATGTGTTCACTGACCTCTTTGACATCAATAAGAATATAGTATCTAAATCAGTTCAGATTCCATTTATTCATATACATTATATACATTTTAATATAGACAAGAGAAGACAGGTCTTACCATTAAAATGATCTCGGATATAATGTTTTCAAATTGTTACCATAATACTTCATTGCATGCTGGAACTTTTGTGTGTGCTGTAAATCTTAACAACTGATGGAAAAAGAAAGAACAGCAGTCAAAGAACTATGAAAGAAAGAAATAATTTTTAAAAAAAGGTTAAATATTGTTTACTGTCAAAAAGAGGACAGGAATAGGATACTTTTCAATTACTCTCTAACCATTTCTTCAGCTTAGCTAAGCTCTGACTTGATTAAATAGGATGGAGAGTGGGGTATTCTTTTGGGATGCAGATTCATCTATTGTTGATAATGCCTGGTATCTGCCACTTTTATTTTGTGGAAAGATATTTTTATCATAATCCAGCTTGTACTATGTTTTCTGAAAATGTTTAGACTTGCTTTGTTTAAAATGTATGAAGAAGAACTTGATCGTCTTCTTGATAAGTGACGTTTTTGAAAAGGATGTATTTACTTTCTGCTTGTATCATTTCTTTGAATGATGTGGGTATTGCAGTCTGAAGCCAGTGCTATTTTCTTAAATATGATCTAACTTGTAATGCAGATCAATATGTATCAATATAACCTTTAAGGCAAACTCTATATATTTGGCTTTGAACTTTAAGGTATCCTTTTTACTGGGTGAAGGAATGAGCTGAAATGTTATTAATACATTTTTCAGTAAATTTTGGCTAAAACTGAACTTGAACTACAAAGATTAAATGCTCTAATAATTTTAAATATTTACCTTTGGGTTTGAAGAAACAGAAGTTAGAAGAAAAATTTGGGGTTTTTTGGTGGGGTTTTTGTGGGGGGTTTATTTGATGGGCTTTTTTTTTTTTAGTGGCTGAAGGCAATTATATCTTTATTGACCCTCTGTGTTCACCCCCTCATTCAATGTCAGGTACTTGCTTATTATTATCAACATGACATCTCCTTTCTTTGAAAGGTTGTCCGTCACACTTTGAATCACCTCTCTCCATGGTTACATTTTCTAATCAGTTCACATGATTGAGCCTACATCAAGTGATGCTTTACTTAATTCCTTTCCGTTTGTATGGTGTGATTCTTGGAGGGACTCTCGTCAAAATTTTGGAGGGCCCTGTCAGTTTGAAAAGAACATGACCTTTAAATTGTATCAGTATGTTTGCTGGTGCATAAGGGAAAGGAAAAGGTTCGTAGTGATGGAAAACCACTCTAAAAATGAAAAGTAATTCACTCAGAAGCAACATGCGTAGGAAGTTAATTTGTTTATATTTAACTGATTTTAAAAAGACAGAATGAGGAGGATATACTCTTGAGCAATAAGGGGTCCAGACAGTGTGTCCTTAAATTTGGCTTAGAAAATGTTATCTGTTGATATTGGATTTCTGTATTCGTAATAAAAGACAAGAGTAAAAACATTAAAAACATTCAAATGTGATAGAATAAATAAAAGGTGTAGTTACTTGAAATTGAGCCTGTTAGTTTGCTGCACTTCCATAGCTGTATTTGTGGGCACGCTATAATTACTAATTGACAAGGTTAATTTTTCTAGAGTCTGTCACTGGCTAAAGTAGCAGAGTTAGATTTTATGTGGGCATAAATATGCATATGTTTTTGTGCATGTGAAAGGATAATTCAAGTTAACATAGAAGAAAAACTTTTCTATTGTAAATGCAGCCAGTCTGGATACAAGGAAAATCCATCTGGAATGCCTGACATGGATAGTTGAGGCAATATAATATAGATGTATGCTGGTGGAGCTGAGTAATGCTCAGAACTTTATTAAGTTTTGCAACCTTTATTAAGCATACGAACTGTGGATGGTCAAATACCTTGCAGTAACTGAATCAGTGATATCGACTGTTCTCATGTCCTTTCCACTATGCTTTGAGGTATGTTACTTCTAAGTGGCTTTTACACTTGTTGGAATACAAAGTTCCACTGAAACTGTTGAAGGATTTATATCTTATGATTCTTTGAGGGTGGTGTCTAGAAAGTGGATGTCCTCTAGCTTCTCCCATTTTTGGAGCATATGTAGCCGCTCACTGCTACAGATTCTTTGATATCTGATAAAGTGTGAGGTCATTCTGAAGGTGTTCCCAAGGTCAATAAAAGGCTTTCTCTTCTCTCTGTGGGTATACCATGGTAAAAAATGTGTAGGAACTTGATTATCTTTGAACTTTTAACCCTTCTGTCAGCGTTGTTGAAACAGGATGACAGACTCAGAAGTTACTGGGTAGAGGCACACACGGGGTGCAATCACATGAAATTGCTGTAGTGAAGGTGTTTCTCCTGCTTCCCTGTAATCCTAAATCACCTGTCATCGTCTCTAAATATAGCAGTATTCTCACCGAGTCATAGAAAGGATCTAGGCCCACCTGCCAAAGACCTTGTTTTCTGATACTGGATCTCAGTCGTGCTCCAGGACATAAACACACAGTGTCATTTCCAGACTGAAGTGCCTGCGGATACTGCATGACACCAGCTGTCTTGTTCTGGGCCTCTAGAGCAGAGAGCTCATACCTGGAACTTGCCCTTTCCAAGGGTAATTATTTGGTGTATTTCACTTTCTTAATGAAAGTGGTAAAGCCATATTGTTAGCATCTAAAGATAAGGCTGTGCACGGAGTTCAGATATACAGGGTTTCCATCATTTAAGGTGTGCCAACTTTTATCCTTGCGTTCTATCATTTGTGATATGCAAAATGCAGACGAGTGTGATGGTAGGCAATTGTAGATGTCTTAGCATTAGATTTCCCCAAGCAATATTTAGAATCATCTAATGTGTGGATTTAAGACACTGAGGAGATGGAGGCAATTGTACCTGGTGTACAGGCTGTGCGTTACATGCACTTCATACCAGGCATTTCGTGATGGACTTTTTGTTAGCATTTTTTGCTAATTCCTGTTTCATGATTCATTCCTACATTTAACCTGTTAATGAAATTCTAACATTTCACTGATTGCTCAGATAGAAGTGTTTTCTCTCTGTTTCAGAGAGTATGAAATAGGGTGGCAGAATGATAAATACCGATAGTGAATTTCTAGGATGGTAGTGATATTCAGGAGCGTATAACATGGCTTTCACTTACACAAAAGAAAGGTCACACATTTTTATCTGTGATGTCTCATTGTTGGCTGAGAAATGAACTTCAAGAATGCGTGGAACCACTGTGTTCTACAGTTGCTTTCTTCTGGGCCATGATCTCGAGGTTTTAGTAACTGTAACTCAATGAAGATCCAGGCCAAGATATTTTTGCATGTCTTACTGGAAATCACAGTTTTGACAGGATATTCTGCTTTTTAGGACATGTAAAACCTCAGAAATCCTGGAAATGATGTTCTCTGGGGAAGGGCATGGATGGGCACAGACAAACAACACAACCAACCAACAAATTAACAGATTAAATATTAGAAATGAAACCTTGACTTAGACAAAGGAATTTATGTTTTGGAATGAAAATTTCTGTTATTCTGACCCTCCTAGAGGTGTGCTAGGAATGTTTGTGTGGCATCCCTCATTGGTTATGTCTTTTTAAAGAGCAAGTGTAACATAAATTCTCTGCACCCTTAAAATAGTAGTACACATATTTCTTTGGGCTCCCGTTTTTCCTCAAGAAGTTGAAATCAGAAACTGTGTATCACTTCAGGTTCTTCTAAGATGACCTCAACACCTTTTATTTTTCCTTTCTTCCCCTCCCTTTTTTCCTTTTCTTTTTCATTTTTGACTCCTGCTCCAGCTAATTTGCTCACCTCTTTCCCTTAAAAGCACAAAATTGCATGTTTCAACAGATGCAATTTCCCAGAAGCTAAGGGGCTCACATTGTAGTGCTTTTATCACTTTCCCTCTTCCTGGAAATGCTTATGGATATGAAAAATATAATTTCATGTCTTGAATAATCTCATATGCAGAGCAATAGCCTGTGTTCCTCCAGCCTCATCAACTTGACCAGGATTTTCCACGTGGATCAAATGATGAGCTGAACCCATGAGCATCATCGTGGGGACAAGATCCCAGAGTTCTGAGCTGCTGCCACCTTAGTCTGTGGTAGCATTCGTTCAAGAGTCTCTCTCAAATTAAATGAGAGCATTGCCTGAGAGCGGTTGAAAGATTGGGATCATTCTGAGTAGCATTGTAGTTGAACTGTACTGTTAAAGGATGCCATGTCTTAAATATACGGGAAGTCATAAACACTACATTATAATGAATTACAAGGCAGACTTTTGGAAGATTTGTTTTACCTTTCACAAAATGCTAATGTTTATTTTGTTTTCATTTCATCGCATTGTCTTTCATTTAAAAATTACAGCTTTAGTACAGTGAGCTAATTTCATAATACTGTATTAACCTAATATTACATAAATTACATTTGTCAGATTTGGGCATTGTTGTAGATGTACAAAGCCCAAATTTACTACCAAAGCTCTCCAAACACATGTATTCATAATTTGCTACAATGAACCATATGCTACAACATAGTATTAAGGAATTACACATTCTAATGCCAGGCACAAATCCTGCTGGTCTTTCTGCAACTGTTCTAGGTACAAATAGAAACAATATATTTCTAGCTTTTTTTTTCTCTTCCAGTTGCAATTATGAGCAAAAAATATTACAGTGTGGGAATATTTTAGCCACCTGCACTTTTTTGTCTGACTAATTTTTAGCTGCATGTTGCCTTTGAACATTATTGAAAATACGTGGAGATTGTAGCAGTTCCTAGGTGTATTTTCTCTGCAGACTATTATAACTTCAGGCCTGGAACGAAAAGGTAATAGAAATTGGCATAACGAATATCACAGAGCATGGAGAGCTACAGCTTTCTTTTAGTAGAGAGTCAGAATGCTCCAACCTAAAAGATTTAATTGCAGCTGCCTGCAGTTTTGCATGTGGTGTTTTCCACTTGCAAGGTGTAAGATTCTGCGATGTAACCTGGCTTATTCTCTCCATTCAAACAAAGAGCAGCAATGCTCTCTGTGAAGGGAAGGGGAGAGCTTGTGCAATTGTGGAACATCTATAGGTTTTTAAACACACACACTGTCTAATCAGCCTCTGACAGATCCATTGTAAATCAAAGGTCTGGTAAGTGGGGATGCCAGAAATGTTTGATCTCATTCCAAGCCTTGAAACAACTTGCTTATTTTTTCTGCAGTTTGGCTCCTCACTAAAATAAAACATTGAGAGATGAATGTTCTGACAGGTCATTGTGTGTCAAACTGTCACTCTGTAATGGTTACATATTTCAGCTGGATTGAGGTGGTGGTGGTTGGGGGAGGTCTGAGAGAAAGAG
>VZTU01011585.1:13111-34665 GCA_013400835.1 Zapornia atra
TGCACTGAGCTCTCATAAAGCTGGTAGATTCAGCCTTTAAATGGTTCTGTTACATCATTCTGATTCTTGTCCCGGGGTTACAGGAGATGATGCGTGTCTGGGAGTGGCCTGCACCAACATCATCTAGGAATTGTGGCAACTAGTGTAATTTTGACCTGATGTTGCTTTGAATTGTACCTGGCCACAGACTAATGCAGAGGTGCTTCCAAAACACACTGGTGGAGTTGTGGCTGTGAATCTGCTATACTGGTGCTTTACGTACTTGTGATTTTGAAAAGAATAAGAAATGTGCAGTCAACGCTTCCGTGAACTTACAGTAAACAATAAAGGTTTAGACAACTACTGCAATTCCTGTAAGATCAAGTCTTTGATTTTACAGTCTTGAGGGCAAAGGCTCTTTGAAACCAGCACGTGGATGGCCATCAAGAGGTGGGGAAGACAGAAATTAGGGTCATGACTATTGACTGACAGAACCAATCCAGCAAAAGTGGTGTTACACACCACACTCCTTTCAGGCTGTTCAGGGCTGCTTCTCTCTGAAGATGCACTGATGACAAGGCAGCACAGGAGGACATGGCACTTGCACGGTCTGTGTCCTGACTGTCAGAATGTGGCCTTACGTATATATATCGCAGTGTAAAATACAGATGCTGTCTTTGTCTCAGAGTTTGATGATAGTTGATTGCATCAAATTCTGCCAGCACAGTGTCCTAGCTTTTATTTTACAACAGTTGAAGTATCTGAGTTGGTGCAAAGCATGATGGCTTGGGAAGGGCACGTACTTGATTACTTTCCAAATGGGAAACCAAGAGGAACCTGCAATGGGTTTGACTCAACTCTGATATCTTTGAGCCTATTCCTCTCTGCTAAATCTTGCACTTGTATATGCTTGTAGAGGTATTTCTAGAAATGAAGCTTTGTCCATGATACAAGTCTATGGTGCAGTCTGCTTGTCTCTACTAATCTCCTAGTGCTTTTCCTCTTCCCCTTTTCTTTTGGTGTCCTTCTTCATCACAGTGTCTTTAGCAATAAACAAAGTAGCTTGAGGCAAAGCTGATGCTCAATAACCAAGGATCCTCACCTTGCCTTTGCTGACTTCTGAAAAAAACCCCAAATATGGGAAAAGCCATGCTTCCCATCAGTATTATTCCTACAGACTTGTTCTATAAAATGTGTCTTTTGGTTGTTACCTGGTTTCTGCATAGGGACATCGAGCAACTTGGGTTGGGAATCAAACCTGGATTCATGGGGAAATGTGCAGACCAAGAAAATGACTTTGTAGCTGGAAGAAGACATGAAATCACTATCTGCTGACTAGTAATACATTTGAGATTAATGCAAAGTGTTAATATTTTATATTGCTTACTTTTTTTTGTCCTATTTTTATTTCTGAAAAGATGCGTGGAAAAAAGAAAGCTGCATATACACCAAAACCCACATTTCTTGGCTTCTG
Source organism: Zapornia atra (assembly GCA_013400835.1). Lineage (NCBI taxonomy): Eukaryota > Metazoa > Chordata > Aves > Gruiformes > Rallidae > Zapornia > Zapornia atra. The sequence goes on from VZTU01011585.1 coordinate 14,565, forward strand.
AGTCTGTGGTTGATTAACCTTAATACACATCTATATTCATTTTGCTGGATGAATTTTTCTTGATTCTTTAGAAGGAAATGAATAAGTGGTGTCTGCCTAGCTCTAATCTTAGATCTGTTCTCTTCAAATTAGTGCTGTGTTATTTTTCATGCAAGGAAGATTGTTTATGCGACCTTCTTACAGAGGTATTTAAATTGTAAAAATCTTGATAAATAATATATTCAACAGAAATATACATTTAACTGTGTATGCCAATCCATTATAGTCTTTTTGGTGGTAATTCCAAATTTTTGTTGTATTATATGACATGAATTTCTGAGGTTTTTAACTGAATGGATCTGTTCTACTGCTCAAAGCTTTGCATTCCTGTTGAGATGCAGGGCCTGAAACCTGGTGTTCATATGAACAATTTAAAAGGTGTGCCTTTAGAATAGCCAGGTTAGCAACCGCAGTTTTGGAAACTCAAACCTCTTGTACTTTTGACTAAGACCTGCTTATAAAATTTAAGTTTTTCCTTCCCTCCCCAAACCCCATACTTTGGTTTATTCTGAAATACCAATTTGTTACTTTATTCACCATTTTATTTTAAATCAATGTGTTTGTACACAATGTGTTTCCAAACCAACTTTGAGAATCTCTCTCATCTATAGTATACGAGGTTGACAAGATAATCAGTTGCTAGTGCTCTAAACTTTTTTATTTCTCCATTTATTTTGTTGTTTTTAATGTGGTAAAATGTGGTACCTGACTTATCAAATTAATTTAAAATCATTAAATACTTAGTAACAATTTTTGAGGTAAAATTTTGCCTACAGTCAGAAATACATATGTCTGTATTGAACAGACACGTAGATGCTGATAGCATGCAATTAATGGAGTTACATGCTTGAAGGCCTATTTTCTGTGTATACAGAAATTGTCCCTAAATTATTGTTTTTAAAAGCTACTCACAGGTGGGGAAAACATGATGGGGAGGACATTGGCTTCCTCCCAAGTACTTTGAACATGAAAATCCAATACTTGACACTTATTTCATTAAGGTAATCTGACTTGTCTAAGACATTCCACTTGGGGAAAACATTTCCTTTCAGCTTGTGGCTAATGATATGGAAGAACAGAGCACCAGGCTAAAGGAAGGGAAGGCGATAGGGAGTGTAAGCTAAGTGTGACACTTTACTGGTACAGCATTAGCTTCAGAGATGTCACCTGTTCTTGTTGTATACTTGCCACAGTTCCTTGTGAAAACTATGTCATGAGAAGAGAAAGGCATCACTCTTGAAGGGTTTAAACAAATTTTCCTCTTGAATGGTTAGGATAAGTGTTTTTTGGTTTTGTGTCGCTCACTATAAAACAGATTAAGAGCTTAAAATGAAGGTTTTACAGCCAAGGCAGGTGAGTGTTGTTCTTTTTCAGTGAAACTTGTGAAAGAATGGGTAAAGTTCAGGCAAAGATGCTGCATCAGCTAATAGCAATACCATCCCAGATGGGTAATCAAACAGCTTGAAATTTCCACCAACAGAACAAATTAAGGATTTGGAAAGTCAACCAGGTATAGAAAAGTGAGTGTTTACCATCACAGGAAATATACTTTCATAGTTATTTCTTATGCCCAAACATTACTCCTTGAGAGTCATCATATTTTATGAAAACTTTTATTAACATTTCCGAATGACCTTAACCCATTGTGTTTTTATCAGTCCCAAAAGCCATAACCTGTTTAAAATATTTTTTATCTTTATAAACGCAATAAAGTAAGCTGTCTTGCACACAGATTTGTAGATCTCATTAGAGATACTTTTTAAAAAAGGTATTCCATCTCTTGGGAAGATAATGACAAGTAGGAGTCTTGGCATACAAAGTTTTCAGGCAGGAACAGTTTGTTAAAATTGATTGTTTAATATTTCTAGCATTATTTTGGAGTGGACGTACTTTTTAATTGCGCTTTTCCACAGCATTATGATTTGAATGAGGGAAAGACAAGGGCTGCTGGAAACAAATACAGTGGCAATATCAGTTAGATGGCGTTCCAGGTGAAAAAATAGCCAAAGTATTTGCTTAAGATTTCAAGTGTTATCAAAGTCATGCAAGAAAAATGTCAGTTTTTAAACTCATTAAAGTTAACATTTGTCTGTATTGTAAATGAGGTATATTCCCTAGGGTAGTTAACAGCCTTGGTGGCACAAGATGGGGGTAATTTTTCAGATGTACTGTTTCCAATGGGCCAGTGTCCTAAGGCTTTGCTTTAAATGGCCTTTTTATGCAGGAGTATAATGGGCAGTTTGTGCATTGCTAAATCAGCCCTATTTTGTTAGGAATGTTACAGTCAGGGCACTTACAATTTGTCAGAGGAAATGCGGAACATCTCTACAGGAGTCTGTTTAAGAGGACATCATTTCTCGATAAGCTCTTGCTTAGGTCAACATGCAGCACTGCTCTTACACTATTCCCCTGTTGCTTCTGCCACACGGGAATGCTCTGATTTATTAGGATTGCACAAGTCATGTCCTCCGCCTGACTGAATCCACAATGTGGAAATTTTCTCTTCCCTCCCCCTTTTCAAAATGAAATGGTGAAGGTTACATTAAAGCCCTCTTTAAACTATTTCTAAGAGGACTGTTTCGGTGAAAGGAAATACCTGTATGTTGTACAGTATCTTTATTGTATAGCTGCATGTTATAAATACATCAGGACTACTGTTGTTTTGGAAAGTGTGCTATTTAAGAGCATTGACTGTATCCGTGTTCTATTATCATACCGCTGTGAAATGCATGTGTTGCTGCGTGAAGGTAAATGGGAAGATTGTGAACCTAATGAATGCGACACAAAAACTCCCAGCAACTAATGACGTTATAGCTTTTAACAAAGAGCATACAAACCCCAAACATCAACAAAAAAATCCAAAAGTCAAAGTGAGTTGCAGTGATGGGGTACTACAAATATATGTCCTGTCAACTTTTTAATTACATTTCAAATTGTAGAGACGCTTCTCCTATAAAACTAGCTTAATGAACGATGATTCTTTAGTCAAATCTGCCGGAAAAACTATGTGCAATTCAGTGTTGTGTTCATTTCCCGTTTGATAAAGGTGCTAATACTCTGTCACTCAGATTGCTATTACTAAGGAATTTTTGCTTTGTTTCAGCATTGTGATATTTTAAACTCAGTGCAGCCAAGGACACTTTTAATGAAAAGAAGGAAGCAATGAAAAGGCTTAGTAATTTTGTGTTTCATGCCAATGGTAATATGAGAAGTGTAGAAAATATTTTGAAGGGGTCAAAGCTATTCATTTTTTTTTCCTTTTTTACTTCTGTAACATTGAATTTAGCTCTTTTGCAAGCATTTGGGCCCAGAATATTCTACCTTCTCTGCAATGAGATATAATATTAGAGTTTCTCTTAAAGGGCATCTTAGGTGACTGTCCGTAACCTTCCTTGGAAATGAAGTAAATCTATTGTTCTGACTCAGAGAGACTCATTCCTTTTGGTTTCTTTTACTCGCTCTTTGGACTGCTGTTTAGTATTCTTCCTTCCTCTCTGCCTTTCTCCCTGTGTATTTTCCTGTGATGCTTGGGGTAAGATGGTTTTTTTGTAAAAATACATGAGGTAGAAGTTGCACACGTTACCTGGATTTGTATGAACCATAGGAAGATCTTTCCTTCTTTTCACCTCTTTATGGTTGGCTCTTCAAGGACTGGAATGATCAAATGAAGGAGGGAGATGGTTCTGGAGCTGGTAATGAAGTAAAGTAAAGAAGACATGATGGAAATACCTCAAACCAGGTGTTCATGTCACACACGCGCACGATCTCTCTGCTGTCTAAAAAGAAACATATCTGCCAGTGGTGCCACTGCTGAACCTCAAAGTCACAGCTACCCTCAACATAACAGGCCATCTGTGAGCAGTATTCCTTAGCAAATATCAGGGATGGGGAGGACAGGGCTGAGGACTGGAATACTGCACCATGGGCTATGTACTGAGTGGGTATTTCAAACCAAGTACTGTGCTGTACAGTGATTAACAGCAGAAGTGCCTTCTGCTGGCACTGCAAAGTGGTGTGGCTGCACTTCAGTTTGATATATAGGTAACTAAATCAGTATGATTAGACTGTACAAATTAAATTGATGTAACATCATATAGGCATTGCCTGGAGAAGAAAGAATTTGATTTGCAGAAATGCTGGATACTTGCAAAGTTCAGCTGCCTAAGGATTGCTTTGAAAAAATTGGTGTGGAGCCTTTGTTTAGCCAATGACAAAGATATAATTTTTAAAGTAAAGCACAAGGAAAAAAGAAAGAATTTATAATTAGCTCTGAGAAATAAAACCAACAAATTTCTCCAAATAATATTTAGACTCAGGCAAATTCTATGAAATGGATTAAAACTGCAACATGGCAGCGAATATCCAGAGTAAAATTAACTTAAATAAAGTTGTTGTTAGTATTTTTATGAAAGTGCTAAATGAATATTTAGGAAATTGGTGTTATCACAGGAAATTTGTTACTTCCAATCGCTACTTACAATTCAGTTATTTTCAGTTTGCTGTCCAATACAAAATTATTCTGATAGTCATCATTAATTTTCTAGAGTATGATGAAGAACACTCTTTGTACTCTGTCCTAAAAAGCTTAAATTAAAGAACAAGTTCAAGTACTTTCTTTACCACAGAAGTCAGCTTTCAAGACTGCAGTTAGGGAGCTATCATTTTTATATACCTTCAGCTCTTGTAAAAATCTTTGATTCTATTAAAATTCACTAGTATTTTTACCTGTACTTTTGGTATGGAAATGTTTCAAATTCATTTTACTCCTAGATCGTCAAGGTAACAACGAAGAGACCTACCTAATTTAAATTTAATTAATAAATTGTTAACTCTGAATCCTAATGATGACATTAAACTTGACACTATTCTTTTTATGTCATATCATGTCCTTTTTGCAGAATCGTTCGGGTACTTCAGTGTCTGTTCTGTAGTAATGGATTTCAGCCTTCCAGGAGCTGTGAAAGACTATGTCTTCCTTGCCTTCAGGAATGCAGTCAGACAAAAGCTTTTATTGAGAGCTTTCTGGGAGTCTCCTTTTTACATGGCTCAGTAGAAGGCCTCACTTTTTAGGATTATGTAAGCTGAAAATAATACACATCTCAGCAAATAATAGCAGAACATAGCTTCTATTTTATGCTTGTTTCATGTTTTGGGGACTGTGTTTAATGAAGCTTAGTAATCTTTCGGATTTACTATGTCTTTCATTACTGTCTATATTGGTAGCCCATAAAGAGTCAATGCCTAAAAAGTATTGAATGTAAGCAAAGAATCTGTAGAAGTGCTGTTACTTCTGAGAGGTGGCATGAGCTCTACCACTCTAAATACAAGTTGAAATCTGGGCTATTGGAAGAGTCCAGTCCATGATATGAACGTGCATTTTTTAAAGGCCTGATCTGGTGAAAGGAGAGAGGTAACAATGGAGAATTGAGATGAAATTTTGGCAAAGACTGAGCTAATGATGATAAAACATCACAAGGAAGATAGCAAATATTAATGCTGAAATCATTCTTACTTAATTCCAAAGAGAAACCCCATCTTTAGAACTCAAGAAACCCCAAACATATATAGCATGCTTAAGGATTCTGCGGTAGCAAAAATATTAAGAGAAAGGATGGATGTGAAAAAAAGTTCAATTGAGTTGCAGCAGCACCGGAAAAAAGCTAAAGAAATATATGATAAGCAGGAGGTGTTAGATCATTTGTGAGCTGGTTGTACACTATACTGTGAGTAGCATAAACATTTTTTTTTTAAATTTAGATTTTGGTTGCATACTACACAAAATACTCTCTTGGACTAATTAGGATAGTTAGAATCAGGTGCTGATTCTCATGAGCATCACTCAGATGAGCATCACTCAGATGCTCAACCCTGGGCAAAGAGAGAATGCCATTCCCTTACAGTGTACATCCCTGCCCTTGTAGTCTCTGCATTGCTGATAGGCAATTCCAAGAGCTGCCAGTAGTGTTGGTGACTTAACTGAGCTGTACGAGGGAGAAGAAATATAGTGATGCTCTGTTCTGCTGTCTTTTTACTCCTGACACACCCCATATGCTGAGATGGTGGGTGGCAGTAGGAGAGCTGGCACGTTAGCAGCAGTGCCTTCCCTGTGCCAAGGGAATAAGCTGTTGACTAGTTAAATCTCATTTCTAATTCATTTCTACTTTCTGAGTAGCAAGAAGAGGTGAGATCTTCACAAAAAACCTAGCTTTTGGAGTGTGTGGTAGCGCAGTCTAGAGGGCGGTCTGAAGCTTGTGCTTTGAAGCTCTATTTTAAATATCGATTCTATATATTTAATATCCACACCCCAACTCTAAACTGCCTAAAAATTGAATGCATTAGCAATTCTTATGGAAATGATGCAATTGTTGTGCCTTTGTTAGGTTTTTAGGTATGTATATACATGGGAAAATTCACTGCACCAGAAAATTCAAGTAGGCAAATGAAAGTGGAAACAAAAAACCTTTTTATTTTCTCTGTTAATAATGTTGCTTGTTAAACAGAAGTTGGCATAGAATCCCAGTGTGAAATTGCCAAGAAAAGATTGTTAATTTGGCATAGGCTTTAAGTTGTTTCTTTCAGTATCATATGAAAATAAGTAGAATTATATGTGGGTTTGTGATTTGTATTGCTAGTGAAAAAGAGGGTTTACATCACAAGGAAAATAGGTGTACACCATCAGGGGGAGTTCATGTTCATCCAACGACTGCAGGACTTGGTGAACAAATACAGTAAACTTAGAGGCAAACAGCAGAGAAAATATCATGCAATGTTTTGCTGAAAGAAGCAAAATAGAACAGAATCAATCATCTTTCCAATGAGAGTTTAAGGTGACTTGGGCCTTGCTCTTAGCTCTGCTGGGGACTTGTATACCTTTCTGTACTATGCGGGGTTTTTTGTTGGGTTTTTTTGTTAGGTTTGGTTTGGGTTTTTTTCTTTTCCTAGCAAGTACAGACCCTCTTCTTTTATGCCTGAGACTTCCAGCTCCTGGGGCTGATTGACCTCTATAGAGTTCCAAATGCTGCTGGAAAGGGAGGAGTGGTCCTTGGTGCCTTTGAGCAATCCTGGTCTGCTCCTTGTGCATCAAATTGTACTTGATGGCTTTACTGGTCAGCCCAAGAAAGTCCCAAAACTGGAGGGGAAAAAAGACCCTTCAACAACATAGTTATTAATTGACCTTTTTACCTCCCTGCAATGCTTTAAGTTTCTGGAGGTATTTGGTCTTATGTTTTAGAGGGGAAGAAAACCTCCATTTGCATTTCTTTGTATCTCTCCATCTATGAATGACATACAGTTCCACTGGCAATGGTGTAGAGTTTCTGTTCAGTTCAGCTTGGATGCGTACAAAAATGGTTCTTTTATGCCTAACTGTTATATGAGGGCTCAAATCAGAGTAATATCATTAAGTACATGGAACAAAATCCTGACTCCACTGAAGTCCATTTGATTTTCAGTTGATTTAATGTGGACCAGGACTTTAACTGACGTTAGCTGGAGGATAGGATCTTTTTGTTTTGCAATGGATTCCTGGTACTGAAGTCTTCCCATCTGGAATACGGCTCAAATAGCACAGGAGTGCAGCAGGATTCCAGGGATGGCAAAAATAAAAGTACATCGACGCGATTAGGACAGCACAGTCAAACGTAGATTGGTAAGGTGGCCTAGCACATTGGCACCTCTGTTCCTCCCATAGCTCTGCTTTGCCAGAAGCCACTGCCATTCTTACAAGGGTAGCAGAATGTTATTGCACTTAAATTATTATTAGTTCACAAACACAAAATTTTAAAAATAAAAATACTCCATTGTCAATGAAGTAGGGCAGCTGTAGAATGGACTTGGACTTCTCTTGCCCCAAGTGTGGCAACGACTGGTGGAAAAGCAGAGAGCACGGTTTGAAATTACAGTCTCTTCAGCCACTCCAAAAGAATTTATTAAAGGAATCAGAAATTATAGTTGTAAGGGCTGTTAGTTTGTACACTAGGAAAATTCTGATGGTGTAAGAATTGTTACCTTTTTCTTACTTATTTGAAAAGTAAGGTATGTGAAGTCTTGTGTTGGGTAAAGAAAAATCAAGACTTTGTAGCAAAAGAGTTCTGCACATACAAAGAAGTGCTAATTAGTTTTGATTAATATTGAAATCATTATTAAAGAAAAGAAAAAAAGGAGGAAAAAATACAGCAAAGAAAGAATGTATCTTTGAAGTTAATTCTGTGGATTGATGATTAGGATGCTTTTGGTACCTTCCTGCTGACTGGTAAAGGTAGTATCCAGGCTAGAAATAGAGACAGACAGATAATAGAATTGTTTTGGAAAGACTTCTGCTTGCCTTTCTGCCCCTCAGTGGATTTCTGTGGATTTGGCTGAAATTCGCTCTCTGCTTTATTTTGTTCGTTACCTTGTTCTGTGCTACACAGCGAGAGAGCAGCCAAGTTATCAGACGCAGGGACTGAAGGGGAAGATGAAGATAGCCTTCTTGTTCCTTAAGAAGTGGGAGGTGAAGCAGCAAGGAAGACAGGAGGACTGATTCAGGAAGATAACACAGTAGCTTACAACATGGAGGAGAAGAGAGATCCTTAAAGGTAAAAGAACTGACAAAATTTCACAGCAGGCACTAGTGGGACATGAGAATCCAAGGGAAACATCATGCCATGCGAGAAGCGAGCTTTCATTGATCACAACATGCCATGATGTTTCCATGATAGCACTGTCTAGGAAACCATTAACAGTGGTGAGAAGAGAATACAGTATCTGACAACTTTTTGTTTTGTTTTAAGAGGTGCACATTAAAAATACATCTAACATATGGGACACAAAGAATCTAAATAATGTTATTAAACTTCTGGTAGATGTGAATCTCCAGGGATGTTTATGCACGCTTTTGAAGAAAACTGAAAAACATTAGATTTTGCATTTCCAGGCTTAATTCATCACTTTATTTTGTTCTGTTTAAAGAAATCTATGCAGAATTATTAAGTTACTCAAAATAAGCCCAAAACAGAAGACTGAGCTTTATAAACATTTTACATATTTGTGTTTAATTTGTTGAAAATAGTCTAAAATCTGCTCACATTTGGCATCCCAAATACAAATATTAGGAACCCAATCCCTTGATGCAGTATAATTTTTAACAGTATGGTTTAACAGTCTTCCAAGAGATATTGTGTGCAATTTTATTTTAGAATAAGGAATTTTATTTCACTACAGGAAAAATACTCTGTATGTGTGTCTTTGTACCTTACTAACTGAACTAGTGTGTGTTCATTTATGTGCATGCCTGCAGTCACTGCAGAAGAAAACAGTTCCACCAACAGTACCTGATTTGCAAATATATTTATGTCACTGGCACAAAAAATTAGTCTAGGAGATCATAGTGTGCAGAGCGTCTTTTACTTCTAAAATATAAAGCTTCTGTCTTCTAGCACAGGAGGGTTAAATGCAGGGCTTTTAAGTTGAGAAAATATGCAGTTCATGTGAAAGGTTTGATAGCACTATATACCCACCAAAAGCTTAAATGTGCCTGACTGGTTTTATGGAAGACAGTAAATTAGTCTTTCCTTTACCTTTGACAGGTGAGAAGCAGTTCTTGCATGACCAGTGGCTATCACCATACATCCGCTACCATGCAGGTGAGGCTTTCCGTTTCAAAATGATGACTGGTAAGAAAAACAAGATGTCTTTCCTGGTTATAAATTTAACTCTTCTATGATTAGTCTGGGCCAATTAGGACACCCCTGGGGTTCAGACTATGGCTCAAGTACAAGCTTGAAAGCCTGATTAGCTGAGGTCTCTTGATACTTGTTCTTGGTAGTAAATGCTGGCACATATAGTATTGATTTTCATTTAGATATCTTAATGTTTCCAGACAATCCTAGCAGATGTGGGCTGAACTCAGATCTACGAGAGTGCTGGGCTGCAATCTGCAAGCATTTTTCTTGCCATTTTGTTTCATTTTTCCTAAACTTAACTGATTTGGAATCAGGAGATATAAATGAAAAATGCAGAGTTTGCCTATCAATCATGGCATGTACAAACATTGCTACTGCCCTTTTCTAACATCCTATTACCACTGGGTAGTTGGCTAGTCAAACAGGAATAAAAATTACACTGCAAACATCATAAGTTAGGCTTGATTTGTTGAGCAAGAAGCCTGACAATTCTGTAAGAGTTATATACCTCAGCCTCGCTGAAAATCAGCCTTGTTATGGCTCTGGTACGTCTATAAAGATTGTTCATTTCATATAAAACAGCTACCTGCACTGAAAGGCCTGAAAGGAAGAATGATGCTGGTTATAAATATAGAGGAAAATCTATTTGTCTGCCCCTTCGTGCTGTTAGCAAGTCACAAGATGCAGCCCTTCTGCTGTTCCTAGGCAGCAGGGGGAGTTTTCCATGGCCACCTTTTGCTTTCATCTTCTGGCCTGGACTGAAGCACATCATCTCTCTTTGTCATATGAGATAAAGCAATGAAGTGTGACCAGTGCCACTGCATTGCACTCTGCCCACCAGGAGCACGTTAATGATAATGAAAAACTATACTGCACCACATTTAAACTAAATGTGAGCGTAAGGCTGTCTGTCGGCAGACTGGTATAACAGTTAATGTCATAAAAGATAAATAGAAATTATTAGAATTGGCTTGGAAGGGATTTTTTATAGAGCAGGGTTGTATTCCTTTAAAGATACATTATCAGACTGTTAAATCTAATTTCAGACTACTGGGTAATTAAAATGATTAACATTCTTTACTCATATAGTTCGATTCATTAAAGTTTTAAACAACCTTTACACACTATTTATGTTGAAAATAGAGAAATAACATGTTAAAATGTCTTGGATCATTAATCATTCAAATTTGCTGTATATAGCTACTTTCTCAAAACCTTAGCAGCACGGTGAGTATTTACAAACCTCAGAGGCATTTTTGAAAGGATGAGCAAAATCAAATTCCACCCACCCCCGATATGTCTGTTGGACCTTAGTTTACAGGCCCTTTTTGTTTGCAAGAAAAATTAGGCAGAAAATTCCTGAAAGATTGTTTTAAAAGTTATTCTGCCCAGGGACCGGTGCAAGTCTTCACCTGGGAGCTTGCTCCCTCTTTGATGCTTGGAAGGTAGCAGCATGGTGCTGTTACTGAAGCTAATAGGAACTTCAAGTATAATGTCTTGTGTACTGAAATGAAAACATCCTCTGAGTCTGGCACTTAGTTTTCAAGTGTATCAGATGGAATTTTGTATTATCTACTGACAAAACAGTTTATTGGATGGATATAAGAAGAGATCTTCAGGCTAGTGAATGTTGCCATTACTTAGAGGTGAAACACCCACTTCTGGGTTGGCATTTGTAACTAATTCTGAAACATTGTGGGAAGAGTCATGAAAGTCAGTAAACAGTATGCGACAAGACAATTATAAGCCTTATATTAATGCTGGTCTTTTGAAAATATTAATAAAATATATCAAGTGGTTTGAATCACGACTTTTACTGGGTTTTGTGGGTTTGTTTTTAATTTAAATTTTTTTATTTTTTAATTATTCCACTCCTGCACTTAGAGAAAATGTCAAGGTCTCTTTGGAAGAAGTGCTGTAAATTGCAACAAGCAGTTGGATATAATCTAGGCTGTGGTCCCATGTTCTGGGAAGCCCAGATTGTTGTGTTTGTCTGGAGGCAAGGGTAGAACTTGTGGCCCATGAACTTATAGCTCATATTGCGCCAGGTAAGAAAGCTCAATGTTTATGTGTGAGAAGTCCAAAGGGGCACACAGGTCTGCAAGAAGCATGCTGCTTCTGCCACTGAACGTCCTGCTTTGCAGATAGGCCGTAGGCCAGATATGCTGAACAAGTGGGGTCATTACTCTTTCTATGGCACTGTTAGTAAGAGGAAGAGGTAATTATAATTAGCCTTTTTGAAATTACCCAGGGGCTCAGCTGATATGTCAAAAATGTAAATGGTATCAAACACAAAGACACAGCTTTACTTTCCCAGCTGGCAGCATGATCCTAGCACTAATACCATATTTAATATGCTTAGGGTCTATCATTTATCGATGAGTATTTAGACTTCCTTCTAGATGTTTAGACTTCCTGCTAGATGCCTATTTCAGGAGCCACACACTTGAGTAGTAGACAGTGGAGAAGTGGCTTCCTAATTTAGGTATTCTGGATTAGGTCCATTTATTTTACAGATTCATTTAGGACCACTGCCTTCTACTTTATTCACTTGAACAGGATGTCCAAATTCAGCTGCAGACAACTGCATTAATCCTAGGATCATTAGTAAATGATATACTGACAACAAATATGTGCCCAGCTCATCTTCCAGTAGGATTTGACAGTATGAGAGGGTCAACTAGCTATAGAGGATCCATACAACTATTCTGGAAGAGACCACTTTTTACCTCTTTGATTTGCCAATTCCTCCCTTCATTCCATCGCTGTTATTCTCTGTGGAAGACTGTCTGACATAATGAGTGGCTCCCTATGCAGAATCAAACCATGCTATTTGACGGTCCTGTGTACTGTATCTGATGCAGTTCTAACTCTAGACAATAAAGGGAACTGTCAGCCTCTATCAGTGAGTCATTTCAAGAGCAACATGAGCAGAGCCTTTCCCTTGAGAGACTGACAGCCATTATCATCTCTGCCATACTATAAGCTTTTGCTGACTTTAGGGAACAGATATCCCAGAGGTACTCCTTGGTTTCATGTCAGTGTATGGTGCTCCAAGCCAGCCCACCAAATTGGCTTACAGAGGGACTCTACCATTGCGAAACAGGAATGATAATTAACAGCTCTTCAGATGAATATTGAGATCATACTACTTTCAAACAATTAGTTTGCTTAACGTTTTCCTACCCCAACCCAGATGGAGGCAAGGTGGAGAAATAGTCCCCTGAACATGGACTTAGACCAAGCAAGGTCTGCTTTTCTTGCTGCTGTCAGCCACGTCCTGTATGTCTGTGTCTTATTCAGAAGCCTGGGATGTTAGCATATTTGTGATCTCTCTGATGTCACTGCTGTAGTCGTGAATGCTACTTCCTCTTTCCAAACTTTTCTTCTAAATTCAGATGGCAAAAGGTGGTGTGAGGGAAAGAAGCTAAAGGACAGAAAAGGGCTTCCCTGTTCGCCTTAGAGTAGGTAGGACAGGAAATACTCCTATTGCATTGGTTTTATACACCAGAACTTTGTCCATCATTTTGATTTGTGACAGAGTTTTTGGCCTTCAAGTTGAGGTAGCTGTGTTTGGTTACATAGTATTAGTATCGATTCCCATGCCCTGAGTGCCTCTGCCTAAGCCTAGCTCTCCTGGGGGTTGTTCGACTTGTTTCCCCATGAGGCTGCAGATGAGTTCTACTCAAATGATCAGTCAGAAGAATATACTGAGCTGAAAATATAAACCCAGAATACCACAAAACCTTACAGATATCGGTGAAATACAGAATACAAAATCTTGTCCAGGTCTCTGCCTTTTGTATTTTGCTAATAATCAAAATTGTATAACATGGGAATGACTTTTACTGTAGGTATATCTGGGAAATGATTTTTCCTTTGAGTTTTTTAGACTTCTTATACCTCCCATTGATTTTGATTATTTACTGTTTGACAAGGGGAACGCAGGCAGCCCATGCTGTGCGAAAGATCAGAGGTGCCTTCATTCCTCAAGGCTATTGCCTTCTTTAATTCTTCAGTGTAGGATCAGTGAACTGATTGCATTTTCTTCTATTTGACACTTTATATTTCACATTTCTTCATCAAACTGTTGTAACATGCTCTCTTTTAGAGCAAGCTGATCTTAAGAATATAGCCTTTTTGTCTTGGCCATTATTATAACCCTTTGGTGACTTGTAACAGCAACTTTCAGCCACTGTCCTGATTAATCGTCTTTCACTTAAAGGGGATGGAGCTGCGTATCTTGTTAATCTACTTTCTGTGCTTTTCTTTTATTGGTGTTATGTGTATTTCATATTTAATCATCACATGATGTGACCCGAGGGCAGTTGTTCTTTGATTTTTTTTCTTCCACCAGGATACTCTTACAGGCCTAAGGGGAGATTTTTAAGCTGCAAACACTGTATGCCAAATCTGGAAGTACAAAGCACAGCTCAAATATTTGCAAATACAAACAAATAAATGTACAATCTATTTGGGCATGAAGTTATGTGTATGCATTTTTGAAATACAGCTCCTTGGACAGACAGGTTTTTTACAATGGTGGGAAAGGAGCCAAGGAGCATGAGTGGTTTGAGTCTCGCTACTTTCCAAGTGATCCACTTTCTATTAGAAAATAGTTAATGTAAGTATGTAAAGCATTAACAACAGAAGTTAGCTCTGTCAGACCTGACTTTAGGTTATTGTTCCAAATATTTTGATCAAATAGGCTTCTCTCTCCTTTTCTTTATTATAAGATATGCTATGTAGTATATATTTCCAGTGACTAATGTTTGTGCTGTGAGTCCCTGCAGATGAAAACTTGGGTGATGTTAGATCAAAGTCTCCAGTAATTTCATAATTTCTTTATGAAGAAATGCTTGTTTTCGGCTGTAGTTGGCATCGGTCTAAATGAATCAGTAAAATGGGATGATCTCAGCTCATATAAATAATAGCAGGCTTCTCCTGTTAGAAATGCCTTTCTTCTGGAAAAGCCACTTGTCCCACATTAATGCATTTCTAATCAAAAACACTAAGCCCCATATGGTATTTTCTAACACATTTGAGAACCCTGGTTAAGGCAGAGATCTAAATGTACTGGAAACCAAAGTTCATTGTTTTTCAACACTCAAGAGAAATGTACAGAGTATACCGTTGTATTTCTGTGTTATCCTGCTTATTACTTGTATAGCACTGAGTCTCAATCTCTTCCCTCTTCTTCTTTTTGTGAAATGGCCTTCACATTACCATATTACAAGGTTTATCCTCTCTCTCTCCCTTTTAAATGTAATGAACATCAGAAAAGGTCCCTGAGGCACGAACAAAAAACAAGAGGGAAACATCCCAAAATACCGGAGGATGGTGAGGAAGGAAGTCCACAATAGTTCAGACTAATAAAATACTAGAGTTTAAGGTAGAGCTTGCTTTATAGATGTGCTGCTTGAAAAGATGTTTTTTCTACATTTTTCTGAAAAAATATCATAAAATATACTTTTATAATATTTTTTTCTGTTTATTGCTTAAAACAATGGTAACTACTTGCTCTGATTCATCATTAATTGATTTGCCAAGATCTCATATTGTGGCACGTAAGGTAGGCACCAAATATGAATTACTAGAGTTGATATTGTACATTACCAAAAATATCTTATGCTGTGGATGTTCTTCAATCTCTAAGTACGTTAAAAAAATAAATCTGCATTTCATGTTTAACTCTGAATTTTCACTGGTTTAAAGCAGATATTTTAGCAAAAGTTGTGCTAAAATACACAATTAAAGAAGTTTAACATAATGTTTTCTAAAATTTACTATTTTTCATCACTGAGTCATGTAAGAATGTTAGGCTGGAAGGTCAGCTTGTCTAAGCACCTGCCTAAGGCAGGACCAACTAGATGAGATTACTCACAACCGTGTACTGTTCAGTTTTGCATATCTTGAAGGATGAAGATTACATGGTCCTGCTGGGTCCTTATTTTCTGTATTTGACCACCATCTTGTTAAATAAGAAGGTAAATAATCTAATAAAACTTCCCCATGTTGCAACTTGTGGTCCAGGGATGTGAAAACCTGAAGGTAGACTTCTCAAATAAAAGCAGAGTCAAAACAATCCATTATCTTGGCACCTGTTTTGTCACTACATGTCCTGTGCCCTTTGGACAGTGGGCCCAAGTTTTCTTTAGCCTTTCTTTAGTTGCTATTGCACTTAAGGAAACCCTTCCTGTTCTCTCTAACATACTTCATTAATTTTTAGTTTGACTTTCCTAATTCCATCCCTATATTCTTGGGCACCACCTCTGCATGGTAGCCTGTTCCCACTCTCACCTTCTCCACGTCTCTTGTTCACATCAGCAGACGTTCCTTGCTCATTCATGCTGGCCTTCAGCCACACTTGCTCAAACTCCCGTGTGTCGGTATGGACTGCTCTGAGCTTTGAAGAGGTTTTATGCAACAAAAGCATTTCAAGCGGGGTGGGGGAGATTGATGGAATTAAAAAAAAACCTAACTGGCATTTTGGTTTCCAGTTCTGTCCTGGCAATTACAAGGTAAGCAAAATATATTTCTATGCATATGCTAATAAGCAAAACTGCCTTTAACAGCAAATTTGGCAACAGAAAAGGGAACGAAAGGGAGTGGGGAGTGGTAATGAAAGGGTTTCATTTCAGTGCGCACGATTCCAAACTTGAGAAAAAATGGGATAAATTGACGAATTCTGTCTCGAGGACCTATAGTTCAACTGTTCTTCCTAGCAGAAACAGTTCTTGTGCAGACCAATCACCCAACTGACAAACAGTTCTGTTACTGCATTATGCTGAACATTGTTTTGGTCAGAATTTTTTTTTTTTTTAATTAATCAGAAGATTGTGAGGAAAAAATAACCACTGGGCACTAAGCACTGCTTTTTTCTGCAACTGTGGTGGACTTATCCTCTTACTCTGGGTGCAAATGACTTTTAAATGGGCTAAAACTTGCAGGATGTAAAAAGACCTTATCAGAGGCACACTTAGAAAGAAGTACCTTTGAAATTATTGTTCAGCACACCTGGAGTCTCTTTCAACTCATGCGAGGCTACTTCCTGCAGTGTCAGCACCAAATGGTTATTCCAGGAGGATAGCAGAAGCTAGAAATTTAGTTCACACGCAGAAGGAAAACCAAGCATGCCAATGCGCTTCCTCTAGTTAACTTAAATTGCCCCTCTGACCCTGCAGTGCTTTTCACTGATGTAGTGCTGTAACATTACTCGAATGACATTTTGTCATTTGCTGAATGTTAACCTGCAAAAATGCTATCTTTGCGCCTTTACATTGAGACAGGATGACATGCACTGCAGCCCCCAGTTGTTGGGGGGTAATTTTATGCTCCTTTCCTGACAGACAGGATTCCAATAGCACCATATGTCAAAAACTCCAACCAATTCCAGTCATGTACCCACACCGTCCAGCTGTCACAGCTATAATTATTGAAACTAAAGCCCAGAGAAGTTTGTAGTTTTGGAAATGCTCTAGTCTCCTTAGATCTTTACTACTGATGTTATAGCTGATTAGGACCCTGCCAGCCTTCTGTTGGTCTCTTGAAAACTGCTGTAATTCTCATTCATCATGGAAGCTAACCAGCTGCTCCAGAGCCATCCCCTCAAATGTGTTGCTTGATGTTATACTTTGCTGTTGTCCTGACCTTGATACTTTGGATGTTCAGACAAAGGCTACTTATTATGTTGGAGTTGGCACAAAAAGTTCCAGTTAACTGCATTCTGCAAAGAAAGATAAAAACATTTTTAGGTAGGCAGCTGGGATGACTCTGAAGAATGTTACTAATCTGCACTCATTTCTTGGTCATCCTGCTGCATTTTCATGATCGTTTCAGGCAAGGGAGTGAGAGGTGATGGCCTCCTGGAATAATGCTCTTCTGTCAGGCAGACACTGAGTTTTTGCTGGGATCACCTATCCTGTCTCTTAGCAGAGATGATAGTGACTCCTGAAAAATCAGAGTTTTGAGCCTTTACATCTCCTTTTGTCACTTTTATCTAAAGGTAATGAAGTTCAACATATTTTGATTCTTTTTGAAACTTTGGTCTGAGTAGACAGTTCAGCTATTGGCTTTTTCTATTAAAATCTTGAAGATGAAAATTTTGTCATTTCAAGGTGTTTATAGTTTTTTTACCTTTTTGGAAGCCTTTGCATTCCTGTCCATTCGTGTTGTACATAAAGCATCACTTTTTCAGATTGCATTTTCAGACTGTATTCTTTCTTGTCTCCAGGAATCTTCCCCTCTTGAACCCATTGCAGGATCTGCACTGGGAGTCTTAATGATGCTTTTCTGGTTTGTCCAGAAAAGCATCATTAAGACTTTAAAAAAAAAAAATCTAAATATATGAGGACTTTTAAATATAAATAAAAAACCCCATGTAGTTTAGATGGGTTATACGTAGATCAAATAAGAACTTGTAATCTAGTGCCTAGACTCTA
Organism: Zapornia atra; assembly: GCA_013400835.1. NCBI lineage: Eukaryota > Metazoa > Chordata > Aves > Gruiformes > Rallidae > Zapornia > Zapornia atra. The sequence goes on from VZTU01011585.1 coordinate 32,707, forward strand.
ATATACCTCTCTCACCCTGGATTTCCTAAAGTCTTTTGAGATACTAGGTAAGAAAATGTCAATACATTCAAAAAGGAAATGTTTTATTGATGAGGAGAGATTTTAAAATGTGAAGAGCAGGACCAGGTTGGAATTCCTAGACTGGAACAACTGACTAATTTGAGGAAGAAAATGTAAGAAGGGAATTTGTTAAACATGTTCTTTAGCAACTGTCTTTTAATATTGAAGAAACTATTTCAACAAAAAGCATCACGTAAAAAGCAGAATTTGATGTTGCTGGTGAGAAAGCTCAAAATGACTTTGAATATTGGAAAGAAGTCAAATGTGTTGTCATGCAGATCACTGGCTTCCATTTACAGGCAGCAAGGATGATGCAGATTTAAAAGGCAGACTAGGTTTTCCTGAATACGCATTAAGAAATTTTCCCAACCAGAGAACAAACTCTGTCTTAATTTATGGCTAATTTGTAGTTTTAAGATATCTTTTAATGGCCAGATTGAAAAAGAGTAAGATATTTGGTCCATTGGACCTTAAGGTCTTCATTGTTTCCCAAATCTCTGGGTACAGGATCATGTATTTTCTCACAAACTAGTTCGTGGTTGTAGCCCGTAGTCAACAACTTCTGGACAATTGATTGCACCTAGCCCCACTTCTGGGACTCTTGGTAGTCCTCCTTAAAGTGAGGTGAATAATAGATGAAATGCAACTGTTCAGTAGGAGACTGAAGGAGAGTAAAAACAGAATCATCAGTCAAAGAGCTGAATACAACTGGATGACCAAAGACATGGTAAGAAAGTAAACTGAAAAACAACTGGGGAAGCAATCAGCGTAAAAGCAGCAGAGGGATGTGTAAAGAGAAACATGACACATGGATTGTATCACAAATAAGAGAGCTGAGTGAGACATTTGAGCTGGTTATGTCAGCAGTGAAAGACAAGCCTGAGCAAACAGTTTAAGACAGCGAGCAAAGAATAAGTGATGGAAAGAATATTTTGAAGTGATGTACAACGTGGAGTATAAAATAGATGCAATGGTTTCCTACAAAAATGAAGGACAGAATACGTGTTGGAATTCTGAGACAGAAAAAAACGAATAAGAAACTTGAAAGAGAAAGGTGAAAGCATAGGTGCAGAAAACATATCTGCTTCAGAAAGTAATAAGAAATGCTTGCAGGATATATGAGGAAGATATAATATATTTTGGGGGGATATTTGTAATAAGACAAAAATTGGTGTACATATACCATATAGCTGAATCTACTAAAATCTGTCAGTTTTGAAAATAGATTTAGTAAGCTGCCTGCCAGAAATAGCATATTTTGGGAGTTATAACCACCAAAAACCTTAATAGAAAATATTTACTGGATGTTATAAATTGCTATTACAGAAGAAGTCAGAAGAATGCATTTCCATGATCACAGAGTGGGACAAGCCAGGTTGCTGCTTGGTTTAGAGTTGGCTTTGTATTGAAAGCTCAAGGGAGACTGGAAGAATCGTGTGAGCAAACAGTGAAAAAACTTCTCAGAGGATATTAATCTTATGGCTTCATTAAAGAACCGTCAGAGGTTCCTTAGAGAAGCTAAGACCAATAAGCAGAAACTCAGACCGAGGTTCAGCATGCAGAGATAAGGAATGAAGTTTGAGACAACTTAAAAGGGACTGTTAAAAGACAGTTTGAGGGATTTCAGATAACAGTGATTTGCCTCTTGTATGATAATAGTGTTATTTCTTCTTGCCAAACTGAGTCTCCTGCTTCAGTAGAGCTATCTTCTATAGACACTTTTTAAAAAGGGAATGTGTGGGAAGTAGCACCCTGGAAAGCTATACGTGGAGCTTTTGTACTTAATCCAATGGAACTAAACGTTTCTTAAGCAATCTAAAGAGGCCAGCTTAATTGTGAGTGCTCTTACAACTGATGGCTAATAGACCACCACTAATTCATAACAAGTTTGAACACACT
>VZTU01011588.1:200-13734 GCA_013400835.1 Zapornia atra
AAACAAGCCTAGGCCAAATCTTATTCACATGAGTAGTTTCACTGCTCAATGGGATTACTCACACAAGGCAAGGCAAACTGCTTTCAACACACTGCCAATCGTGGTGCTACTCATGCAGTTCTCTGACACGGACACAACAGGTCACACTGAAGTCTGTTATGAAGGAGCTAATCTGAGATATTTTAAATGTAAATGTTTGTATTACATGATTCTAAAAGTTCTTCCTAGCAATAGATTAAACATTTATTACCAGCCTGGCATCCAGCTGGAGTTGCTAACTGTGCATGTGATTTTGTTTCAGGTGGTTTGCATCTTGCTATTTTGACACACACAGACTACAAAATTATTTTAGTGAGAAATAATTCGTTTGATTCTATTAATAACAAAATACATGTGCCTCAGTTTTGAAACCATGGTTAGGTGGTATCATCAACTCATCAGATGTGGTATCATCAACTCATCAACTCATCAGATGTGGTATCATCAACTCATCAGCAAGTCCTGCCCTGAGTTTTAAAAGGATAGAATATTTGGAATTAAAAAAAAAACCCCAACCAGAAAATTAAACAGTTAAAATACAGGGTGGTGGTTGTTCTTTTTATGATGGATTTTAGTAAGAGCTGCCACATACCTCTGTCCTGATAGCACAGTTAGCCTACAACCCGAATAAACCAACCACAGCAAAGTGTTGAAAAAGATATATTTTACTGTGTTAATTTTCATAGGGGAAATCTGATACCAAATTATTAATATACAGACCTAAGGATGTGAAGGACTCCAGCCTGGGCTAATTTGCAAAGAAAATTCACAGTGTTACTCACTTCATACATGATTGTATTCAGATTCTGCTGCCCGGTGCTCTGCTTGTTTTTTCCACTCTCTTTGCGCTGCTGCTTAAGATCAGTAAGTAACTGGTACACCTGGGGGAAAAAATACCATGTTTTGGACCATTTGAGAGTATTTTAGCTAAAAATATTAAAACAGGAAAACAAAATAACAATGCAAAATCTTATTAACCGAACAAACAAAAAAAAGCCATGGCTGCTTTGGTGAACATACCAGCAACTGAAATAAAGAGCTTTTGGCACTAGAATGATGAATAGGTATATAAATTGTTTGGGTTGTTTGATTTTTTTTTAATTGCAACTATTTTAAGCAGATTTTCAGCACTTGCTAAATGCTATCCAAGAGCCCCAAAGAAGAAGCTGCCAGGATGAATCTATCCTACTTGTTTATCTTATCTCATGCCCTGAACAGAGTTGAGTCGTACCCTGATGTACTGGCAACTGAGCTCCTATTTAAATATGAGTGATGCTTGAAGCAAAATGTCACACAAGTTTATGGCCCTACTTGATTTGTTATGGCAAATGTACCCATAATATTAACATGGATATATATTGTGTCTCACAGAGAGGCAATTTAAATTATTGTAAAAATCTCAGCAAACTCTACAGCTGTCACACTGCCAGGAACCAGCTAAATAAAGGCTTGACCTATAGATGCTCCCGAGCTTGGTGTTCCTATAGTAAATTCCAGTGGAGTTATTCAAAATAGTAACTATTACAGTGACCAGCATGGTGTTATGGTATGTTAAACCACAAAGATTAAATTAGCTCCCTATTTCATCACAACAACATAATACAAGCAGACATTCCTGAAAACAATGTAATAAAGTTGTCTTCACACTGATGATGAGGTGAATATCAATGCAGGAGCGAGATTCTGAGGGTAAATCCAAAGGTAAGGAGGCCATCTAGGTTTCAGACACCATGCTTTGTCAAATCTGTTACAACACAACATCTTTATTCATCATAGCTACATGTGCAGCAAAACCTTGAGACAGCATCACAATTACTCCCTTAGTGCCATATTAAATCACGTTTGGTTGAAATTTCTTCAAATGTTTTGCTTCAGGCTTTTATAACAGGCTTTTATAGCAACAGAGCATTTCTTACTGTTCATCCCCTAATTTTTAACAAGCTTCTTTCAAAATCCAGATCCAACGGCATCATAAACTGACAAGTCCATATAAATAAAATACAAACATGTGAGACAGTGAGAAAGAAGAACAGCTACGAATCCTGCAAGTATTTGATATTGCATTTTCTACAAAAAGGAACACCTTGTATCCCAACCACTAGCAGTCAATCCCCACTTGAAAGAGAAATCTGAAACTATGAACTTGTATATAACAAATATTTGAAGAAAATATAGCCAGTGACAACGAGATACAAAATGACAACTCCAGACTCACAGAATAAATACACAAAGGCACAGGACATACAATATGTCAGTCCTGAATATCAAGATTTCACAATAGAATGAAACAGCTGTGCAACTTTCAAGCTTCAGCAATATAACAATATAAACAAAGCATCAGGGTTATTGAAACACATTCAAAAAATTACATTCCTAAACAAAGCACTGAAGTTCTTCCATTACCTGGCTGAAGTTAAACCAAGAACACTACATTTATTTCTAAACCTTTCTCACTAAAAAAAAAAGAAATCATTACTCAGGAGAGAGGAGAATTATTCTGAACTTATCTATACTGGAATTATCTTTTTTGTTATACGTACGCTGATATTCCTTCTTTGTTATGACAGGACACTGTAGCTTCCCCAGTGCACCAGATCAAGGTACACCAGGATTGTTTAACCATAAGCAACACGGATCAGCAAACCATACCACCTTTGCTATAACCTAACCCACTCTGGAAACACCTACAGATATTTAAAAAAACACTGTCAAGCAGTCAGGGTTCTAAGACTGCATCTCCAGTAGCACTGGCTTTAATATATCTATGCATTAAGAAGTTACAGATTCTCAGATGATACTTGCACATCACAAGATGAAAAGCATTTGACATTTTCTGCAAGAATTTGTATTTGAAATGTTGGGTGTCAACATTCCTGATTAGGGAACCAATGCACCATACATCACACGAAACACCAGCAAATCCAGTGCACTTGCCCAAATATTCAGGTGTTTAAAGATGTGGAGAATCAAATTCTAAACAACCACCACACACAAGAGGATTTGGACCAAATAATAACACAACCCCTGCAAATCAAATATGTTGGGGGGGTCGAAATCACATACAGATCCTGCTATACTACACTGGCAACTTTCAGCTTCCCAAGAAGTAGACAAGTGACTGATTACAGCTTTAAACTGCTGGTTTAAAACAAGGATGCAGATAAACTCACCTCAAAGTTACTGAGCAATGCAGCATTGGCATCCTTCCTAAAAGGAGAAATGAAAACGATTATCTATGTTCCAAATGAAACTGTTTAAAGTTTTTCTTTACTGAGTCAAGCAGGCTAAAAGAACAGACTATTTTCATAATGTTTAAAAAAAAAAATCCCCAAGAAACCTACTTTTGGTGACTCTACAATTATCAAGCCATTGCCACCTCTAGAAATGATTTTTCCATGTTGTTCATGGATTTACTACATAAACATACAGTATGTTTTGCACAAGTTGCCCCATAAATCATAATATACCTGTACAATGTCATTATTTTACCCTGTTTTATTCACTCACCCAATTTGACAAACTAAAACCAAATTGCCTTGCCTCTTCCTCATGAAACCAAGTCTCCAGTTTTATTTGAATAAAAACCGATGGGGAAAATAATTCAGATTACACACTATTTATATATTAGTCAAGAGCATGGAAAAAGAAAATACGATGACTCTTACTACCACGTGCGTATCTGTGTGAATAAATAGAGACATGACACTTTATTTACATATATTTACACATGCTGTACTGAGTAGAAAAACCACCTTATTGCATTTCCTCTTTGTTTATTCTTTGAATCATTATGTGCCTACTCCTTTAGCAGCAGGGCAAGGCTCAGAGTTCCCCATTTTCCACCAGTCAAACACCTCCCCACTAATTCTGTCCCGATTAAGCACAAATCTTCACCCACCACTCAGAGCCTGAGGGAACTCTGAGACAAGTGCATATTTAGATTAATCATGCCTCTAATACTACTGGATATTGTAATTTGATAGTTTTTTTTAAAGGGAGAAAAACCGATGCAGAACATCCTATATTCCCTGAACAACACATTCTGCTGAGCAGTCAGCAGCCACAACAACAGAAAGTTTCCATACAAAAGGAAAAAAAGGCTTTTCTCAGGTCTGTAGCTTATAAAAAAAATAGAAAGAAAAAAAAAGGTACAATGTATTGTTAAGCACCGTCAACTGTTTGAATAGAACTGTCAGGTTCATCACTTTCAAGCGAGTTAAATGTGTCCACAAACTTCCACAGGTTCTATCATTGTTTTTAAATGAAAAGGACCTTCTAAAATACGCTGAGATGAACTTCAACTTCCATTTCGCTGACTGGAGTGAAACTTCAGCAAGTGAGCTCACACACGCATTAGTTTTCATTCATGTTTTACAAACCATATAGCTTTTGTTGCTAGGTAAATGCAATCCTTCAGAAGGTCTGCATTCAGGCTATCACTACAGAAATCCCTATGGATCAAAGACATTCTTTGTTAGAAATAATAATGCTATAGAAGAATTATATAGGGAATTATTCTGCTAAATATGTGAAAGGGTCATATAGAGTAAATACATTACTATGCAACCGAGTCTGTAAAATCTGTCTGAAGTTGAATTAAGACAATTGCTCCTTTTTTAATTCTGAAACACTTTGTCATTAAAAAAATATTTTTTCTTCTAACAATGGACAGTAAATGAGTCAGTCTCAAATCTTCAACAATTTTTGCTGTGATGAAATAGCAGAATTACAAACTGATACACAAGACCAGTTTCAAAAGTTTTTGCAAAACTTATAAAGCAGAAATACAGTTTTCTTCAGTTCTAACTCTCACGAAGCAACTAGCAATTTTACATTCAGAAAACAAGAAATTGTAAATAATGAATTCTCGATTATGCTTTTAAATGATGATTTCAAATCTTTATTTTTATCAGCTAGAAGTATGCTTAATTTTTTCTGAGGTTAAGATTTATGCAGAAAGGGAAAAAAAAGTCATGTTTAGACCCAGGGTATCAACACTTTTTATAATCTTTAAATAGGCAGTGCACAAATGAAAATTCAGTTGAAACAGTCTTCTGCATATATCAAAAAAATATCATGGCATAAGGCAACACACCTCTACAAAATATCACTGACCCTTCATGGGTTTAAATCGACTACTTAAAATATGTTGCATAGTTAAACCACACCAGGTTTAAAGAGGGTTCTTTTCTCTGGTATCACATATTTCTGACAGGTAATAACTTAGGAGAGGTTCTCCCAGTCACAGAGCTTCTTCCAGGAAGGCCATTAGGCAGGAGGCAAAAGTTTTGGAAGGTTTATTTCCAAAAGCCATCCAAGTGCAGAATGGACTGAATTGTTCCATTCCAATGCAAGGGGCATCTCAACAGCTCAGACAGCCCCCACCTCTTCTACCTCTGATGCACCTTCCTACTGGTACTAAAAGAATATCAGTAACTTAAGTCGGGCTACCCGAGGTAATAAAAATCAAAAACAAGTGGGTGTACAAGCATCATAACAGACCTTACTAGTAATGGTATCAAAAGCATCCTTCTCAACAGGGCAAATCTTATCCTTCCTCATATGCAACAGGGACTTTGAGCCTGTTTATGTGTTTCACAGGATTTTTTGTTATATAGCAGCCCTGCAGGCTGTTCCTCATGCTAAGGCTAACAGAATACAAATCCGTATTTCAATGGCTGTTTTTTATTTACTATCTACTTTTGAATTTTACATATAGAAGATTTAGTTATAGTAATAGTATAAATGATGTAATGACAATAAAGCCTCCATTGACAACATGAACTGCAGTAGCTCAGCTGACTTTGGTGCATGATGATGGAAGTCCCTCCATGCCCCCATTTATTAGAAACCAGCACTGTGTACACATATATAATCAGTCAATGTAACGGGCTCCACAGAAATCACAAGAGTCAAGTTCTACACCTAAACCCAGGTCAAATCTTATTGTTTTGTGCCCAGATGATGCTAACAAGACAGAAACACACATAGTGCTGTCAACATAGGAGGCAACAAAACGTGCTGTCTGGGATGACAACCTGGAGGCTGGCTGGCCTATCTGCCACCAACTACCAGCTAGCCAAAATTTTGACTGGCCTCTTGTGTTTGCAGTTGCTGGTGCACACGCGTCTGTTTTTCTCCTGCATATTCACCTCCTACAGCAAGTCATCTACCTGGGGTTATTCCCAGGAATAACTCTCACCCAGAAGCCGCAGCAAAGGATTCAACATTTCACCTGTCCTGGGACAGAAGGGCAACAGACCATGAGGAGGCGGGAGGGCAGGGAGATGGAGACCGACAGTGGGATTCCAGTTGAGCCACATGCCCAGATGCTTCGCCAAGATTTTTAAAGCAAACCAACCCAAGTCAACCCGCTTTCCCATCAAGCACCTGAACACACTGCTGGTTATAGGGGCATTAAGGGCCCAATATACCCACCAGACACCACTGGCAGGCCCATAGATACACAGACTGTGTGGAGGCCCCCAAAGATATACCCCTCACACACACAACGCCCACACCAGAGGCAGGCCTGTATATACACACAGCCCCGCCAGAGGTAGGCCCATACAGATATACCCCCCCACACAGAGACAAGCCCATATAGATATATCCTGAAACACACACACAGCCCATACATACACCCCACACACACAGCCCATACATACACCCCACACACACCACCCCCAGAGGCAGGCCGTATAGATGTATCCACACACACTGCAGGCCGGTCCATACGGATATATACTCCCCTCTCCCACCCCGACCCTGGAGCTCTCGCTGCCGCCAGGGAAGGTCGCCTCTGAGGGTGAGGCGGCAGCTGCCGGTCCCCGCGCCCTCCCCGCCTCTCCTTACACCTCCATCTTGTCCGCCCGGGGAACGGCCGTGCGCTTGGGCCGCCGCCTCGCCGTGGAACTTCCCCTCACAGGCGAACAGCCGGCGACGAGAGCGCGGGGGGGCAGGCCGGAGTTGAGCTAAAGGAGGTTTTGGCGGCCGGGGCGGAAGCGGAAAAGGAAGGAGAAATAAGGAGGGAGGGGGAAAAGGCGAAAAAAAGAAACTCAACCTGCATTGGCCGGGAATCGAACCCGGGCCTCCCGCGTGGCAGGCGAGAATTCTACCACTGAACCACCAATGCCAGTGATGAAAAGCCCTATCCCACCCCCTTGCTTGTATGTACTACGGGCAGGATACGTCACCTGATGTAATCACTGTCCAGCACCCGTTCGACAGTGACAGCCGGTCACTGCGGAGCCCAGTGACAGGGGGAACACGGTATTTTAGAGGTTCTTCCAAATAAAACGTCCAGCAATGCGCAAACAGATATTGTGAGGCTGAACGTGTTGTGGACTACTCCCACCGTCTGTCACAGCACCTGTACTTGTCATCTCCCCAGGCTCAGCAACATCACATTTGTTCCTACCATCACTGTGACCCGTTCCCGTTTAATCTGTGTGCTATTAAATTGTGCAAGAGCCCTTTTCATTCTTGAGAACGCCAAAGAGACTTCACTGAGTGCAAATAGCTGAAAATCCTATTTGCTACAGCAAGGAAAGTTGTCTGGCTCAGAGACCAAAAGCCAGGCAAGCGTGCGTTAGATTATTTTGCCGTCATCTCTCAGGCAGAAGTTTATATGCAAACACACCACCATGGACTCCCTAAGGAATCACATACACTCCCTTGTCTGCAGCAGGGCTGTAAGGGCGATCTTGGCAACCAAATGTCTGACTCTTCTTGTGCCCATAACCTCCGCCTTGCAGCACCAGCATAAAATCCACCAGCTGCTTTTCTCTCCAGAGTCCAGCCAAAGGAAACTCTACTCTCACTCTGGGACTTCTCCTTGGGGAGTTGCAAATCCTCAGCCAATTCTGGATGATGAGAGAAATACAGCATTTCAGGAACAGTCTTCAGCGCCAGGACAGTGGGAACAACAGCTCCCAACCCTCCAGGAACCATCATCACCAGGTACCTAAGTGCTTGCCAGAGTTAAAACACCTACTGCAAAGCTTTTTCAGCCCTTTTCAGCTGTAGACCCCTAAAAAATGTTTCTTTGGAGATGTGGACCCCATCACATACAGATTGTAGTACAGATGGAAATTAATCTATACTCCACAATTTGTCACAAAGTCCTTAGGAAATGAGGCAGGAGAAAGGTCTCCAAACCGTAGATGGAAAACCATTCGTCTGACTCAGTGACAGGATGTAATGGATGCTGTCCTTTTTCATGTCAGGATTAACTGACCTTGTAAATTGGCCAAAACCAGCACAGCAAATGCTCTGTGACTTCTCTGCCATGTTCCAAACCCTGCACGTGAATGTGCTTGCACCCCAGTTCCCAGCCAGGCTACAAGGAAGATAAGAAGAGTGAAGGTGGCACCTTTCATTAGAGAATGTGGTGTTTCCAGACTATCAGAATTCAGAGTTTTGTTGCAAAAATCTAGCAATCCTTGCATGCCTCTCATCGCTCTCTTTAGATACACGTTTAAAATCTTCAGCATATTTATTTTATTTCTCCTTTGCATCTCCTCTTTACATCTCTCCCCAACACCAAATTATCATCTTTATTTTCACATTTTCTCTAAAAGTTTAATTCCAGGCCTTTCCTGATGCACTTTTTTACAACCTGTGATGATGATGCTTGATCCCAGCAGCTGGGATGAACGAGCATAATACAAATGCCTCTCAACAGCTTTCCTTTTTTTCCCCCATAATAGAGATATTCTTCTTAAATATTTTCCACTGGCAACATATGGCTTGTTAGCGTGTAAGTACATAAATGGATGTGGTGGCTCAGCACCACATGCCTCTTGCTCACTCACAGAGGAGAAACACAGAGCCTCCGAGGGTTGGGATAAGGACAGTTCACTGACAAAAGCATTGTTTTTGCCTGTGGCAAATTTCACTTACACCTGGTGATAAAACAGAATACCTTAGCAACCTGATGATACCACAGAGTGCTGCACGACTGACCCGAGGGCCAACCTGAGGACTGACCCAAAACCCCAGCTGCACTTGGACTGCCCTTGAAAGCACCCAGGAGCACCCGTCCCCGACCATCCCCTCTAAGGAGGAGTGATGTCAGGTGGTGTGGAATCTCTAAGAGAGAACTCTTTACTCTTACACACAACTTTTTAGCAGAGATGGGGTGATTATCTCGGTTTACTTTGTTTTTAACTGCTGCACTGTAGGTGTTAGACAGTTATGCTACACCATCCATAGGGAATGCAGACATAGGTTTTTCTAAATGTGCTTAGCATGTCAACATTTTAAGCATTGGCTTGTGATTGTTACCACTAAGGCTTGGTGAGAGAGGGGCCTCGGTATTAACTATTGAAAGCAGGGGGCCTAGTAATTGCTATTGAAAGCAGATCTGCAGGGTATTTGTATTCTTTGTCATGAAAGGTGTTTACTGTATTCAGCATTTCGCTGATCACCCTATAGTGTCTTTTTTTCTTTTACATTGAAAATTCATTAAACAAAGTTGGGTGTTTTGTTTTTTTTTTAACAAAAAATGTCAGCACAGCTTCACATCAGTCTAGCTGACAGGGCGTGTGACTAGCACTTTCAGCCCATGGAGCTCTTTTTCTTTTTCTAAACCAAAATGTCAGTTTAAAAAAAAAAAAAAGAACGTGTTTAAAGAAGGTACGCTGTAACTGTTTAGGTCATCGTTCGTCTCCACTGGTCTCAGCTATGAAAATTAGTCCTATTATGCAAAGCGTATTTCTAGAAACCACTAAAGCACTCCTTCAGAGCTGCAGGCCCCGAGTATTGCGCTATTCTAACAGAAACGCTCTCTAAAAGAAATAGTACGGCTGTGATGATTACAAAAGCACGTATAAATAAAGTTCAAATCTTTAAGAACATTTAAATATATTTAATTAAACCTCTCCATGCTGCAAAATGGGCAATTTAGTCTCTAGTACTAACTCACTGTACGTCAGCTTGGGAAAGGGTGTAGCTGGGAATATTAATCACAGAATCACAGAACTGTACGGGTTGGAAGGGACCTTGAGAGCTCATCGGGTCCAACCCCCCTGCCAAAGCAGGGTCCCCAGCTCATATTGCACGGGTCAGCATCCAGACAGGGCTGGAATATCTCCAGAGAAGGAGACGCTGTGCTAGAAGATAAAAGATGTAGACCTTTCTCAGGCCTTCCTTGGTATTTAACTGTGGGGCAGGGATTTTGGGGGTTAATCTCCCTGTTTCACTAAGCAAATAAAACACTGATAGAAGATGATAGGAAGCGGAGAGACATCAAAACCAGAACAAATCAAGAAGATAATAATGAGAACATATTTCATTGTGAATTAGAAAACCTATTTTACAAAGCTATTTTACTGTTTTCCTCTCAAAAAAAGTTCAACTCCCCAGCTCTAGGCATATTTAAGCAATCCTTTTTCTTCAATGTTCATTTATGCATTAATGACTTCTGCTTGGATATACAGTTTCAATTCCATTTTTTATTATAAAGATATTACTCTAAACTCTCCATTACTTATTATACAGGAAGGATAGTTACTACTGCCTGTTTTATCTAAAAATGGGAGAAGAGAATTAATAATCTCCTATATAAACCTGTGAAAAGAGTTAAGCAGCGTACTATAAGCAAACTAATCCCTATGAAGTTTGCTAAACACACCGTGATACTGCTGACAGATCCTATGTGAGAGCACGCGTCTTTGCCACATGTAATATCAGGCATAGCTCAATAAGATCTCACTGACATAGATCTACTCTGATTATAAATTCAGTGCTTACTATTTTCCCAACACATCAGCAATCTCCTGTTAAAGCCCAGAATAAGAACAAGGACACTCCTAAAGGGTGAACAAGACAACAACAGTGGTAAAAATGAGAGATCTTAGAGCAGGAAGGAACATGAGCACAAAATGAGCACTGTTTCCTAGTGTGCATGTCCTAGTGTGAAAAGAAGGTAAGTGGCAGAACTGAGAGGACAGTAGGAAAGGACAAAATGATCAGTTAGAGGGAAGAAAATAACCCAACAAAATGTGGATGAGAAAGCGGGAATATGTTCCCTGAGCTCTGAGAAAGGTTTGAACCACGCAGATGGAAAAACATTATACTGTAGTAGGACACTCAGGAAGGTGAAGCGGCAAGCGATCAGCTTTCTGCGGAGTGGCTGCAGCAAAGTGCCCCATATCTGAGGAGGTAATGAGAAGTTGGTGCTGAGGAGAAGCTTTGTGAGTTGCTGCCAAAGCTCTCCCATATTTTGGATCGGTTCTTTACATCCATGGTATTTAGTTTGATGAATTTAAGATATGAGCTATTTGCCAAGGCTGCTGGGCACAACCTGCCACCCCACAACCGCAGTCTGAGGCTCACAGGAGCCTCTTGGCAAGAGCAACCCCATGCAACTGGCCACAGAGCTGGAGCTGCAGCTGCAGCATCCTTACAAGTTGGGTGGAAAGTCTCATCCACGCAGAAACGGGAGAAAGAAACTAGTTCCCATCTATTTTATTCTTGTATGGTTGCTGGAGTGGCAATGATCCAGCCACCACACCAAGTAAATTCATACCGATAACTACTCACTAGAGAGGTATACAGAGTGACACGACTCCTTCAGTACATTGGTATCGCCAGAAAAGGAGCTGACCACTCGGTGAAAGCACACAGAAGACCCCCTGGCACTGCAGCTCTGCCTAAAGCTGCAGCAACGACGGCACTAACAAGCATCTCTCCCAAGCCCCCTCCTTGCAGCAATCCTGCCTCCTAAGAAACTTCTCTCCCAAACTTTCTAATCATGCGCCGGTCGACCAGGGGCCGGAGGCAGGAGAGGGGTGGGAAGGGCGAAGGGGGCCAGGGGGGTGACCGGAGCGGGGCCGGCCCCGGGGACACCCCGCCCCGCCGGGGCGGNTACGGAGCAGGTGAGCGGGGCCGGCCGGCGACCGGGGACCCGGGACCCCGTCCTGCAGCCGGGCCGGCGCCGGAGCGGGCGGCAGCGCCTCACCTCACCTCATCTCCTCTCCTCTCGCCTCCCTGTCCCGCAGGTTGCACCAGTTGCCGAGATCGCCGCGCAAACGAGCAAAACGTCGTCCGAAATGGCAGCCGAGGTGAGGGGGAACTTTGCTTCTCCGGTGGGGTGGTCTCGGGGTGCTCTGGCAAATACAAACTCAACTGCGTGATTACCCCAGCACTGCAGCCTCCCGTGCTCGTTGGGGTGCTTCTCTTTACTTGTTTTCCCGGGTTTTTAATGGAGAAGGGGACAGCAAACGTATTTGCTGCGCTATTTCTGACAAGTCACCTCTGATTCTGGTGCAAACCCACGGTTAGTGAAGGTACCTTACATATCTCCTCCCCACCCAAGCGCTAGTTCCCAGCACTGATCTTTCTTGCCCTGGCCCTTCTGCCACTCGCCCGAGGACTGGTTTCCTAGGCAGGAGCTGCAAAGCTTTAGTTTTTCAACTGGGACTTACACCCCCGTCCCGTCCCATCCACTCCCCCCGCAGCTCCTACTTACAAACCTGCTTCGAAATAGCTCCCCCCCGCCCCCCATCACCCCGTGCCTGTACCTCCGCAGGCTCGGTCCTGCTCTCCTCTCTGGCACACCGGTTCAGACAGTCGCTGAGGACAGGGTCACTCGTGTCACCGGCCCCAGCCCGGCCGGACGGCGGGTCGCGGCCCCGGCGCCGCCCGCTGTCCATGGTAGCTGGGCGGGCAGCCCGGCGCCGCGCTGCCTCGAAGCCCTTCTGGTGGCTCGTTTGGGGCCGGGGTGGGCGGTGGGGGGCGTTCTTTCCTTTTCGTTTTACCCGAAGATTTGTAATGCTGAAAGGGACCCAACGAACTTTCCTGCAGTCTGAGCCTTAACCGGCGTTATGCTAGTTTTATGCCAAAGCTTGCAAGCACATCATGCACCCTGGGGATACTTCAAGCAGTAACATCAAATGCTTTATAGCTCCAGCAGTGTTTTAGATGTGGCCTGTGCTGGCCCACTGCTCTTTCTCAACCAAATATTCTCTTATAGTCTTCCTAAAAGGCTGGTGGATTGTGTTTTCTTAATTATTTCAAGTAACAGTAGATACTAGTTTTCCCTACATCCCTGACTCTCTTACTATTTTTCCCTACTAACAAGCAATCAAAGGGTCAGTGATCAGCAGCTGACTTAAAACAGAGATCCATGCTGGTCTTGCACCACATACCACGACATTAATTTTCAAGGACAGGACATATTCCTTCCACACTCTGGCAGGAGTAAAGTATCCTGAAAGATTCCTGAGCCAGATCTAACACCTCAAGGGCTAAATTTGACTGAGAGCTAAATGTTCTCCACCTCTACCAAAAGCATTTGCCAAAGCTCTTGAAATTCTGCTCAGCAGTACAGCATTGAAAAAAACATTCCTGAGTATGTCATTTTACGTGGATATACAGTATGATGGACATTAATTGATTTTTAGGGAATATATCAGTAAGTCTTTTGAACATGCCTCTTAACTTCATTACTTGCAGGGGGATAAAATGATGGGAGGAAGGTTTGTTGGAA
>VZTU01011593.1:8626-65686 GCA_013400835.1 Zapornia atra
CCAGAAAGTGATGAATATGTTCATAGAAAAAAAAATTGCAGATTACCAGAAATTCAACAGGACTGCTGCTTAATCAGATGTAGGCATGATATCTGCAGTGCTTTCCCATAATGCACACTCACTTAGAAGTTTTGCTTTCTGAGGCTGATGAAGTACTGGACCTGTTTCCCATTTCCAACATACTGCTGCAATATATCATTGCTCTAACCACCCTTTGGCTTGTAATTTGGTTCTGGCCAAATAACAATGCCAGTTTTTCAGTATTCTCCTGATTTCCACAATTAGACATTCAGTACATCTCTGGCTATGTAGCCAGCAGTCACTTTGACAAAACAAACGATCTTGTGAGTGTAACATAGATTTAAGTCAACAGGATAAAAAGTGTGCGCAGAACTTTCAACCATATTTTGAAATCTTACTAAAGCAACAACTTCAGGGTCCTCAGGACCTTTAACTCAAGGGTATTTGTAGTTTCAGTACCTATTAATACCCAAGGAAAGAAAAAAGAAAAAAAAGCCCTGTTGTCAGTATTAGGGTAGCCCCATCACCAAAGCTACCATCAGCTTATACAGAACACTGATTTTTATTTATTCTAGCAGAAAAGCTTGGTAAAAGGCTGAAAAGCTCAAACTATAAACCCCTCACATTTAAAAACCCAAAGATGGTATACAAATAGCACTACCAGAAGCGTGGTCAGCACTGAAAGAGAACAATTCGGAGTGGGATGTCAGCACATAGAGACCAGCTATACAACTACTCCTTTATTCTTTCCCAAATCTTCCACTGTGCAGTGAAAATACCATATTAAGACTTTAACAGGAAAAAAATGATACACTTAATCCTGGTTACTGTAAAAATGTATGGAAATAGAGTTCAATTTCAAACACTGTGTGTTCATAATTCATTACATACATTTGGCCCTGAACAGACAATACAAATTAATACCAGTAAAATTATAGTAGCAGAGTACCATTTCTGTGTGCGACATATGCAGGTAGAACAAATGCCTGTGAGATAGTACTGGGATGCCTGTGTATCAATGAAAATATATGGCATCCTAGGCATGCTTTCCTAGTTTGGAGAGGAAAAACTGGAAAACTGACAGTAGATGGTCCCAGCTCCATGTGTACTCACACTCCAACAAGTAGCACTTACTGTTTCATTTATCAATCCCATTTAAAAAAAACAAACAAACAAACAAAAACTGGAAAAAATATTCTGTTACAAAGATTACCAAACTACAACTTTTGCCATTTTAAGCATTCCTCTAGATGTTCCTTTGCATCAAGGGGATGTAATGGCAAAAAGCTGAAAAAGATCCTCCTGACACACCAAATTCACATTCAGTGTTTCTCCTTTTAGGAGCAACATCCAAAAGAGATACAGGAGCTGTAAAGTATTCCTCTCTTGGGAGTTATAAATCTAAGCTGGATATGCACACTGTTTTTTTATACAACAAAGTAAAATCTCTCACTTATTTTGTGTTGAACAGGTCTCATGCTCCTAAATGGATGTGAAAGTAAAAGTTAGGATCCAAGTGAAAGATACTGACCAGAAATCCTCATGAAGTCCATTTCCCAGTAATATCAGCTCCCAGAAGATGCACTCAATGAAAATAAACTTTCAGATACTGAAGAGTTACTACAGCAGCCCTTCTGCATCACTAGTAATGGCAGTAAGAAATGTCAGAACTGGAAACCAGGGAGAAGATGCAGCAAGAGGTATACTCTGCTTGGAACTTCCCAATGTCAGGATGGTTCTCTGAGACAACAGGCAAAATTCAGAGCAATTCTGTGCATTGTTCTTCATAATATTTTCATTAAAAACTAATGTGCTGTATGAAGCACTTTGTATTTCCAGGATGCGATTAGGAGCTAGTTTTCTTTTACATATTTTCAAAAAGTTTTAACTATGTGATGAAGAACAGAAGATATTTCTGTGGGACATTAGAATTTCCTCACTGCAATTTTTCCAAATCTCCCATTTAATTTTTAAAAGTAGATATTAAGCTGAGTCTTCTATCTTCTGTTTAAGGGCTGACATTTTTCCCCTCAACTTTTTCCCATGCTTTTTGATCACATGCAAAAATCTTATCTTCAGTTCTCTCATTTCCTGATTTTCTGTATTTCAATTATACTTTAATGGCTAAATATATGGTGATGATGATACAAGAGCATGTTGTGAATGATACCTGTTTTGGAAATCCCAACTTCTGTGAACTGCTACAATTTGAGTTGCTTTCTTCCATAGCTTCTGAAGTGCCTTCCATAATATAGTAATATAATAAACCCCAAATCTGCTCTTCCCTTTGCAATGCAATCCAACATTCTGTTTCCCATAATACTGCTACATTATGGTTTGCAGCTATAAATAATTATGCTAAGTTATAAAGATAAAATATAAAACTTTAAAGTAATACCATTAGACACCATACACTTGAGACTCTGAAGCAGCCATAAACAAACATTGATTTTCATAAAGGATAGAAAAGAATGTGACAATGAAAAGCATGATTCCCGTTTAGGATTAATTCATCAAAAGCTTCCCGCAAGCTGGGGTGCAAAGAATGGAAATAGCAGGTAATCAGTGGCAAACTGCACCTTGTTTCTAACAGATGGGGCACCACCTCTTTTGATCTTCACCTTAAAAGGTGCGGGGGAAAGAAACTCCAGTCATGGGAATGGGAATTTGACAATGTGTGAGGTTCAGAAATAGAAGGTATTATATCCCCCAAAAGGGCAAGTATTAGAGGCAAGAAGGGCTTTGATAAAACTCTGTAAGCTTTGTGTTTGGGTGTGTGAACTTGTTGATTTGTTTGTTCTGTCTTGTCTGGACAAGCATTCAATACAGTGGCAGTGAAACACATGGGATTCCTGGCTTTTTCCTACACTATTTTTCATTCCCTTCCTTCCAAGTAGCCCTCCATTTTCCTTTCTTATTTTTGGTCCTTCTTGTTCCATTAAGCTTGAGTTGCCATGCTATTTAACTGTATTTAAATTACTTGCTTTTCTCTACCTAGACTTCCAACATCAGGAATTCTCTTTGTGAATCCGATGTTAGTTACCAAGACTACTCTAATTCCCTTCCATGTTCTTTCATGTCTTTAGATTGTGCTAATGTGAGGAGGTGGTGGTATGGCAGGTTTCAAAAGCTGCTAACCTCTGAATAATCATTTATATTATCTGTCCTTCCCCTGACTTCTCATTTTAGCGGCCAAGTCTTTTCCAAGAAAAATACAAACGTCCAATATTTACAAAGAGAGATAAAAATAACTGTTCACATTTGAACTATGATCTAATTATTTCTTTTAGAGCGATTAAATAGATGGTGAATAATCTAAATACAGCTATTCTTATTACATTATTTGAGCCCCATATGTGCTTTAAGAACAATATTTACGTCCAAGATTTTAAAAGCTGTGCCAAGTAGTGCACATTTTTATGCAACTTTTAATCTTTGATGTGTTTAACTGTACTTTCACTAATCATTCTGAAAAAGTGACGGAAATGTGTTTTTCTCAGAGGGATGGCCTCAAGGATACAGCTATCCTTTGTGCCGGTGTGAGATGTGCACGAAGCTGCTGAAGGTCCACAGAGGCTGAGGCAGTGTGGTTTAAGTCCTCTCCAGATCCACCCAGATGGATTTCAAGGGGAGGGAAGTAGGGCCAGGAGGCTCTCAGAGGAACAAACAGCCTTTAGGGTGAGGTATGTCATTGCTGTGCTCTGCTGAAGCTGCATATGCCTGGGAATTTAGACAACTAGGATGAAGTCACAATGCAGTCTTTACATTTTTATCTGGAGTCTTACCTACCTTTCTACTTACCCAGATAAAACCAACCTATTGCCCTGAAACTTGCCTCTTCTGGTCCATACCAGCAGATGAATCATAAGAATTTTTTTAGTGAAACAAATCCTTACACATTAAGAACCTATTAAGGGATCTAAAGCTTGCTAGTAGAAATCTGGCTCTGATGTAAACAAGTTGAATTTTCACACTTAGATTTTGGGGGCATGGGGGGTGTTGGGTTTGTTTTTTTCCCAGAACACTGGCTCTTTCAAGTCTTATTTTAAAGCTTTCATTTAAAAAAATCAATTTTTACTAACCTTTCCATAGTAGTTTAAATATGAAGACAAGACGTGTCCAGGGAGGAAAAACAGAATTAAAATACTGAGCTTTTTATCTCCAAAGTGCTACACACAAATTAACTAATGCATGCTAATATAGTGATTACCTAGTTTGCCTAGGTTTAGTGCAATGACTGCGTTTCCTAATGCACTCATTCAATGAGAGATGGTTGGGTATCACAGTGAAGCCAGGACAGCTCTTCTTAAAACATAATGTGCTTAACATTTGTGTATTCCCCATTGAAAATAATGTAAGTCTACTCAAAGTACTGAGATTATTTGCAAAAGACAACTACTTCTGGAGAAACATTTTGAAATCTAAATACACTTTGAGTTACTGAAAGATTGCAATACTAGGCAAAACCATAATGGATTATTGTTCGCTAGTTGGGATGAGGATGGAGCTGCAGACTTTTCACCTGGGATGACTACAGTGTTCTGCATAAATTCCAAAGGTATTGGCCCCTCACTGCACCTTCTCAGGAACAAATACCACAGAAAGTACTTAGAGGAAAGCATTGTTCCCTATGCAGAGCTGCCTCTTCCCTACTCCTTTGGCAAAAAAAGCAACATACCAAAAGACTTTGCCTGTGGGTTTCCCAGAATGGTCCCACTCCACGGACAATTTCATGGCATGTACAATTCTAGTGTTTGTAGGCATGATTACATATGTGTTTGTATACCTCTTAGTGTAATGAGGTCCAAAGCTACAGTAAAAGCCTCTCAAAGCCTCAAGAATATAAATAGTGTGTGTATATATATTATATATCTATATTATATAAATATATTTTAAAAACCCCAACCAGAAAGTCAATTGGTAACCTCACAGGTATTTGTGAAGCTTTGGAATGACCACAAGAAAGCTGGCACAGTGTCACTGCTGTGATGTATACTGAACCAGCTGGGAAAAAAAGCAATCTGGAAAAAACCCAATATAAATATAATGAATGAGCCTTTATTCCACATATGAAAGTGTTTCTGATCCTGACAAAAGAAGGTACAATATTTATCATTCTAGGATCGCAGGGGACAAAACAACACTATTAAATTATGAGAGGGTTTATTTGTGAATTGGCATTGTTTTCTGTCCCTTGTGTTACTGGAATGATAAATGCTTTCCTTTGTGTAAGAAAGAAAAGGTCTGATACTGGCTGTGCATTCTATATATTCCTGCTACAATTTTTTGAGAGCTTTGGTTAAATCCTCGTAAATACCAATGTTTACATTAAACGTGCTAAAAAACATTTTGGGGTGGTAGTTGGTTGTTTTTTCCTACTCCACAGCTGAATTTGAGTCTCCTTCATGATACTTTCTTTTCTAGGGCAGATAAAACAAGATTCAGTTATCAGAGTTCTTAGGATAACTGGTGGGAATATTGCAGAAACACAATATGATCAAAGCGGACGGAAAAGCAATCCCCAAATGACCAAGGGCAAAACTGCACCAGTCCTAGAATTACAGAAAGAGCTGATGTGTATGAGACACATTAAACACTTGCATTTGAATTTTTAATATTGAAAATAAATGTCACAGCATTTTCATGAGGAATCTGTCTTGAATGCAGTTCATCTGCTCCTCCTTGCCAGGGATTATACCTTTTACTCTTTATCCACCTTTAACTCCTGCTGAACACCCAGCAGTTACAATGTCTGACAGGAGGTTATGGGGTTCTTTTGTGTTTTTCTTATATTTTATGTTTTCAAAAGCTAGCACTCCAGTGATCACATGAGAGTTAACATAATTTGCTGCCAGTATTTTCAAATGCGAGCAGTATCTTCTGGTTTGCACAGCTCAGGATGAATATGGTGCATCACTGTGCCATCTAATGTGACTCAGCTTTCAGAGCTTCAGGGCTTGGCTCTGCCTTTGGTGCCCTAAGTACACATGGTTGAATTTTTTTTAGACAGTAAATACCAGACAGGCAAATAAATATATAACTAGTAATATGATTTCCAAAGATATATAAGCATGACTGCAAGAAAAGATTCCTTTATAATGCTATAATTCTGTGCATGCTCTGAGTGCTGGGGAAACATTCCTAGAACACAGCCAGTTGTATCACAGTGATTGCAATTGCTAGGCTAGATGCACTTAAGAATAATATTTTAAATTAAACAGAAATGTTTTCGATATACGTTATGTATTACAGCATGGATGTACACCTCTGCAAAACAGTGTGATGGGTTTTCATTTTCATTTTGAGTGCGACTGCTACTACTGTTTCACAGACACCTTCCCATAACTTCTATCAGCACCAGTCAGGGATACAGCTCCCGCTGCGTTGGGTGGAATACATGAGCACTGCACCAAACTGCTTACTATCTAAATAACTTTTTCATTGTGTTTGATTTTTCATGTTAAAAGAAACATATTCACAGACCTCCTCAACCCACAGACTTTTAAAGTCTGGCTGAACAAGAAAAGTTACCCAGACTTTTATGCAATAACCTACCAAGCAATGAAAGCTCCGAGAATCACGATCAGCTCTCAGTTACACTGTGTAGTTCGAAGATTCGAATTATATTTCTGACATCCTGTTACAGAGATACTGCCAAGTAGACCTTTGTAAATAGCTATACTAATGATGTACAAGAAAAAGCAACCTACCTCACTCCTGCCTATCTACATTAGCCTCGTAGTTCTAACACAAGTTAAAGATGGGCTATTCTACGTTAAAAACTGTCAGTATAAATAATGTGCAGATCTGTGGAGCAATAAGACTGCATTAATCCACATTCTTCTTCAGAGAGAACTGGACTATATTTCTGTAAAAGCTAATAAATAAGCTGCAAAATTCAATGACTTGTATAGTTAATTTTAATATCAGAATGAGTGAAAAAGTTTTACTCAATAATGGTTTCTGCTTAGAGTTAAGCATAGAATAAGTTAAAACAGAAAAAGGGAAAAAAAAAAAGTGGATTTGAACAGACTGCAAGATCAGTACAAAATTTCCAGAAAACTTTTAGGACCTTCGCAAATGAAGTTTTGTGTAGAAAATCACACATACAGAAGTTACATTGAAAAGTCAGGAAGTTTCCAGATTTTGATAGATTTCAGGCTGGATGTGTCAAAAGATAAGCCCTGACACTGGCAAGCAGTCTCCCTTGAAAATTTTGACTCCATATACAGAGAACTTCAGGTAAACCAATTTCTACTTTCACCTCTGCCTCCAAATGCTGGTCTCAAAGGACTTCATTTCAGCCAAGACCTGTCAAAACCCCAAATGCTTTTCATTACTGAATTCTTTCTGTATGTTCTCTGTCAGCTGTGTTAAAATAATAAATTCACAACCAATTGTTTTTTTAAAAGGGAGAGAATCACTTGAACTCATCCTCTGATTTTGTCATTTCAACATGTAAAACTAGGGCTATACTTAACATTTTTTTTTAAGTCTTCACTTCCTATGCCCTTTATGGGGTTGCTTTAAAGCACTAACTGGTTCAGAAGGAGTTATAATAAAAATAGTTTGCAGTAGGATGACTGCGAGACATTAGGGGTGTGCTCCAGTCAGTGCGTATCCATTGAAACCATTAGTATTAATGGTAATTCAACTCACAAACACCCAACACAGATTAAGATGCCCTGGTGTTCTTAACTAGTGCTATTAAATAATAAAATTATTTTTTATATTCTGATGTATCTGGGGGATGTTCAGGGCACCTCTATAATTCCTTTGATACAAGACTCTGTATAGGTTTTGTCAGCATCAAGGGAGGAAAATACAGAAAACCACACTGCTGGATAAAGTAGGCAACAATGGTTATATTAAAAAGTAGAGAAGAGTCTTTTCAAACTGTGTGTGTAGCCAAGGAGCTTAGTTTGGATGAAGCAGTTGCAAGAACACCTTAATGGGGGACAAGAAAGCAATTAACAATGAAAAGTCACTGATGCAAAAGATAGTTCTAGAGATTAAAATCTTATTGAAACAAATGCTTCTCCATTTGATCATAATGAATTGAGCTGAAGGATCTGCAAAATCAGTTCACTGAACACATGAGAAGAAAATAATAATTTGTTACTCAATTATAGTATAAAAGCTTTCTGACCAACACACTGCTCTACAGCGTTAGTTAAATAGAATTGGGAATCTTGGGTAAACTCAATAACACAATAGGAGAATAAGGCGTAGTAGTATTTGAAACTGTGATGTGATAATTGTGAAAATATATAAAGATATATCCATTTGTAGAGTGCTTTAAAATCACAGGAAGAATATGCTTCACTCCAAACGGATAAACAAAACATTTGAGAGCATAGCAGGACGGATGGAGCAGGGATAGATGAAGCTAATGGTGCAGGGAAGAAAGGGGCAGAGGTGGAGCTAAACTGAGCATGGGGAATACTGGGAAATGAGCAAAATTGCAGAGATGGAAGTGTGAAAGAGAGAGAGAACATTAAGAAGTGAAGATTGAGAGATACGCATTACATGTGTGGGAACAGACTGCTTAAATTAGAGAAATCCATCAGATCAGGGTAGACTGGGTCTTTGTAATAGGGACAGAGGTCTCAAATTCATCCCAGCTGTCTTTAGGCATTTATCTGAGACATCCAAATCTGGAAAGTATAACATCAGATTGGAAAAATCAGTGGAGAGGCATGTCCAAAGAGGAATCAAGACTGTAGGTGGAGTGAATTTCCCTTTGACAGAAGCTTTAAAAAAGAACCAGAAGTGATCGAATTAGTAACACATCTAAAATAATACACACAGATTATGTGAAACCTCTAGATTAGATAGGACTGCCATAAAAGAGATTAAAGGAGGGAACTATAAAAATAAATATCTGGAAAAATGGCTGTCACAAGGACCTGTTGGATGTCTTTTTTAAAATGCACCCATCATTCATAGTATAACTTGGCAATGACAGAGGTAGGTACAACAGAACAGTCAGGAGTAGTAAAGATGGCAAAAAGATGGAAAAAAAAATCTTTGATATTTAAATGGATTATATATATATTTTTTTTTTTTTAGTTACTTTGCCACTATAGCAAAATACATACTCACACATCTGAAACAATAATGTAGGATAAAAGCTAGAGAGGGACTGTTTTTGGGAAGGTTTTCATAGATTTGGGGATTTATAGACAAAAACTTACATACATCAGAAAGTATCAAAAAGAAGTTGTAATTTGCATTTAAAAGAAAAAGTTTTAAAAAAACCCCCACCAACTAGCACTGTAGCCCTTCAGAGATAACTGATAACAGTGTTTGCTGTTAAAAAAGCACCGTGCTCTATGTCAGGAGAGAACAAACCCTGTACAGGAACCAGACAGTGAACATATAGTCGTACATTATGGTTCTTACTGCAATAATGAAATTAAGTGTTCGACATTTTCTGCATGACTAATCTCCCTTGATTACATTTTGAAGTTTTTCAGAGAATGGTTAATTAATGATGCACAAGGCCTCCTCTTTGTGGTTCTGCTGTCTCCAGCATGAAAGGATCGCTGGACTTAGGTGCACAGCTTCCACTATCTAGGCTCGTCCCTATTAGATCACTACTTGTCTTCCCATGATACAGTGAACCTCAACTCTGGACCTGGGTCCCTGTGGAGCCATCATGAAATTAACTCCATTCCCTTCTCTTGAAAAGGTGGCTTTGCGGAGAATTGTTGCTGTCCAGGAATAACAGCATCACTCCAACCTGCCAGATCAAACAGGAGAAGACAAGGGGATGTTCAGTGCCAAATGAAAGGGCCTATGATGATTTCCAATCTGATGGACTTTGCTCCTCTTAATTTAAGAAATATTCTTGCAATTGCTAATCTCTTCCCAAAGATACATACACAAATGCTTACCTTTGAGTCAATGTATCCGCTACATGCTTAAATGTTTACACACATGGGTCTTGATCAGGACCTTAGAGAGACCCAACCTGTCAATAGGGCAAGTATCTAACCCTTCACAAAAGCACCTAATAACAGTTCTAGGAAATTCACAAGATTTTTTTACTTTCCCTACAGTTCTCTTCTACAAAAACATTTGTGGAAGGAGATGATCTGCCCACAGGTTCAGGACACAAAATCAGAACTGCAGAATGACCCTCAAGCATAGCAGGAATTTGATTCAAAGCAATTTTCCATCTGCCTTGATACAAGCGTGCAGAAGAAAACATTCTCTTTGCAAATCTCTTTCACAAACAGAGGCTAATATCTGGAGTGTCTAGACCAGAGATGCATGACAAGGATGTGAAGCTCTTTACAAAATCTGACTGGAGGTAAATCAATATTATAAACCTCCCCATAACAAGGGATCCATTACTGCTACAATATATAAACCAGTACTGTGCTATTCACTTGTAAGGTATGTGTCAGGAGTGGGAAATTCTGTTTTCAACTCTGGGAATATAGTGTGATACAAAATCACTGAAACTGGAAAATATTATAAGCATACACATATGTTCATAACCTTAAACAGTTATCCATCACAGTATATTCTCCTGTGCTTCAGTGCCAGTATGGTAAGGTTTACTTTAGGCTTTTAATCTGATCATGCATACACTTAATTGTTTAAACTATAATTATAGATGTTAAATTGTTTTGCCTTCTACAAAAAAAAATGTGCTTTGGAGAAACCAAAACAGAAATTAAATGCATGTAAAATAATAGAACTATTTCAATGGCACTAATTGCAAAACAATTTTAAAAAGCATCTTTTGATGAAATAATTGTTTTAATTATACAGTATACTTAGGTTTACCAACTATAAACACTTCAGCTTTTAGCATTAAGATAATTTTGTGTGTACTGTTGTCCCACAGTTTATTTCAGAGCATAAACAAACTAGAAATATAAATCACTGCAAAAGAACAACAGAAAAAAGCAGAAAGAAAAGTGGTGATCTCTCTACATCTAACAGGGCTCTAACGTAGTATGCTGTTAATGGCTATAGCTAAATAGAAGTGAGACCACCAGGTCGAGGGAGGGGATTCTGCCCCTCTGCTCTGCTTCTCTGAGACCTTTGCCACAGTACTGCATCCGGCTCTGGGGTCCCCAGAACAAGGCAGACATGGAGCTGTTGGAACAAGTCTAGAGGAGGCCATGAAGATGATAAGAGGGCTGGAGCACCTCTGCTGTGGAGACAGGCTAAGAGCTGTGCTTGTTCACCCTGGAGAAGGCTCCAGAAACACCTTATTGAAGCATTCCAGTACCTGAAGGGGCTACAGGAAAGCTGCAGGGGGACTGGTTACAGGGGCATGGAGTGATAGGACAAGCAGGAATGGCATTAAACTGAAGGAAGGGAGATTTAGATTAGATATTATGGGTTGAAACTAGATGATCTTTAAGGTCCCTTCCAACCCAAACCATTCTATGAATCTATGATAAATGCAATTCATTAATTGATAGGAAGAACCTTAATATTGGAGCACTAGTAGGGAGACCAAACCCTAGGTATTTCAGAAGCAGCATCTGCCTGTGGAGGGCTCTGAGCAGAGCTCAGCAAAGTCCTTCCCATTGTAGAAAGGACTGCACCAAGGCGGGTGTTCTCACAGGAGTTTTTCTAAGTGGAATTCTTCACAAAGGACAAGGTTTGCATGCCTGCCTGCCTTAAACTCACAGATTCGTAGATGGTTTATTTCAAAAACAAAAATGAGATGCTTCTTTACTGCATGCTATGGCAGACCATAAATTCGCCATGGTACATTGTCCACCGTCTCAAGAAAAAATAAATGCAATAATTCTTATCTACACAGCAGCAACTTTCCACTGGCTAGGTCTTAAAGTTTTCTTTGAGGGTAACTAACACACCTAGAAAAGGTGTTCAAGATCAAATACTGTAGTAAGGAAAAAATATTCAATAAAATAACTATTAAAGGTAATTAAATTACAACCCAGCCAAATACAAATTTGGTATTGGTTTTACTGTTGACTGGATACAGACATAATGTCTTGTGACATTTGGGAGGAAGAAGAGGGGAAAGTAGATATTTGTGATGTGGAATGAATTTGGAAAGGAGATATTATAGCAAGACATTGAACATGTAAATGTGCTCTGGCAGAACTGCAAACACTTTTACAGCTATAAAATACTCAAATCTCTTCTCAGTTTAAAAATATATCTGTAAACAACTACTTCATATTATTCTGTGAAACAACTACAGTAACAACTACGTGTATTCTTACTGCCTGCAAAAACTCAATACACAGCAACAAGGAAGTTCCTGCTTCAACACAAATCTCTCATGAAGTTTCAGAACTATTGGTCCTTCACAAGACAAAGAAAAATCCTGTGCTCTGACTGCTGAATCAGTGTAAACAGAGCAAAACCAGGGGAACTGCTTGGCAGGATTTTAAGTAGTCTCTTATCTCCACACTGCATTCTTGCTTGTACTGCACCTCAGTACACGCACAACACTTGCGTGTTGGTTTTGCTCTCACTGTGTAATCCACCAATCAACCTGGTTGAAGGATGCCAAGAACTACTGTATCTGTTTAACCTTTCCCACCTAGCATTTTAAATTTTTTCTAGCTGAAAAAAAAATGTATGCAATTGATCTTTTTTTGAGGAATATTATTTTAAATAGTATTACTGATTAAGAATATTTTCAACTCATTGAATTTCCCTTGAAAATTGTTATGTTACCAGGGAAAAAAATACCTTCTACAACATATATATTTTATTATGAAAGATAATGTTGAAGCCTTCAGGAGAGCTGCAGGTCATATGTTCAGCTGGTATCAATGGCTGCACTCTACTACAGGCAATGGGTTAATCCCAAACTTGGCTAGCTGGGTTTTCTTTCTGCCTAGCTCACAAACATCTGTAGTCCTAATTGATTTACTTGTAATAGCTATACTATAAAACATACATGCACGTACATATGGGTTTATTTCTGATATTTTCAGAACTTTGATGAGATAATGTTACTGTCTTGTACTTGCTTACTTCAAGGATTACCATCTCAGAGAATTCATGGTCTTCAGCTGCAACAGTTTTATTTTTTAACTTTACTTTTTTGACTTTCAATTGTTCGTCAAATATTCCTTTTCTGGGATATATTACGTAACACTGGTCAAAAATATGCAACAAAAATGTTTGAAAATAAAAAATGTCATAAGGTTGTTCGAATCTCTTTGCACAGAGACATCTGATGATTATGGGCACATTTTCATCACTAACAAAAGTTTATTGGTTGTATCTTTAAAACTGACAGTGTCTTTCAGGATCTATCAAATGTATCATAACACAAGCTATCAAAATGAATAAAATATAAAGTGCATACTTCTTAGAGACATCATTTCCAAGCACGTAAACTTTTATCTTACTTTTGGAAAAATGTCAAATCACTTGGACCAGCACTTTTAAAAATATGATTTATGAAAAAGGCTTATTTTTAGTCTCTGAGAACTACATAAAAGTCCTTCAAACAGCAGGGCTACCACAACTTTTAACAGAGAAAGTAGTAAAACAGGTGACGGATGGGAGCAGGTAAGACAGAATCATGGTCCCTGCACTCAATCAAATGTGTCTGCATTTGGTAAATAGCTCTAAGAATGAAAGTTCCCGATTTGCATTCAGCAGATCAGATGTTTGCAGCACAACAGATGCTGCCACACTAAGGTGCCAGCAATAACCTAGTGCACAGAAGGCTGCTCTGAATGTACAGCTAGGTGAGGACCTCGCGGCTGAAGTAAGGAGGTTGATGTGAGAACAGTCCAGTCATGCAAAAACATACTGCTCTCTTAAAGCTTCCTTAATGTAGGAATCATAGCATGCGATATTAATTATTTACACAGCACTCAATACATGACATTGCTCTTGCATTACCTCAATTGTTAGAGCTTCTCAAGGTGATTTCCTGTTAAAACCAGTAGCTACTACTAAGCCTGGCCATCCTTTTAGCTGTATAACATCCTGGTTACCTAACACATCTATTCAACCCTGGTTCTATACAGGCTCACCTTACATTATTCCCATTCTTGCTGGCTACATCTAGCAGTACATCTGCGAAGTGCCCCGCCGTACTACATTTGACAGGCTGAAATAAAATACAAATCAGCTAAATTTCAAATGTTGTTTTTAATCTTACCCAACTTCAGCTGCCTACAATGAGGTGACTAGACTAAGCTAATCATCTAGGCTCCCTCTGTAGACATCAGAGGAGCCAGGCTGCTTCAAGAGTGAGATTTACAAGACAATTTTTTTCGAGCTCATGTAATGGAATAGGACAAGATGTCCTCTTCAAGTGCTTCATTCTTTCTGTTGACTATCAAGGAAACTTAGATTAATTTAGATTAGAAACCTAACTTCTGGATGAACACAAGACAGCTCCTGGTTATTTTGATATAGAATCAGTTAAGAACAGCTGTGGGAGCAGCCTTATACAGACAGCATTAAAGATAATTCTTGCTTCAGGCAATTCACAAATTAAGCTAAACTAAATTCCCATTTCAGCTATAAAACTATTTTAAAAGATGTTTTTTGGGTTCATACTGTACATCTTAATGGGAGAAGGGTGCCATATGGAGGGATTTCATTTTGTCAAGTGATGCTCAGTGCTCTTATCTTCCCTATTATGTACAGCATAGAAATTGAAAGCAAACATAAAGCTTATCATATATTCTTGCAAGCAATTGTCATTTTAAATACAGAAAACTTTATTAATATAGCAATGAGATACAAAAATACTAAAGTGGGAGATCTCAGAATAAAGGCTCAGTTAGTTCAGTTAACGCCATCTAGCTGTGTGTAGTTATCTTACATTTATTGGTTTGCATACATGGGTCATGTATCTTTAAAATGTCATGTAGTATTTTCCGAGGATCATTTTCAAAGAGAAACTGTAATTTGCCAAACACAGCTGGCATATAAAATAATAGCTAATGTAACCGTATGATGAAATTGCTGTCAAGTTGTTTACCAACTGTCCAATACGATCAAACATGGTCTTGTGATTATTTTCCTGTTAGGCTTGGGAAAAGAAATTTCTCTGACTTCCAAATCCAGGCTTTTGTTCCAGTAGCCTTTGAATCTTGGGCCTACAAAACTATTTTGTAGCCCCCTTGGCCAAACAAAGGATTTCAGGCACTCAAAAGCAAGTATCATCAAACTCTCCATGGCCAAGAAGCATCTCCTGATATGACAGAGGACAAATCCTTCAATGAGGTTAAGAAGAAGAAGCAATCTTTGGATGGTGCTCCACAGTTACAGGGTACGTTGGTGGTATTGCTGCTATCTGTGTGCGTTCTGCTGGTTTCCCATTTTTTATGCCCTAAAACCCAAGATGTTTGGCTTTAGTTCCAAAGCCCTTCCCCATCAAGCTGCCTAATTCTTAGAAGGAGTTCCCTACAGACGTCTGCAAAGCTGTCTTAATTATCTCATTTCAGATCCTGTCTTTGATACGTTGCTTATAGAAAACTCATAGCTGGCCTGCTGCTCTTCTTTGAACACTGACTTTTTGGCTGACCAGTACTGTCACATTGCTTCCTTATGCTCCCCCGTCTGTCTAGCCCCATCTGTTGTCTCTTGTTTCGTACTTAGATTATAAACTCTATGGCAGCAGAACTGCCTTTTTGTTCTGAGCTCATTTAGCGCCTAAAACAATGCAGGCCTGACCCGTGATCAGGACTTCCCAGCACTGGAATAATACAAAAAAGCAAACGTTCTCACAACCCAGCTGGAGTGCCGGATAAAGACACTGCCTCGCAGACATCACAACATGGAGGCATCATATTCCACCAAAACTAAATTACTCAGCAGTACCAGCCCATTTGGTTATCACTGCAAAATAGCCTTCATGTTCCCTTTGCTTTTCAATCTAACTCACAGTTGTGGCTTTTAGCTAAATAATCTCTCGTCTGAATAAAACTAGTCAAATTATTTCATCTTGCTCCTTAGGTACTGGGCTTCTGCTTCCCATGTCTTGGTTCTTCTAAAGTAAGCAGGCTCAGAATCATTCTCGCTCTATTTTACCAGAAAAACTTTGAGTTTGAAACCAGCTCCCTTGAAGCCAGCTTGGATCTAAGATGTTCACTCACAGCTTCATTGTTTTAAGACATTGCTGCTTTCTGATGTGCATTACACACCTTGACCCATACCTCATTCATGCAAGAGATGAAAGAACAGCATATGAGAGTGCTCCTCAGCTGCTCTGAGCAAAATCTGGGACCTTTAAATTGAGCTATCTCCTGTGGCAGTCAAACTACACACTTTCCTCCCTCTGTCTGTCTTGATCTTGCCTGAAGTGCTGCCCTCTCAGCACTTAGCTCACCAGTTCACATGCTGGTTTCTGTCCAGCCCTGGCTAGGCTGGATTCCAAGCCTAACACATCTGCCTAGATCCACACAACTCTGCAAGAAACCCTCATGGCCACCCAGTCAAATCTCCGCTACATCAGGGGACATAAAGATCAAGAAGCCACTGTGAGCTGGTCCCAGAAGACCAAAGAAACAAAACATTCTATGTGTGTCTCTGGATGCAGCAAATGATGAATCCAGTAACATCTCTGAAACTCCACGGATGCAGAATCTGATTCCATTGGGACTGCCCGACTCAACTGGGTTAGTTCACAACGCTTACAGCTATCCTCACAAGTCGCCTGCAGATCCTGGCAAGGGACATGGCACGGTTATATCCTTATTCCCATTTCAAGGCTGCCTGTATACAGATGAGCAGAATTTGGGACAGGATTTCTCTTGTGGTTCTTAAAGTGCTGATTAGTTTAATTAACTTTTTCATGAAAGTAAAATAGGGAATAAATTTTAGCTGTATTTCTATGAGATCAGATTATTAATGGGTCTCACTAACACAGATTTCTTCAAGCACCTCTCTTTCATATTGACGGTGTTTTGCTGATTTGATTACCTAGAATATGTGGCAGCATGAGGACTGCTAATTAGAACTGAACTCTCAACTTATTGCCTGTCCACCTTTTCCTATTAGCAGATCCATACACACGCTGTGTTTACCTCCGATACTGAAATCATTCTATAGTTCATACATGTCTCCTTTAAAAATTTTTAGCTTGAAGAACTGATATGAAGAAAAAAAATACAAGGAAATCCAAAAGTTCAGCTCTAAAAGGAGTTTTTACTACAAATAAAGTTTTATTAACTCTAGCGATTAGGAGTGCCCTTGAGCTAAGATTTTTTTATGATATCATTAACAAGTGGCGTTACTTGTATGCAGGCATCAGGAATGAATTATGCTTTATATGCAGTCACTATATATTCTCAGGGATTCAGGACCTCATCTAGGAGGTTCAGAGATAATCAGCACCAATGGACTTCAACAGGAACTGAGAATATTCAGCAGCCTGCGCTAGTATGACCACAAATCACAACTGTGCAGTACATGCTGAAATAATCATGAGGTAAGTACCCGGTAATTTCGTTCTTCTAGCCAAAGTGCACATTACACATTAATTACAGTTAAGCCACCTAAGCACGATTATCAGGTATTCTACAGAAACATGTAATTTCTATGCAGATATATTTGGCAAGAAAGCTCCACGAATCTACTGTTATTCTGTACTGCCACGTATATGTGGACAAGGTAAACCAAGTAATTAACAAGCCAAATAACCCTGAAAGAAAGTTTAATATTTATTGCTGCCACAGACTCGCCTTCTAACAATGCCAAAGTAGTTTAAAGCATGAAGTGTACATTATGAAGGACATATAGATACATTTCTTCATCTGACATGCAGAAAGCCTGAAGAAGCCAAGTCCAGTACCCTGGCTTCTCATCAGTTGCTTCTGAATTTTACAACTAAATGGCAATGATATGTCCAGGTGGCAAAATTCTGTTTTAACAGCTGCATCAACTGTTCAAAACTCAAAAGCAGCATCTTAACGGATTAACAGCTCTCCATAATATTATCTTTGTAGCACGCAATTTGTTCCCAATGCTAATTAGGTATTTAGAGACACACATAATTAGAGCGAAATGACTGGATGGTTTCTTATTTGCTGAGAAATCTACTCTCTGGAAAGGAGATCCACTATGGGGACTGATGTCTGATTTGATTCTGGTGCTAGAATTAGTGTGAGAAAGATATAAAAAAAGTGGTTTAAACAATCTAGATGGTAAAACAATACCAATACAGACCCACACACGTTTTATATGTGCACAAAACTTTTTTCTCCAAATAGAGCAATTCTATTCCTAACATGCATTTCATAAGTCTGGGTACTGAGGGGAATATAAATGATTTAGTAAAAGATGAACTACAGTATTCCTTTTCTGTTAAATAGATCTTTCTTAGTCTAATCTGGGATAACAGGTAAAACATTCAAGGGACCATTAGTTCTAGAAGGCATTTGTTTCTTCTGTCTTTTTTTTCACATATGTACTGCGGGGCTCTATTTCTGTTTGCCTTTGCTGCTGCATTGCCTGTCACTAAAATACATCTTTAACTGTATATCATTTTTCCTCTGGATTTTATTTACCATGTCACTCACCAGCTAGCTTCATATAAGTACACCTCAAGCTACTGGAAAAGAGCATTCTCCACATTCACTACTAATATCATTCCATAGATTGAGTGGAGTACTTTATGAGAGATGCTGCTATCATCCAAAGACAAATCATCTCTATGACATATTCGGTCAGCTTTTACCCAGGGCTTAAAATCATACATCTACAGCACTAAAATGTTTAAGCTGGCCCTACAGCATCCTTCTTCTGAGAAATTGATAGCTCTTTTTGTGCACCCTTATAAGTATATGTTCAACCAACAGCAACTACACTCAGAAGAACAAGTTGAAGCATATGTAAGTGGCAATACCAAGCATTCAGACGCTGCAGTTGCTTGCACAGAGTTTTTTTCCTTTCTTATGTCCAGCCTATGCAATGATTGTTGCAGGTGGTGTGCGGCAGCATATGACGTTATTATGTTATTGAAGGCTGTATCACAATGCACTCACCCAGGGGAAAAGAATAATGGCTGCATGGCCAAATCTGGCAAACCATTATTTCCAAGAACTTGGCTATCCAGTTTCAATGATTTCCTCTTAAAAGAACCTTTCAAGCATTTTTGTCTGGCTTTTGCTGTTTGTTTTAAAGGAAAAGGCTTTAAATGCTTTTAGCTCTAGTGCAACGTTCTCCCTGAAGTCCTGGGACTTGATACTGGACAGATCAGCTGCATCACACAACACTCTGTTCAGGCCCAAATGTATGAATTGTCAACAATAAACCCATAGGTGAAAATTATCTTTTCTCTGGTCCTCTAGATGGGGCAAAATAGTAAAGCTCCATGACAGGTCTGGAGAGGTACTTTTATAGAGCAGAGACGCTTGACTGTGCCTGTTCCTTCCTCCCCACAGCTCCAGCAGCTCAGATACTTTCCAGTGCAGCCTGTGCTGCAACAGCTGCTCTGGCAGTGATGTGAACCTGAATCTTTAAAAATGTTTGAGTTCAGTTATTATTTTGGCCTGCTGCCAACTTTTCCTGTGAAATGCAGCTAAAAGAAAGAAAACTGTGATGTTCTACTCTTTATGATCCTACTAAACTGGCCTGAATTCAGAGAACAAAGAAATGGCACTTTTTTAGTTCATTTTTTTTTCCTTGACCAAACGTAAAAGTTTTCTGTAAGCAACAGAAGTTTTAGAAAGTGCCTTTGAAATTTATGAAAAAAATCTTTCATTCCATTGTGCTGGAACCCTAAGCTTGTGTAAATATATGTTTCATATATAACTACACAAATACGTCACAAGCAAGTTCATAACCATGATAAAATGGGCACCCCATGTGACAGCAGTTGCATTTGAACTTGTGAAGTGCTAGTTGCAGATATCGACAACCTTACATATAGTTACTAACACATTACGCACAGCCCGACTGAATCTGTAATCATTGTCTTAGAAAATAAACTTGTGCTTTGTGTCTAAGGAATCAGAATTTGAGCATAAATAAGAACAGTCAGGTAACTGTGTTACTTACAACATCTGAAGTAGTTCCCACAGCTAGTTTAGAATGGCAAAGTTCAGAGTACTGAGGTATTTCTGTCCACTTCCTCTGAGTAGCTCTCAAGAGCTGCAAATCGTACTGTTACATATCTCCAACTTCTTAGTTTATATATAACTTCTATTTAAAAGATCGGTATCACAAATGATTTTGTCTTTTTTTTTTCCCCCACTGTGGAACATACTGCCCAAAATAATCGCACTTAAAACTTAATAATTCACTTTTTTTTTATTAGCTGATTCACCCAAAAAAAGATAGCCTTTACCTTATAGACCCATACTTTCTATAAGGTTCTCCAAAAAAAGCATATGCAGGTATGTGTAGAAGAAAATTGAATACGTGGAAAGAAAAGCTAACTTACTAATACCAAATAATACTGTCTTGTCCTTTCCATTAAAATAATAAAAACAACTGCTTCCACAAACATAGTAAATTACATTTTCCCATATGTGTAGGGATGTTTACTTGCAGCAACATCTACCTCCTCAGCAAAGTAGTCATTTTCTTGTCATTTCCAAATAGTATGTTACAACTTGCTCAACCTCTCGAATGTTACTTCTATAATGACACCTTGAAGTGTCCTGAAAGTCTGAGAGAAGTCAGAATATTTTATGTGGTGATATCAACACACCACTCTATATGCAGCCAACGAATAATTAAAATTGCTCACGAAAGAGTGGTGTGCGTTGTTAGGGCTGACTTCATTTTCCATTTCTACTGTTCATAAGAAGGAGAAGGCACTGGCTTGGAAGATATTTGTAGGTGTAGGGCAGTGTCAGAAGTTTCTTCCCAATTAAATATTTCTCAATATGAAGATCACATTCAATTTGGAAAAAAAAAAAAAGCTACTACTTTTTATCGCACTACTACACCCATGAGCAACATCACAGTTAAAGAAGCTGTCTACTGTAACAATTTGATCCCATGTTGGCATTTCAGCTTACAAATGGGGTATTTAACTTTATAGCCTTGTCTAACAATGCCTTCTCATTTAGTCAGGGAGAGATCCAGGAAATCGAACTGTACCGTATCTGTCTCTTTTTGTGCAGTCAGTGTACATAAGACTGGATGCTTTTTTTCTCCTTCACTAATGGGAAATAAAATTGGTTTCAACTGTATCTAGAATGAAACAAGCTGCAAGTAGACCTGCAACTTCAATCAGGTTCATTTCTTTCCATTTCAGCCTTACCAGTCTGGGACAAGAAAACGGTAATACAACATACTCAGAGTTTACGAGAAAGGCACAGAACTGTGGAGACAAAATCAGCCAGCTCTTTAATTCATGACTGGTCAGGTCAGAAAATGAGCATAATTCACAGCCTTGCTTCCAAACAAAGAACACCTTAAAGTAAGATTCCAGATGCAATAATAAGTAGCCTGCTCCTATTTCTTTAAACGAAGATCTATTCCTCTACATAAATTGTTTGGCTTGAAAAGCTGAAAATGTTTTGAACAGGGAAAAAAAAAATTCCTTTTCAAGGTCTGGCAGAACTGCTTTCCAATTACAGAGCGGTAGATTTGTGGTATAAGTGGCATCCAAAAGCAAAGAAGATCAGAATGCACTTCATGAAGCAGTGCCAATGAAGTACCTCACCCCACCTTTTTTAAGCTGTATCATTTTCTAATGCATGATTTCTTGAGAAATCAATACTCCATTCTCTTCCTCATACTTTGAGGAGTGCTTAGAGCTACTGATTTGAACATGAGGCTCATTACTGACTTTGCAGTGGGCCCCCTGAATTGCAACCCAAATGATATAAGCAATACCAAAATCCCCAAACCCAACGAACAGTTAAAATCTCCTACCTTCGAGTTATGCTTAGTTCAATCTTTAAACTATGAAGCAGGTTAAGTGCTTAGATGTGGTCTTCCTCTACCACTACACAGTATTATTTCTACCATCTGATTATTATTTGGTGCTGTGACATGAAGGTGGTATTTTTTTCATCTCATTCTCCTAAGAAAAATCATTACAAGAACTTCAACGGTCATTACTGACCTCCCTGTTTGCTGGCAATTTCTCTAGGAGTGTTAAGGAGTAAGTGGTAACAGCTTCCTTCAAAGGAAGGGACCAGACAGATCAGTGAGCCCTGCTGGGAAAGTTGCACCAGTGCTGCCAGCGCTCAGCTGAATAAACAGAAGTTTCAGCTCTCAGAGCAAGAAACGCAGCATTAAAATTAATGCATGCAATCTGATATTAAAAGAAAAATAATTTGGGGAAGCAAAGACTCTCAACTTTTGCTTTTCAAGAGGGAAAAGAAAATGCATACAGTAGCTGTTGGGATTAGGTAGGGAAAGTCGAAGAGGAGAATGGAACAAGCACTTTATCAAAAGCACCGAAGCAATGGAACATCATCTGAAGTCAGATCAAGTACTGCAGAAAAATGGATGTAGCCAAAACATGGACAAACACCAAGGGGAACATATATACCAATTAATTTGAATGCTTACAGAAATTATTTGCTTTGTGAAGTTTCTTGGGCCTTTTCTAAAGGTTTTTTTATTCAAAACCCCAAACTAATTCAATGATGCTAGTATCACTATAGCAAGACAATTCTTCATGTGGAAAAGGTTCTGGAGATATATCTACAGATTAAAAAGGTGGTCATAGCAGTATATCTTACTTCTGAAAGAAAAGGGTAATAATTTATCTCAGGATATGGTTTATTTGCAAACTTTAACTCTGTCTTTAATCTGGGCTGCGCTATGCAAGGATAGATCTTTTGATTGGAACTCATCCTTTTAAGCATAACTGATTTATTCATTTAATAACAGTGTGCAAGCCAAAGTTTCATTTATGCTATTTGTGTACTATTGGTGAATGTTTAAATAAACAAAAACTTTGCCACGATTATAATTTTATTCCATCCCTCAGTCAACTAGAGGAGATACAGTTGAAGGGAGATTACCTTCTACTAGAACAACTGAAATAGATCAGTGGGGAAAAAAATATACCCATAAAATACACTTAGAATATGATATTGGAAACTAAGTTCACAATTTTCAGGTGGCTAGTTAGCTTTCATTCAGTGGAAGCATTGATTTTCACTTGATAGACCCACATTAACATAATTTGGGACTGAGAGCTAGAATTTTGTAAAATATGTTATTTTACTAATAGCTTGTAATTTCCGTTCACAGGTTGTAAATTCACTCTGTTGCACTGTGGTTGTTTAGTTATACCTATGTGTATCTACAGAAATTAAAAAAGCATAGAATACATGGAATATGATGATACAGAGTGGGACACTTGCTGAGATGAACTATTTTATGTTGCTTATACCTTCTACTTATCAGTTTGATGGATAAGTGGCAGCTATAGGCTTTGCGTAGAAATCAGTCAGGCACTCCAGATTAGGCTTGCTACCATTTCTATGTTAAGACAATTTTGGATAGGGTCTAATGAGGGAATGATCAGCACTCCTTGGAGCTGTTGAGTA
This sequence comes from Zapornia atra, assembly GCA_013400835.1. Classification (NCBI taxonomy): domain Eukaryota; kingdom Metazoa; phylum Chordata; class Aves; order Gruiformes; family Rallidae; genus Zapornia; species Zapornia atra. The sequence continues at coordinate 32,095 of VZTU01011593.1, forward strand.
AGATTTGAAGTGTAATTGCTCGAATACGAAGAAGGGCACCAGGTCTTCTTTGAGCCTTGTGTAGCACAATGTCAAGATGCCATCTGTTGTTGGCAAATGAAAACTCCCTTTGATAGGTGGGCTATACTGTTTGAGTGGGACAGATTGTGACTGTTGATTATGACATTGTTCATGTTCTAGTGCACTGTAGGGACTTGTCTGGTTTGGGATATAAAATCCAATGTCTTGAATTTTTCATATGGACTGTCATAGCAGGGAAGAAGTGCAAAGTGGCCTCCTGTAAGTATAGAAAACTTATTTGTGCTGAAGTCAGCAAAACCAAATTCTAAATCTAATGCAAAAAAACTAAGCCTTAAAAGCTTGACAAGGTTTCTGACTGTCCATTTGGCTGTCTGAAAGATTTTCATGTACCTGCTGTCAAAGAAAGCCCCCAATAATTTATAAGAAGATAGAGAATGGTGCTTTCTAAAAATCTCTTTTCACATTATGCTTGATCAATGGAGAAAGATCAGAGAAACCATTAGTGAAACATAGTATCAGGGAAATATCATTTCAGTAAAACTCTAGTCATTTAGTAACAACCGATGAAAGTTTATCACAGAATTTTTAGCACTATACTGATTATCAGATTACACAGCTATATAAGAGTCTTAGGAAACTATGTGAATGAATTACACATCCTTGTAAGCAAAACGACACATTATAGATCCTAAATTGGCAATCAATCACCACTTCTCATGGGAACTAAGTCACACTTGCTTCCTAAGACAAATTCCTCTTCGTTAAATGCAGTTTTCATTGCACCTTGCCACAAAGTGCCATAACCCTGCAGGAAGAAATAACTGGTCCCTGCTGGCTGACTGTACCAGACATGAATCATTGACTCCACTGTGTATGGAAAGAGATGGGGATGTCTGTGGGAAGAAGGAATTAAAACTCAGGGCCAAGACCTCTGCAGGAACTCCTAAAAATAGACAAATTTAGGAAGAAGTGTGGAGTAAGCTTTCTGGTTTCAGTGTCAAGTCACTTAGTAAAATTAAGATTCGAGAAGTAGAAAATATAAATCAAACACAGTCTAGATTTTCCTGTTACTCTATAGATCCTGCATATTGCCCAAGTTCAGAATGACAATGTCACTTATCACATACCTCTCATTTTAGGTATGCCAGCTTTTCAGCAAATCATTTCAACTCTATCAGGCATCAGTAATTAACAGTGTAAGGAGAATGGAAACGGTGCATGTGAAAAGGGCACACTGAAGTAGAGACGGAAAGATAAGCTGATATACTTGCAAAACTGCTATTGAATGCTACATATAATTTTAGAAAGATTTAATTTTAAAATACTCAATTTCCCCCGTCAGTCCCCAGTATTCTAGGCTGCTGATATACCTGTGTCTCTGCACTGGCATAATACAGCAGACTAATACAAAACAACCAGGTCTAGAAAACATGACCTTGGCGAGCTTGGAAGACCTGGGATTATTTTGATATAGAGAAAGGTGATAGAAGGGAAACGTAAAAATATAAAAGGCTGCAGAGAAGAGGAAGGAAGGAAATAATCTTTTTTCCATGCTCATTTTGGGCATGATAAAAAGTAATGGGCTTAAACCACAGCAGAGGAAATTTAGGTTAACCATTAGGAAAAACTTTCTAACAGCACAGCAATGCATCGGAAAAGAAATCCTAGGTAAGAATCAGAAACTCCATATTTGTATGCTTTTGTGAACAGTTTAGACAAACAGCTGCCAGGAATTGTTTACATGCAGCTGATACTGCCTTGAAGAGTGGAGATGGGACTAAATGATCTCTAAAAGTCCTTTCCAGCCTTATTTTTTTTATGATTCTATAATCAATATTGAAAGGAGCTTGGCATCACTCCTATTGAAAATAATGGGAGTTTGCAGAGTGTTCAGTAATGGCATTCCAGATTTCCTCCAGTACAAACCAAGGTGGAACTGTGAGCATTTTTGTGGAGTGAAGCGGGACCTTGAGCTTCAGTAGCTGCAAGAAGAAAGGGAGGTAATTTATTCCTAGCTATACTGTCACACAGTATCTTGCATTACCAACACAGAAGAAATTTGATGCGTCTTTCTGGCCATTCTTCAAATTCTGTTCTGAATTGAAGCTGGTGGGTAGCTTATAACAGTCCTTAGGTGGATGAGGAACCAATTTTAATGCACTGTTTCATGTAAATTAGAAGTTGTGCTATTCTAAATATTTTTCTGAGGAAATATTCTTAAATAATCAGAACACAGTAATAAAAGGATATATTTTAATTTCAATCTAACCGTCCACATAAAGCTACATATAACTTCTCCTGTATGAGTCTGAACAATTCTCCTATATCAGGCTGAACAATCCTCTGATGCAGTTCAGGACATGGCTCACTGTACCGCCAAGTCATGGTTTGCTGGTTTTTTCTTTTAAAAAGTCCCATTATTTTCATCCTTTCTATATACAAACACAAACAGAATTTATTCAAAGAAATAAATTTTCCAGGCCTGGAGGTTGGTGGCCCTGCCTGCGGCAGGGGAGTTGGAGATCTATGATCCTTGGGGTCTCTTCCAGCCCATGCCATTCTATGATTCTATGATTCTATTTCTTCTCTAGTTGGTATTTAAAATTCAGTAATTACGATCTCCAGAAATTGTAAAGAAAATTCCATCTGAACTTCACATTTATACTTAGAACATTTTGTACTTTACAGCCAGCATTCCTTTCCTGCTTCCCCAGGAAAAGATGCAGTCTCTTCTTGAATGCAATGTGTTATGCTCTAATAGTTCCTAGTGTAACTTGTTATGCTTTCTGCATATTGATACATTTTCAGGTAACCAAAATACAGCTACAAAAAACATTATTGTGTACTCTCAGCTGCAATATGCTATCTAAGATTCTTTATCTTTTTTCCTTCATGACGACTAATCATTTTTTCCTCTATTGTGGACAAAGATTCCTGCATGAGTATATTTGACAGGAATCATTTATCTACAGGAAAAATAATAGATTAATCTGCACTTCCCTGGAATAAAGAAACAAAAGAGAGTTTCTTATACATTGAGATACTGATCTGAAAATTCATCAACAAATACTGAAGAAGAGGTCCTAACTGCATCCTTGACTCAAACTTTCCTGCTGTGGCAATGCAGGGACCTGGAAATTAATGAATGGTGCTATGCACTAAAACATGCTATGAATGATTTTTAATATTTTTTTCTATTACACTTGTTATGAATCTGAGAACATCTCCAACATTAATTAATTTATGCCCACAATATCCTCATAAAGTAGTATTCCTATTTTACTGAGGGCTTGGGGAAACACCATCTGCAGACAAACACATGAGGTAATAGAGCAAGGACTAAAGCATACTTTGCATGCAAGTTCCAGTAGGTGCAAGTCCCAGCAAGTCCTTTCTTTTATTTTTTTGGATATGATTAACTACAATCACCACTTAACACTTCCATGCTTACCTCATCAGTAAAACCACTGAACTGTGGAGCTGAACCCACTCTTGGGTGGACTTGAACTGAAAGACTAAGACACAGACGCAGATGCGGTTGTAAACATGTAGGAAGGGGAAGCGTCGAGGAGGAAAAGACAGCACAAGCCTGGAGAAGTTATATACCCGGAAAACTGCCCTGAATGATGCTACCAGGGACAATTCTGAAGCCTTGAACTGCAGTTACGTGTGTCGTGCTGGTATATCACTCTCAGAGGACAAGGAGGGTTAACTAACCATTCATCACTGAGAGCCAAGTATACTGCCTTGCAGGGTTTGCCCTATGGCAAGGTACTAGATATTTTAACTCCCACTTACAGTTTGCTGCATTCAAAGCAAGGTAAGGACACAGTACTTCACAGAAGATGCTCAAGACTGTGTATCATTGAATCCTGAATGATAGGTAATAAATATATATATATATAAAAAGAGTAGGAATTAAGCACAGAATGGGTGAAAAGGGTAGAATACATTGTCATCCTAAGCTTTCCATGATTGTGTCATGTTGAGTCACTCTAAACCCTAAATATAGTTTGCCATTGTAATTTTCTTTGTAATCTTTCATTTACACCCTAGCATGTTTTGAGCATCTAAGACAACTTTATTGAAATGAAAGGCTTAAAGCAACAAGAGTGGGTTTTTTTCTGCTACTCTGCAGATCCATGCTTAGCAATTAGAAAAATTCTCTTAATATTAACATTTTTCAGATCCAAGAATTTTAGAAAGATCAGGTTTATAAAAAGGGATTCTTTTACAACTCATTGACATACTGTTACTAGTTTAAAATGTCCCTCTCTTGGATGTCTGCCATTTTTCCATATTAAGGAGCTCTCAGTCATTTTCAAGCTCATCTTCTCCAGTTTGAAAAATAGATGCATTTTGGTGTGTGACTTACTTGCTAAGTCCAGCAATATTTGCAGAAATGTAGCTTAATTTAGTATTTTCCTTCATTTTTTATGTATTTACCTGATCCTTGGATTTTTGTTTGCTTTTTAAAAAACAGTCTTTTAGAAAGCCTGTTTTCATTTTATGGACCTGGTCATTCTGTATGCCTAAACATATCCTTTCTTGTTTCTGCAGACCTTTGTCTTTGCTGCATTTTGTAAGGATCATCAGAGAAATCACCTTGTTTGGTGGGTTTTTTTGGTTGAGTTTTTTTTGGTTGGGTTTTGGGATTTTTTCCCCTGGGCTATTGCAGGTAGGAACAGCCCTGATACCAGAGAAGCCCACCCATTGCAAGCACTATCCTGAAGAAATTCTTGAGCAGCTCTGCAGTCAGGTATGATTCACCAGGGTGTATGAGTTCTGACAGCCTTGGCTAGGATCAATCTCATTCCCAAATGCAGCATTTGGTGGTTTCTACACTGTTCCCCATCTCATGTTCCACAAAGACTTAGTCATTTGGATGTACTGTTTAGCTGGTTGTATGTGTAGGCACAGTGCTGTGCCTAGATACTAAAAGGATAGTGCAGAGAGACACAGAACTCAGCCCTGGTCTCATACAGATAGTACTGACCTGTATCTACTATAACCCTCCAGGACATGAGCTGACACATAGGTGCCTCTCAACTATATCCCCTATACCTCTCTATTCCAGAATTAGGAAGCAGAACTATCCAAGGCACACAAAAAAGAGTTGAAGAGTTGTCACAGTAAAGGAAGATGTCATAGCAAGCAACCTAACAACCATGAGCTAATTAACACCAACCCTGAGCTGTGGGCGGTATGAGTTAAATTTTTTGCTAGATCCAAAATAGCTCCTTCAGAAGGACATTTCTGGTGAGTTTATAGTTAAGGGACAGTTAACCCACAACCAGAAAGGATGTAGGCAATAACTGAGTTCATTGTTACAAACTCCTACTACAAGAAAGTATTGCATTAAGATGCATTTCCTCAGCCTGCTATTGAGTTTTATTAACAGAAAGTTTTGAACTTTAAACCCTATGTCTTTTCCTTTGTACTGACAATAGTAATTGCATATATAGAGCACTAAGAGTAGTTTGTCTCCCATCTTTCATCTTTATAGTGTTTTACTTAATAATTCTATTAATTTATTTGAGTCCATAAATTTTAAACCCACGGTAGTTTCACAATATCGACTGAAAGGGCTTGGATCAAACAATTCCAGAAATTGAGTAGCTTCAAACTTTTAAGAGCTACTTTTAAGTAAGAACTCTCCCTATCATGCTTTTAAACTGCTAACAACAGAAAGCCCTGACATCCTTCTGTCAACATTTTCCTGAACCACAAATTGCTCATGCATTAGAAATTCACTTGAAATGGCATAAAAAGGCTGTGAAGTAAATGTATTCCTGAAGCCTGGGTCTGCAAGCCAGTGTAATTTCAGAAAACACCATAAAGACTGAGAAGACAGCAGATGCAAGAACTGAATTTAACTCTAAATGATAACTCAATTTATTTTCTCTGTAGTCTAGTAACTTAATAAGTCTTTAATGGTTTTGTAAATAAACAGATGGACGCCATCAAATGCCACAGAATGATAAATCTGATTGGTCTCTGTATCATTTTGGATAGTTAAATCTCTAAAATAGTCAGTGGAAGCATCTTACTCCAAGAATGTGATAAAATAAATGTGGGAAGGTAGTCTATGTGCAATCACATGGTCCCAGTGATGAATTAAACTTTCCATGTCTCAATGTAACTCCTTCTAGAGGGAGACCTGAACATACTTGACTTCTGTTGATAACAAAAAAAGAGCTTCTTTTCAAGGAATTCTAAGTTCGAGGAAGGAGAAGTAGGTGATGGGACCCTTGCTGAAAGATTTTAATCATATACAACTTGATCCTTGAAAGGTTTATGATTCTAATTTAACTGTAAGCCATCTGTTCCACCTAGTATGTGTTGACTGAATATAAAACCAGACCACCAACTTCAAATAGAAAGGACACTTATCCATTGTGTCACTTGCACAGGGATTTGTCCACTTTACCTAATTTTGTAACTCTAACCAGACATCTGTTGAATCCTCAAAGTTTAACAGTACAAAATTAAAATCATCTGCTTGGTTTTCAGAAGGAATATGGCCAAATAAGATCCTGTGTTAAGGTGAAGCTGTGCATTCATACGAGCTGAAAGCAGACAAGACAGACCCTATTACTGCATATTTTCTATGTAAGAAATACTGGTTCTTTGTGTCAATATCAAGAGTAGAACAAAACACGGCATAATAGCATCACCTCATCACCAATGTTTCCAGCTCTGTGAAATAAATGACACTACTGAAAGATCTTTTTCCATCCAATTTTTATAAAAATGACGTAAGTATCATATAACCTCTCTCAGTAAAATTCTCAAGCAAGAACTTCATAAGTTTGTTAATTGCCTTTATCACTTTTTTGGGTGGGTATTTTTTCTTTTCTTTGTTGACATCTGTATAGTTCATGTCCAAAGAAGAAAAGCACACTACAATTCCTTTCAACTATGAAAAGCTTAGTGTTGCAGAGTGCCTAAGGGTCTGCCGCTGCTAGACAATCAAGTTTGAAGACCTATTTTTACAGAACATTTTATTCCTATTAAGGAAATACTTTTCTTTGTATATACTACCAGTTGTAGCATGACTTTCCAAATTCTACCAATCACAGAATAGGCAAAAAGAAAAATGCATTGCATCCAGTAATACAAGTATAGGATTTCACAGACTAAGAAGGAACAGACCAAAATCCGTAAACTACAACTTTATTTAGAGGAAGAGATTATGATCAGAAAATTACGGCTGCAAGTATAAAGGGGAAAAATATTAAGGAACTGCAGTTCCCGACCCCTCTACATGGAGCCTGTTGTGGGATCCCAAGGCTGTCCCTGTCATTTGACCAGGTATGGAGCAAAAGGTCCTAGCTGTCATAAATCACGCCCTGACCCTTCAAGGGACAAATCACTACTAGAAATCTGTCCCTTTCTACAACAGAAAAGCATGCTGTGCAAAGTTACTGCTGACCTGCAACACATTCATCAAGAAAAATTATTGACTTTTCCCTGACTTTCAAGAAATACATTATAACTATGCTATATGGAAGGCAATAACCTTCTAAAGGAAGGAGGCTGTGCACATTTTTAATTTCAGAAGTCCTATGAAAATGGATAAAAAGCATCAAGCAACAAAGGAGGCTGTGTTCTAGAGGTAAAGGGTGAAATAAGAACTTCCAAAAGCCAAGTTGAGTATAAATAAATAACAGAGAAAACAACAACAATTAAGAGTCATTATGTAGAAAGAATGTAGAGGCGGAGATCAAGCATTTTCTAGATATTGTCCCAGGAGTTAATTATTTGATGGTTTTTCAAGGAGGGAGATAATATTTATCAAAGAAGGTACCATCAATATGGATAATGGAATGAGGATATGGAAATAGAAACAACAGAATTTTTATGCATTAACATTAGGGAAATCAGAGCACTTGCTCTATAAGAATACAAGAAAAAAGAAAGGCTAGTAACATGGAAATTTAATAATCTGTCACGTCAAATGCAGTAGCATGCAAATAAAGAACAGTAAATGCAGTTTATTTCACACTAGATCATCTAGATTCAATTAAAAATTAAGTTCCGTACTGATCTATTAATCAGACTCAGTTATATGATACTCAGCAAGAACGAATAATTAAAGGCAGGTAAATGGAAAATGGGTCAAAATGTGTCAACATTTCATCAAAGCCTCTGCCAAACCAACCTGATAGTTTTCTCCAGTATATTTGTAGAAAATGCAGATTATTATCTAGATTTCTGAAGTAATGTGGGATATTATCAACAGACAGGAAAGATGAGAGATGAGTACAGAAGTTATGGAGTGTGGACAGCTGCATGAAGGACAAACGACATAGAATAATTCTGAAGGGGAAGGAGGTAGCTGCCAAAGGTACAGAATGGCAACAAGAGTCAACCTTCTTACCAGTCTTTTTTTAATATTTTCATTAAAGAGCCTGGCATAAAAGTAAGCGTATGCTGCTGACAATCATGACAAACATTGGTGTGCATCATCATAGAAAAAGAGTACAAGATAAACTGGAAAAAGATGCATGACTGCAAAAACTTGAGGAATATAAATTTACTCTGATTCAACAGTGAGAAATTCAAAGCTATATATTTTGGGCATGAGCAGACACTCATATACTAGAAGTTCACTGTTTGGGGAAGAGAAGAAAGGCAGGCATAAAAGAAGTTGGCCACAGAATGACCAAACTGGAAGAGGAGGAAAGTGTTAAATAGAATACACCGGGGAAATGTTAGTGTTATAGGACAAGGCAAACAAGGCAGATGGAACTTCACCTGGCACTCTGAGTACAACCTGGCTATGTGACGTAAAGAAAGCTGAACTAAAGGTGAAACTGGGACAGTGCTACAAAGGTGTGCAGAAGACCAAATGACACATTTGAAACAGACCTCATTTGCCTTAGCCTTGCAAAATGAAGGTGGAAGAGTTATAAGACTGCTGTGTTAAAACGTTGTGGGAGATAGATGTCAGAATGAAAATAAGGTAACTCCTGAGTGCTTCAGCTGATGGTCAGTAGTCAAGTACGGTTGAAGGATGAGGTTTCTCTCCAGGATAGAGGCTTCAATTTGAAGATCTGAGTTGTAGTGTGTCTGCTCACAGACAGAAGGTTAGGACCATGAGCATGCATCATTGCCTCTCTATTCCCCATGATGAGTGGAGAGAGGAAAAAACCAAAATGACATCTGGATGCAACCTAAAAATGGTTCAACCAACCCCTATTAACAGTGGAGGAGATGTACACAACTGTACTTATATTTCACAAGTGTTCAGAACTTTTACAGCCTCATCAGACATCCTTCAGTTCCCTTTATGCAATTAAAGCCCCCAAAGGAAGAAAAAAAAAGCTTATTTCTGATACTCTGGGGGAACAGTGACAGTTTTGGTTTGAATGCTGAATAACTAGTTGTCAAAGAAATGTTCATAGTATTTAACAGTTTTTATTAATATCTTGCATTTTATTGAATTCCTCTAGGGCAGGAAATCTGGTGGAAAAAGTTGTAAAACAACCATCTCTAACTCCTCCATTCTCCTTTTCTTTTCTTTCCTTTTTTGGTTGATAGCTCTATACTATGCAGTTTTTACTGTCCAATCAATAAGTTACTTTTGCCAAGATTTGTGGAAGACATTGCTAACATTATACTGCATGTTCTTTGTATTAAAGTGTTTATGTCCTTTCCAAAGAAATTCTTCAGAATATAAAGGAATCAAGGCTATATGGTGAGAATGATGTAAAAACTAATTCATAACAGAATCACCTAAAATGCTTTAAAAGACCAGACAAAAATCAATACCCACCTCGTTCTTCATCACTTACAAAGCTTATTCTGCCAAGAACCTCAGCGCTTTTCAGGTAGACTTTACCCTGCAGGTTGCAAAAATAATTGCTTTGTGTTTGGGCTGGAGGAGGGGTGGTGGTGGCTACTGGGTCCTATTATCTACTTTGTTTTTGCTTTGCCATAAATATTTTTTAAGTAATCATCAGCACCATCTGCCACTTACCACTGTGTTCTTTTCACAGTGTCAATACTATAAACACAGTCTGCTCCCTCATTTGATGCAGTGCAGAAGAGTGGAATTAAGCAGAAAATAGTCACTCCAAAAATAGGCATTACTATTTAAAAGAAATCAGCTCCTTCGGTAAAATGATCTTCAGAACAGATGATTTCAGTTTCTGAGTCTTAAAGAGCTAATCTGCTAAGTGTCTCCAGTTAACTAAAGAGAATTCCAGATTTTACTTTTGAGACCATGGCACTTGACGAACCAATTCCCTGGTGTCACTAAGGTGAAGTTCCAGCTTAATAGATAATTTGGAGTTTAGTTTTAGCTATAGTTATTAAACTGTTATAAAAGAGTATTTTGATTTTCTCATACAATTTTGAGTTTTTCTATTTTTTGAGCATTTAACTGGCAGGATATTGGTAACTAATAAGGAGTATCCCTCAAAGCAATTACGAAAATACACCAGAGTAGTGTTAGGTTAGAGAGACACCTTACGCTTTACAGCCTAAACAGTAAATGTAAACTATAAAAAAAAAAATCATCTGTTCCTCACTAAGTCTTTTAAAATAAACCACCTTAACTGCAGAGCTTCTGGGCAACTGAATGTGGCCAAAAACTGAGATGTGTTAATTATCACTGTGATTTCCACCATGGAAGCATCATTTGTATAATGCAGGTGTATAATAATACTTGGAGACAGTGTTTTTAGGAAAGGTGAATTATACTGCACTGTACACCCTGCTTTGGTTTTGGCCCAGCTAAAATGCCTGACTCACTCTGGTATTTTAACACAAGTTCTAGACATCCACACTATTTTGCTGTAATAGATAGTTTGGCTTATTTCCAGTTGCATGTTGACACTTCAGGAAAGTGAACAGAATTGAGATTTTTTTTTTTAATATAACGTAAGAGAAGTCGTGTTATTTGTGATGGGGGGTGGGAAGATCCCTTCCAGGGATATTGTGAAATTGTCTTTTTCTCAGTCTTTTTATAACACCTTCCCTGTTTACATGTCATTTTATTCTACCTAAAAAGTATTGTTAGATTATAAATATAAATTCTGCTCCTTAAGTGCATCAGTAAGAATTTATGTCAATAAAACAGCAGATAATGAAAATAAGCCAATAGCCTGTTGCCAAAATTACAAAGAAGGAGACATGACATTCTAGAAAGGCAGAATGGTATAGAACAAAGAACAGGATGATACAGAGAAACATGTTTACTTCAGTACACATGTAGGACGCCCAGATACTTTGATGAGACTAATAAACTGGGGAAAAAACAGAATGCAAAACTATGCATTGCTTTATCTGGTTTTACATCCTTTCACAGATTTCCTTTTCTCTTTTGAAATATCACTTTTAGGTTTCTTGTTTATATGTGTTTAGGAGTCTAAATATCCTACCAGTTACGAATATTTTCCCATTTCTACCTCTGATCCCGCTCTTCTCAGCATTCAGTACTTAGGGTCTTTCTTCACTAAATCCTAATATATGTGTGTATTTGTGTGGGAATAATTAGAAGTCCCACTTTTAAATGAATAAACACGAGAAGTAAAGCCTTTTTATGTAACTTCAGTATCTTTTCTGTAGAATAAGCTCTTCTTTTTCCCTGGTTCCCTTTTGTTCAGTTGAAGGCTTTATTTTTGCCATTACGTATTAAGCCATATATGCCTTCAAAATGCTGTGTGCGAAACTATATACTTAATGTCACATTTTATATAGCATGAAACATATACTTATTGTAAGCATTATTCCAAAACAGATACCTTGCAAGCACTCTACTAGCTACCTGAGATTATACCATACATACAGCTTGTAAGTTGTTTTTTCCAGTTTCAACAGAGACCATACAAAGGACAAAAGATTAACGATCTGACCTAGTCCTCTGCTCTAAACAGAAGCAAGCTTCAAGTCCTTTTTATTTTCCTCCTTCTGGGTATAAAAAGAGGTCTACAAAGAGGTGAAATAGAATACTAGAATATATATGTCTGAGAAGACAAGGGGTTTAAGTGGTCCTTAGCAAATGAACCTCTGAAGTTCAACCTTAACTCAACAGCTTCACTGCTACCATGAGGCAGGAGTCTTTCAGTAGGCACAGGGTTATGCTTGCTAATGCAGAATCAGATTCAAGTGTTTGCCTGTATTTCCTTGTCTTTTGAGTACGTGAGAAATGGTAGAACCCTCAACATGTACATGCAGGCCGTTAAACATATATACGCCATACATCACATTGCACAGTTGACTATATTCTGTTATTAACTTTTTCATTAACCCATCCTGTATTTTCACTCCCTCAGTATTCTGTAAATACCCTCCAACATGAAAAAAGGCCAAAAGAGATTCAACCACCTTCTGTATGTCTACAACATATTTTCATCAACATAGTTAAGACTTTTCTGTAAGAAAATCCTTACTCAACTTTGTAACCCTACTGATTTTATATTGGGTTATTTTGTAAGTATGAAGGGCTGAGCAGGGAATGTGTTTGTAGCAGGTAGAAATTCATGGGTCTTGCGTGCCCATGGAGCATATCTGCAACTATTTCACTGCATACTGAGATAGGTGCACATATGCACTCATTCTACATATCCAAACCCCAAACCTATGGTTTCGTTTCCAAGGATCAGAACAATTAAGCAACAGCATTAACTATAATACTCTATAAAAACTATCCATTGTTTCATATTTATATTAATGTGCCTCTTATGGTATGCATTATGTTATTTTATTTTGCGTTTTCATCAGAGAAAATTAAAAATAGTACCAAAAAAGCCTTGTTACTGACACACACACACCACCCCATCCAGAGCTAATTGTCTTGTAGTACACTTAATGAGTCGTTATTCATTATGATGGTGAGTACAGGGAAGGCAGATGGCATGGTAATTTTATTGATTCTGTGATCCTACTGTAGCTTGCTGATTAAGTAGGATTGAACGCCACAGTTAGTGTGGCCAGAATTACATGAAATTCTGTTTTGATTCAAGGATATCAGAGAGTAACTTTCAGATAGCATTGCTGGAGAGGCCTGCAAAATATGACATTTTGCTATCTTTGTTTATAACAAAAAAAATACTGCATGCAGTCTTCCAGGATTACAGAATCACAGAATTGTAGGGGTTGGAAGGGACCTCCAGAGATCATCGGGTCCAACCCCCTGCCAAAGCAGGCTCCCTAGGACAGGTCGCACAGGTTGGTGTCCGGACAGGTCTTGACTATCTCCAGAGGAGATTCCACAACCCCCCTGGCAGCCTGTCCTGTCACCCTCACTGTGAAAATGTTCTTCTGCATATTGGTGTGGAACTTTCTATGCTCCAACGTGAAGCCGTTGTCCTGTCTCCACAGACCACTGAAAAGAGGCCGGTTATTTCCCCTCATGTCCCACACTTGAGATATTTATCAACATTAACAAGATCCCCTTTTAGCCTTCTTTTCTCAAGGTTGAACATTCCATGACTTCAACTGCAAAACTATTTCCACTGAAGTCACTCTATTAATTACTGTATTTTTTTAATTCCAAATTTTGATTTCCAAGTGTTATTTTTAGCTATTAAGATAGATTGAACTCACATAGTTGTAGCCATCTAGATGTTAGATGACCTCTTTGTATATGAGAGATACTCATATACATATACCTTCAGAGATCATTCAGCTCACTGTCCTAATAGGAAAGCACCTTTATTGGGTACTCTACCACTCTTAACTTTTTGGTAGATACGGAAATTCTGCTGTGTGAAAGTAACATAATTCACAAATTAACACTGTGCTTTAAAGCATCTACTGGCCCTATCCAAGAATGATGCAAACATCAGAGGTTTATAAACTTATTGTACAATACCTAGATAACTCAAAGTGTGAGATTTAGTCAGCTTTAATAATAATGATGACATAATCACTGTACTTTTAACTGAATTTATCACACTACCAACCTATTCTTTCTGTATTGCCCAATATATCACCAGAGCTGTATTAAGATCTTGAAGGAGTTATTCTAGGTCTTTCTATTGCTGGTAATTCATTGGCACCTTTTTCTGCATTAAGTAATTTATATATTATTATAATTTTTTTAAGCTTTTTTTTTGCTCAATACCCTTTAAGATGTGTAATTTAGCTCTTTCTAGTGATCTGGTTACAGCTGCTCTCACGATTAGATCTCCTTTGATATTAAGAAGAGTTTAAGCTACTTAAAGCACAGGGTCAGGCACAACAGCAATAATAGACGATCTCTAGTTTCCAGTGTGACATGGAATCTGTAAGACACGCATGTCCATTGCACATTATAATCTGCCCACAACTGCTTGAAGAAGTGATTTTTCTGATGTGCACATACATTGATGCATACATGTTGATATACATGGGAATTGTACTGAGAAATGCTATTTTTTTTAGCTTTTGAATTTTGATCTGATTACTGATGTACAGTGCCGCCAAATGGGACAGCTGAAGAATGAGGAAACCACATGTTCTATCAGTCAATCCAAAACTGAGAAATTTCATTTTTAATTACTACAAAGCTTCCTTAATGTTTTTCAGTGATTGTCCTAATTTATGATGTGGTTCTAATTTCTGCCTTAATCTAAGCAAACTTTCATTTAAGAACAGTTGTTACTCTAGAGAAGTATAATCAAATTTTTAGGATCCACTTCAAAACTTACACCTAAAAAAAGTAAAGTCTACTGTGCTATGCCTAGCATACTATGATGGCTAGTGACAGAACAAAAGGGAATGGCTGCAAGTTGCACCAGGGGAAGTACAGATTAGAAATTAGGAGAAATTTCTTCTCAGGAAGAGTAGTTAGGCATCGGAATGGGTTACCCAGGGAGGTGGTGGAGTCACCAACCCTCAGGGTGTTCAAGGAAAGGTTGGATGAGGTACTTAGGGACATGGTTTAGTAAATAATAGAGGTGGTAGGGGGACGGTTGGACTAGATGATCTTGGAGGTCTTTTCCAAGTTTAATGATTCTATGATTCTATGGCAAATGTCTATTGACTTTCCAGCCTTTAGGATGTTTAATACGAAAATTGTTTCTTCATTTAACAAGTCCTTTATAAACCATGAGTCCCAATGAGTAGTGGGGTTTTTTTGGCAATAAATTATTTTTTATCAATGATTCCTCTGAATCTATATGACCAATCTGTATAATTAGTATATAATTTAGTATTTCTTAAACCAGATACTAATCTCAAGCAGTTTTATTGTGTCAGCCTACCTGTTATTTGTATACTTAAGAGGATTAGCAATTAGAACGAAGCAATGTTGTTGGATGTTTTGTTCTGTTAAATTCTGAGTATTTTCTACAGGAAGTAGAGAGTACTCAGATCTCTACTGGGACATATGGTGTCTCCTAGAGAAGTTTTTGCCTTGCATAGCCTTTGGCCAAAGCCCACCATCTGTAGTTTCAATTCTTTTTCCAGCTGCTGGTAAAGGTGAAGTATAGAACATATGCTGCAGAAGGAGTAACCTTTACATTAGGGTTTGGGGCTGGTTTGTTGGGTTTTTTTAAACAGAGACATTTTTCAAAAATGTATTTGTTAACGTAAACCTTGGAAACAACTAAAACTCAGTTTTGATCAAATTCAGATCCAAGAAATATAGGAACATAATTCTAACAAGTCCAGTGGAGCGTAGACTAGTTATTTGTGTAAAGAATTAGCTTTCTTGATTTTGGAGAAATTGCAAAGCAGAACAATGCAGTCGTTCCCTTATATTTCAGACACATGCACTGATGAAAGAAACCCACAGTCTTTCATTGTGAACTGAGAATCAGCATCATTGATGTAGCATTTAAACAAATATGTTTGACATGCTGTCAGTTTTATTCTAGAATGATCCAAATAAGCTTGAAAATCATTATATGCAAGTAATAGAGAATTCTAAAATTACTTGGCAAGACATAATTACTGAACACACTACTTCCATCTACCTAAATATCATTGTTTTAACCTAGCTTAGGTCATAAGGGAAACCAACTGCATAGCAAACATATGTCTGCCGCACAACGCTTCCACATCATTTCAAATGACTTGGCACAGTTCACAGCACCTGCTCCCAGGAAGCCCAGGGAAGGAGCAGCAGGTAGTGCTTCAGGACAGGAATGAAGTGAATTAGTAGAGCTACAGGTATGCCAAAAAACTTGCATAATAGCCTCTGCCTAGACTATGCATGGTTAGAAACGGCGAAAGCAGTCTATGAGTATCAAAATTCATTACACGCAAGAAAAAAACGATTATAGCAATATAATCTAATCTAATGGTTAAATCAGCATGGTTGCACACCTCAAGCACTTCTAGTTGCTTTCGACCCTGAACAATGTGAAAGTTGTGGGACTAAAAATTTTAGGTATTTTTAAATACTATATGGCTGAGAAAGACCATAACAAATGGAGGACTAGCATCTGAAATATTCACCTGCTAAACTGATAGAAGGAAAAGTAGTAAGAAGACATGGCAGAACAGGAGGACATAATGTCTGAAAGAGGTGTATTCTTTTACAGATTGAGAAACATTCAAAATGACTCATTTGCTGCATTGCTGAACCTAACTCATATCTAAAAAACCCTATTTTTTCCATGTTTTACACACAAAGAACAGCAATTACTTTTAAAAAGACCCCACTTGTACATAGTAAAGAGAAGCAGGTTATGAAGTAGCTGGATACATTTTTAATGCTGAGATACACATCATAGGTAAATTTGAAAACAACAGAAAAAAAATTAAGCACCAATTTTAATTTCCTTTCATAATGTTTTTCCTTGTTGTAAGACTATAAACACCTTTGTTTCATTTTCATTTCCTTAAAACACGAACAGGGAATATGCTAAACATCCTTCCTCCCTTATTGCTCTCTCCAGAGCACTTGTATTTATATGCCTCTTCCAGGAAATGTATTTGACAAAGCATCAGTAGCACTTTTATTTTCATAGCACTTCCAGAAATTATATTCTGAGCCATAAACACCATTTTAAGGACTAAGACCTCATCTCAGATCTGAGAGGAAAAAAAAAAAATCACGCTGCTCCACTAAAAAAAATAAAACCCCCCAAATAAATAACAGATAGTCATTAGGCCAAAAGGAGAAGAGAGAACACTCAGCTGAGTTTATTTCCAACATAAGTCAACTGAGTTTGCCTTCATCATCATTACTCAATACTTTTTAATCTCTTAAATGGATTTTTGAAGGTTAAAAGGATATCTTTTTGGCTCTTAATAATAAGTTAGCATTAAAGAATCTTTTCTGGCCTATAGAAGAATTTTGAGCACATACCATGGAGCTCACTGTTCCTTACAAAGGTGTTCATTTTGGCAACAACTCCAATTAAAACTGAAACACTAAACTGGTCATCTGTACAGCACAACATTACTGTCTAAACTTTGTTATCAAGACCATTTTATCATATCACTGTAGGCAATTATTTAAAGAACTTTAAAAAGCATATTCAGGTACCTCTTGTTTTGGAACTGTGTTATAAGAGTGACTGTAACGGATTTGTACAATGATCTAGCATAGAACAGATGAAGTAGATTGCCACGAGAAACGATTCCAGATAATGGAATGATGCTAGGATCATTTCCCAAGTGATCACCTTCCAAATGAAGCAGACACATTCACTCACACAATCCCAGGTTTCATCTAAGAGCCATTCTGGGAAATGCTAATTTTTTAATTGAATCCTGGTCAGCATCACATTGAGATACAGGGTGCAAAGGAACTTAACTGAAAGTCACTGCACTAAACATCAATGTGAAGTGAGGATGCCCACTGGCATTCCCTATTTAGCCTCATTTAAGAGGCTTCATGTGATTTGTTTTTTCACCCTGAAAGAAAATATTGAAGCATATTGGTATGCACACGAAGCATATTGGTATGCACACAGGTTGTTTCAGAAAATCATAGTGAGATATGCCATTGTACACCAACCAGCCTAGCTAGATCACTGGGATTTATTTGGGATACCACATCAAATTCCAAACAAAATTTCCTCATTAAACATTGCCCCTAAACTTAACATCAACTTGACTGAGTAACCCTTGTATTCAGCTTCTGTGACATTATTTTAGATCCATGTGGGTGCATTTGTCTCAGCAGCCCATGTTGAACAAGGACCAACATGATGCTCACCACCAGGAGCCTTACCTGACTGACCAGGGGGTGGGACTCCTGAAGATCCTCTGGGCAGACATAAAAACACCGTGAGGACTGCAGCTCTGTTTCCTGAACATGGCTCAATCGCAATCGGTTTTGGAGCACCCTGAAAAAAGAAAATACCTATGTAACATCTGTGATTTCCATTACTTTTTCACTTGTACATCTTCAATTTATTTTAAGGTTCACTGTAACACTAGGAAGATACTTTTCCCATTAAGTTCTTTACATTTAAACAGATTGTCCTACCTATGCTAATTGACTGAAAAATGGGCTTTAAAAGCCCACGCTGCACATCTAACCAAACAGAAAAAATGAAATTATCATAAAGACAACAAAATCACACTTAATTTCATAGCTGAATGTACCAGAACTTCCTCTATTCTAATAAGAAGTAGCCATGTGAAAGAATTGTGCTTCAACAGCATCCATAACCTAGTCCTCCTAATGCCAAAGTCATAAAATGAGAGCAGATCTATATTGCATGCAGATATACAAAGATAGCAAATCTCTCATGTGTTTCTCATACCAGTACGTCTGCCTTCTCTGTGCCTTTCCTGGTAAGCAAATGATTTCTTTGAGACAGGACCTTGCTGATATTTCTTTTCTGCATATGCAGAAAACAGGGGCAGTGTCATTATACTTAAATAAACTCAGAAACTCTGAAAATGTTGCCTGTGCTATTATCATCTTACTATGCCTTACATAAAGCTATGATAATAGTGTCTTTGCTGGCAGGAGGTATGTGCTGTTACCAAGCATCTCCCTCTTTTTAGCTTTATACAGATCTTTCAAATTGCAGTTAGTTTTTGACTAAATAGTTCCTGCCATACTGTTCTCAAGTTACCAAGACTGAAGAGGACACTAGGAGCTGGAAAAAAGCAAAGCAGTCTACAAAGCAAGAGAATAATAAGTTTCTAAAATGACAATGTTTCCATATTTACATGTTTCCATGTTTTGTGCTCACCAAGAGATAGGCATTTCACTTGAGAGTTTAAATGTTTAGTCAAGCACTAAAGATATTTCTAAAAACATTAGGTCAAAATCAGCATAAGCATTTGTTTCTTTTTTTTTTTTGTTTGCAAATTTTTAGACTGACTGTCACATTCCAAGGAAAAATATGAGTTTGATGTTTTGATTCAAAATTCAAAGCCAAAAAACTTTCCATTTACATGTAAAATGCAATGTATATATAAATGTCAACTGATTCAAGTATACTAAAGAAAATGAAAGTTTAGCCAAGTTAAATACACTGCAAAGTATTAGATATAAAGAAAACAAAGGCGCTTCCATCATGTAAAGCAATTATCATTTTCTATTTTTCTATCTCCAAGTAACCAACATTTATTACTGCTCAGTGAAGATAAGGAAATAGAGAACACAGCAATAAATTGAACAATAGATAAATATACTTATTTTTTATTTCATGGTCATATTTGAAAGGCATTTCTGTACATTCATTTGAGGCGATAGCTTTAAAATAACCTGGACAAGGAATGTCATCTAATTTAACACTGCCGTGACATAATGAATGACAACTTACGTTCCCAACAAGTGTTATCAAAAAGTGAAATAGAAAAGTAAAATCCCCAAAATTTCCGCTAAAATCAGTAACTTTTTAAAAAACAGCATAAGAAATATTTTCTAATCAGTGTGTACTGGCTTTGTAGCATGTTATTATTTTTTGTAATGCGTGGTCTCAATGTAGGGCAAAGAGAACAGATTTTGAACCTGTGTAAACCAGTTGTATCTGTTGACTTGAATGTATCTATTATCAGTAAAAAAAATTTAGAGAGGTATTGCTGGATTCTATAGTAAAATGGGGAAAACAGAGTAAGAACCCTGCTAGTATTAGCAGCATTGCTTGTGCATGCACAACAGTAGTACAAGCGGATTACTGGGAAAGAAATGGTGTGCGAAAGTTTTCCTCTTAAGGTTTCTTTGACTTGCATGCGTTGAAGGATAGTGTAAAAAACCATACAAAAATAATGCTAATTGTTCTGATCATAACATTTAATAACAGAAAAGGGCTTTGGTGGGATCATTCAAAGCAGCTATGCCCTGGTCTATTTAAATCTAATCAGACAAGTGTAGGTGTAGAATAATACAACGTAATGCAGCCGTGACAGCAGCCTGGTGTAGACCTCTCTGCTTACCTCTCCCACTATTACATGCTTTCATTCACTCCTACCTGTGGCAGTTTTTAAAACTGAAGGCTTCCCAACTGTCACACACTTATCGCATCTCCCCCCTTGGACCTAAACCAGTGCCCCTTCATTCCCGCACTTCTACCTCTATCTTTCTTCCCAAAACACCCAAATAGGGATGCAGCTCCGTGCCAGTTAGGCTCATCTCACTTTGGCCCCGTGCTTTCATTTTCACTCTGCTTTGGCCCTGCTCGTGCGTCTTCAGTGCAAAAAAGATGGTCCAGCTCTAAGGCAAGTTCCTGCAGCAGGAGCTGTGAATGGAGCTGACCATGTGCCCTTCATGTCCATGGAGAGTGTGTCATGAATTGTGGAGTTATCAGTGAGTCCCATGCACTTCCAAATGTAATAAATAGATTTCATGAATGAATACCTCTGCATGGGGTGTCATGGACTGCCTGCCTTCCACTCTGTACTAGAACATGAATCCTCACACAGCATTAACTATTAAAACAGTTGGTATTACGAACTCAAGCACTAGAGCATTTAAGTCCTCTTTCCTGATTTGTCACAATGGCAAATCAAATAACATGATTCCCTTCTACTTGAAAAGGCAGGCAAAATGAAATCTTAATTTTAAAATGTAATTCAGAACACAGTTTATACAGACACACAACCAAAAGGAACAAATTTACCATTATGCCTTTTAATTTGGTGAATAATTACTTTATTATAAATCAAAATTATGGTATTTTCTATTGCTGTGCAATATAAAACCTTTCATTAACAGGCCCTGTCTGTTTCTGTTTGAAGTTTACACTAATGCTTTTCAAAACACAACTGGAGGAAATTATTTCTGATAAAAAAATTTCACAGGACCTCATTCAAACCCCAAACACAGTAAGAATTTTCTATTTGTGCTTAAAAAAATGAGGAATCTTTATAAAACATTATGGCTGAAAGAGCAGACACATTATCTTACCCTCACATCATTCAGATTCGCTAGCAAAAATACCCTATGGAAGCACAGAGCAAATGATAATAATTTAGATACCCTGAGGTTTGTCAGTTGTTTAAAGATAAATACATAACCATGAATCAAAGTTATTTCACAGTGACATAACATGTTCTCTGAAATGTGCCATTTATCATTCATTTTCCACAGGTTTTTTTGAAGAGATAAGGCACATGTTTGTTTGCCCAAAGCACTTAGCTACCATGATTTACTTGCTAGAATTATCTTCCTCCACCCCCCCATACAGAAAGTGACTTACGTCTTTGCCAAAAAGCACAAATGACAATCACAGAGTTAATACAACTTTATCTGCGGAAGACAGAATAAACAAACACTTCTTTATTAAACAATGTTTTACTCTTACCTTCCCTGTCCTACACACACTATGACAGACAGAAAGAAGTATGCCAGCTGGGAAGGTGAAATAAAAAGGTGAAGAGAACTAGAAATGAATAAAAGGGTGAAAGAGCGTAGATTATTAAGGATAGTGAGAAGAGTAAGTCAGTGGATGTGGAAAGAAGAAAAAAAGGAGACTGTGTAGGGGATAAAACAGAGAATGATTAAAAACAAAACAAAAAAACCCAAAAAGGATTTATTCACAGAAAAGAAGCATCAGAAGTTACCTTCCTGGGGTCCCACATTTTTACTGGAGACAGGGTTCTCTGTTATCCAGATTTTTTTTTTCCTTTTTTCTCTAAAATTCTACAAAGTCCTAACCAAAGTCCAGCTGCCTGCATGAGTCTGAGTTTTGGAAAGATCCTTCAATAATCCCAATTTCTTGCCATAAGAAATACATTTTGGCTGAATTTTTTTTTCCCTGTATGAAGGACAGGTGACAATACAATATTATTGGCATAAAAACATGTCATTCTCACCTATATTAAAAAGATTTCTTTCTAAGTAACTTAGTATATCAGCTTTATAATGACAAGAAAGTAACAAGTACATTGCTTTGTTTGGCTGTTTAGGAATATCATAAAAGAGCAGCTTTGAGAATTGAGACCAAAAAGAAGCTGGGAAGCATATTCTGTCTTGGAGGGTGAGGTGGAAGACAGAAGGCAGCAGCATGAAGAGGTGAGAAGAGCAAGAGGACCCAAAGATGACTAAGGGGATGCTGATGGATCTGCTGTAAGGGTTCAGAATCAATTTGGGGGAAACACATTGAAACTTTATCATCGATTTCTATCAATGAGCATATTTAATACTGTGAATACGGGAAGATGAAAAATGTAATGTTTTGGCTCTATCTGTATTCCAAGAAGCAGTGTCTCACAGAAGTGCTATAAAACTTTAGATTTTCAGTACTAAGTAACATCTATATATATTTTCTGTTCAGCATTCTAAGTTAGTTGCATCCAATTTTTAAAAGTGCATTATTATACCATAAGACAAATAGATCACGTAAGACTAAATGGCTCCAAACTCATGCCAAAAAAGCAATTAGAAAATTGAATCAAGGAATTAAGGATTAATGTGAGCATGTTACACCTGTCAGCAGTAATAAGTATTTTGACAAGAACAGAATAAAGTTTGACAGTGTGCACAAATACAGATCTGATATATAAATCAAGTATTAAAAGGCAAACAACTATGCATTAATCACTGTAATGTTTCCCAACTAAAAAGGTCTTAGTACTACTTACGAGAATTCATTAGAAATAAAGTTTCATCTCTTTCTTAAAAAAAACCCAGCCTGCCTTGTACTTTTTGTTTTAGTAATAAATGATGCTGATTTAAACTTAGTTTTTAATCACGGTATTAAAACAGAATTAATCTGGTGAATTCCACATAAACTAAGCTTGATGGCTTGGCAAATAAACAATTAAATCTGTTATGACAGGATTAGTACCAGACTCACTATGTAAATAGCAACTTTCCTGGAGTTCAGTGTACAAGACTTCAGAGGGGAAAAGAGAAAACAAGAAGCAAGACTGTGTCCTTTGAAGAAGTAAAGATTGTCACAAAGGAGGAAAGGTAAAATTTAGACTGTTCTATTGCAAGTATTCACATCTTCGTTTCTCTTTGCTTCAGGCTCCTTTCCTGAATTCCCTGGTATTTTCTGGGTTTCTTGATTTGTGACAAGCATGTCTCAGATTCAGAAAGGTGCTTCAATACTTGGATTTTGGTCAAATTTAGATACCTACATGCAGACTCAAAAGCCTCAAAACCCTATTTAACTGAGCTTCAACATTAAATTTTTTCCTAATAGCTGAAGGTTTCCTCTACCTGCCTAGGACATCTGTTGTGTCTTACACCAACCCTAGGATTCACTGGCATGCCTGCAGCTGCCCTGGATGCAGAGCTCAGTTTAAGTAGCTTCTTTCAAAACACGTTACCAAATGATGCTTTACAATACAGTTGTAGCTACTTCCTTTTAAAACAGAGTTGAAGGCAGTGGTAGCTCTATTCTTCATGGAAGGGTAATTAATCCTAGCTTTCCTTTTCTGCATTTACCAAACACTCATTTGAGGTGAAATACTCTGACCTGTAATTAAAGATGCTGAGTAAAATGCCGTGATTGCTCTGACCATTTTCAGTGCAGTAAAGGGAGATTTTTCAGCAGTGCAAAGGAGTAGAGGAAAAGAAAATTCATCCTTTCAAATTCATAGAATTCCACTGATTTAATTTGTTGGCGGCTTTTTTTGGCCATTTTGCTGGAGGAACTCCAAATGTCCCTAACTCAGCTGTCCTGCCAAGAGAAGGCAATGGGAAACTCCCACCTGGAGACACCCCCATCCTATCTTCACCCAGTGTTCTCCATTGTCATTTGCCAAGAAAATCAAAATCAACAGCAGAAAAATGACTAAATGCTGTCGCAGCACCTGCTGCTGTCTTAAGGGGAACCTGGCTCTTCTTTCAGAGTGCTGAAAAAAAGGCAATGCCTCAGACAGAAACAAAGACTATAATCAGTATTACTGGTTTTTTAGACTATCTATATCTAGACTATAGACTGTACTGCATTGCTAGACTAAATGTTGGGTACATATTAACTCTCATTAACATACCAGTGAGTATGTGCTTCCAACCCACCCAAAACTTTTGACAATTTTCTCCACAGATTTATTCAATGAGTCATGAGCTTTAATGACATAGCCACAAAAAAGGAAAAACAAAACAAAACAAAAACCCAAGCAAAATAAAACCACCCAACTTTCACCAAATATTTGTGTGCCAGGAGAAATATACTTTAGGAAATACCACAACAGAATAAATAAGCAAGACTGGAGTTCCGAATGTTGTTTTGGGGCTGGCACAGGAAACACCAGTTCCTCACAGGACACTAGGGTTTCAGTGAAATTATAAGCATCCACTAAAGATTTTCATTTAATCCATCCCGGAAAGTTCCTCTCGTGCAATTAGCGAGTTGAAAGCTTTACCTCATCTAAACCTGCAAGACTGGCCCAGAGCCGAAGTGCCCTGAAAGTTTTGGACTTACACACTGTACCTTCTCTTGCCTGAGGATGTCTCAGTTATTTCTAACTTCATGCAATGAAGTCCCACCAACTCATGTGAGGTATATAAACATATTACCTACAGCAGCAAAAGCTGGAGAACACTTTAGAGTACCTTACAATTCTTCCACCTATAATAAAAGAGTAAGTGCCTTGCTTCTATGACTGAGTCATCCAGCCAGCACTGGAATGAACCTGAAACTTCTATACTGTCTAATGGACCTGAGTCCAACAGGCTTATTGATAATAAAATGCAAAACCAAAATTATTCTAACATTAAAAACATTAGAGATTTTATTAATAGTGATTTATCTTTCCAGAGTAATGTTGCCCCATTGTTTTTGTAGGGTTTAAATCTCCATTAAGTGCCCTGTTTCAAAAGAGCTATGGAAAACTTCAAATATATTGGTACATTATTTTCCATAAGAAAAACAGTGGAATTAACACTAAAAAGAACACATCATGGTTACCAAGCTGTGATTATGATCCCCGTGAGCAAAACACTTTGTTAGCCTTCAATTTATTGTCTTACCTCTCTATCTCAACTGTATCAATAGGTAGTGGTAGGCTGTGATCTTTTTTGCAGCCTTTTCTGAGTAGAATGTGGTTGTTAGTTATCAGCGGTTATATACTGATGTTAAATTTATGCATTAATCTGAAAGTGTTTATTCTCAGAAGAGCCCTGTTTTTATTACAGGAACCATGTTTATTTGCAACAAAGTTACTCTCAGTTAATCTAGTAAGAGACCTTGTTTCCAAACATAATACTGTGTCATACAGCATTTCATTAGCAAGAGAGTTATGGATTGACATTCTGATTAAAAGCTATGAGAAACACCTGCAGATACATTTATTTTCTGTGGGGTTTCCAGAAAGAACTCCCGGTGAGGTTTCCTATTCAGCTTTCATCCTACTGCCCAGGGGTTGCTTTTTCTGAACTGTGACACTAGCGTGAACATCCTGCAGCTTTCTTGACTTTCACGAGTGGCTGAACAGAACACAAGACATTGTAGTTAAATCAAAATACCAGGTAGCTGCAAGGCACGTTGCATTTCATTTCTTTTTCTGTGCATCTGCCTATGCAGTTTCCCGTCTCCTTCATACTGTTAAATAAACTTGGTTTTACTTTACTTTTCCATCTTGCCCATTAAAAAAATGTTCAGGTTAATCTGGAGAACAATGAACATACCTTACAGTCGATGGTGTGTGTAGTAGTTGTACTGGATTACTGCCAGAGGTAGCCCCAAGAGCCTCCAGAACATTCCCCTATTAAGCTATATGAGTCTGATTAAAGGCTGGCAATGCAAGCGTCCAGTTTGTGAAAAGAAATTTATCTTGGCAGCAGCTAACGACATTCTGTTGGGAAAAGCACCCGAGACCCTATGTCTGTGGCATATACCAAGCATCATGTATCCCCAGATACTTTCCTGTAAATTCTTTCCACTTCCAATTCAAATTCTGTAAGACAAAGTGGTGCTGTGCAGTGAAGGGATGCTAATGGGCATTTGTTTCCCAGATGGGTACATCTGTTGGATCTTCAAAGATTAGAAACAAGAAGTGGAGAACTCTATTATTCCTCCATAATTCAACCTTAAAGGCTTTTGTCGATGAAAACTCACATTTCACTGGTGATAAATTACTGACAGTCCATCAGTATTGGAAGTTGGGCTCATCCCTTCAGACCAGATCACCACTCCCATACACCGCAGTGGGTTAACTTTACTCCAGACTGGCAGAAGACAACATGGTCCCTGGAGAGTCACTACTACCTTTTCTCAGGGAAAAAGGTGAAGTACTAGGCACAGTTCTGCCTAACTTGCAGGCTGACAAAGGTGGCTATGTTGGCAGGTAGGAGAATGCTGAGCTAAGGATGAGCACACTACAGGTTACATACATTGAGAAGCAAAATGAGTCAGCTACTGATTTCTGAGATGTCCATGAGGTGGATAAACTTTGGCTGTCCTTAGCTTGGGGTGGATCGTAAAATTTCAATCTGTCATTGTGACAATGAATCTCACACAGAAGGCAAAAGTTTAACTAGTGGGTGCCTTTTGTGACCACAGAGATCTCAATCCTGCAGCTGTGCAGCATCCTAGACTCACTAAAGCCAAGGTTTGATTATTATTTAGATAAACTATGCCAGACTTGAGGGTTAGGAAAGGCAAGTGACCTGAAATTATTATGCTGCATTTTGCATTTCTTGCAAAATTGGAAAGAAAATATAGTACACCATATGTCATCCAAAATACACTTTTAGTGAACTTTTCTTCAGCAGTGCCTTTTAAAGTTCTTTTGTGACCTCCTGGCCACACACAGGATGCCGAGTGAATGATAAATTAAAACATTCATACCTAGAATCATAATAATAAAAAAAGAGACCTAAATCAGACACATGGTGAAAACTAGCAGTCAGCAGAAGGGATTAAAGTGCAAATTTGGCAATATTCTCAATGCAGGAAAAAATGCTAATGGCACCAGAATAACAAATTGCTTTCTATCATGACAACTTACACAGATCACAGCCTAGTGAATGTAAGGGAGGACACAAACTGAATACCTGAAAGCATGACATAGCTTTTCATTTGATTGTCCTTTCCATGGTCCAAGGACAGCTGTAATGTGCGTACACCATAACCCAAACCACTCTGAAACAAATTATCCCTATTTAAGATTTGTAAGTCTATAGAAATTTTCATTCTACTGACTGTATGTGGATATTGTTGCTCCAGAAGCAGGAAGAATCAATGATAAAAGACTTCTCTATCCCAAGGAAAAAATATCTGAAGGGTACCTAGTTTTGCTGTATTATACAGTAGGAGCAGCAGCGTTTGTTAAACTGAATAGCGGTTCTGGCAGGAGCTGCTGCCAAGGAGGTGGAAAGGGAGAGGGCAGGCTGGCAGGCTTGTGAAAGCGCAAACCAAACCTTTTCAAAGGTGTTGCATCGCTTCCTTTCCTCTCTTAAACCTCCATCACCTACCCTGCCCACCCACCAATCTGAAAGCATACTTGGGTAGAGTTTTTCCACTTGAATCTTATGAATTAATTCACATCTCAAGTATCTATGAGATAATCCTCAGATGTCTAAACCAGCACAAAACTCGAGTAACAGAACTATGAGGATTTATACCAGCTGCAAATTGACACTACATTATTCATTTCTCAATGGTCTCCTTTAAAAATACCACAAATAGATTAAAATTCAAGTATTATCAACTTAATTTTGCTTTCCAAGATGCTCCCCATTCAGATTATTAGTACTTACAGTGGTAACAAACATATTAGAAACTTCACTGGGAATACAGAAGAAATGAAATCTACAGGATCTAATCTGACAAATTAGACACGTGAGAATTAGTGCTTGGAGAAACTGTTGCATTAAAGCAAACAGGATTACTCGCATGAATGAAATTCCTTATGCATGTTACTCATTGTAGCTTAACATAACTGACAGAATATATTTTTTTCTTTTAAAAAAAGAGGCAGGTTTTTTAACATATGAAAACAGGAAAAATAATGTTCTTTTAAAACATTACAATACCTGCATTATTTCTACTACACCAGCAAAAAGCTATTTGCTGAATCCAACTTAAGTCATTACACATGGAAAGTAAGTGTGGATGGTTGGGGCTTTTTGGTTGTTTGGGTTTTGTTTGTTTGGTTGGTTTGGTTTTTTAGAAAGTACCATATTCCAAGCCTGCTTAGCCATTTGAGCACTGCTAATTGAAAATGAGTAGTACAGAAAGAAAGCCTACCTCAGCTTACGCTTCTGCTCCATATGTGTTTCCTATGGAACAGCAGGAGCTTCTAATGATTTATAGGAGCTTCTAATTATTTATATTTTTGATTTTTATTATTTTCTTCAGTAAGATGGAACACAGTCACCATCAACAAAAATCATTATTCACATTGAATTGTATAGTCCTCATCGTTACTTCACGGCAGTACAGAAAAGTTGTTATTTTGCTTCAGGAAATGTTCTCACTTTAAATTTTACATTGTAAAATTTAGCAGCAGCGATGACACTTGAAACATCTTTTCTTCAGAAGACATACCCATTTTCACAGCAGACTGACCATCTTTTTTAAACAGTTTCCTTGAAAATTCATAATTTGTGAACTTTTCAATGGAGTTTGCTTCAAATCCTTGCATTCATTGTACTCCATCTCATATTTTTCATATTCAACACAATTATTTCTCTTCCGTTAATGTTATGCACAGAGTTTAATCTGCTGCCAACAGTTAAAACAGTTACGCTCATCCTGTACTTCAGTCAACAGAATGATATAGCACATATGGGGGGTTGGACCCGATGATCCCTCGAGGTCCCTTCCAACCCCTATGACTCTGTGATTTACTTTAATTCTATATGTAAAGTCTAATTTATTTTAGCAGTGACTACTATTAGGCTAATTATCTTGGATTCCACCCTGTTCCCTCTCCTTCCCAATGCCTTTCCAGTCTTTAGGTACTCTTCCCATGGAAATAGATGCCTCATATCAAATGCCAGAAGGAGCAGGATCTTATTTACTTAAACAAGTGTTGAGATTTCAGATCAGTCATCAAGCAGATGTTATTTCTGAATCTGAAAGTATTCGTGATGATTGTTACTATAGAAACCAAGCTTTGTAAAATATTCCAAACAAACACTTCTTTATTAGCCTGTGCTGTAACTACAGCACTCAGCATTACGCTGCACCCCATGGTAAGTTATCAACCATGCATACTTTCTTTCTGGTTATTTGCTTTCAATAGTAACCACAAGACAGGATTTCTATAGGTCTTAAAAGATAGCATATCACAATACCAGCCATCCATAAAATGACACACACTGTACTCATTCAGCACTAAACTCCCGTCTGTTTCATTTCCCCCCTCCTGTGGGCAGCCACTCAAATCAGTGTTTCCCTGTTCAGCAACAGTGAAAAACAGGAACCCACTGCTAATTCCTGTGGTTAGATCAGCAGCACAAAACCAGCAGTGGTTACTAAATGCCAGCCCCAGCCTCTTTAGCAATTAAACCATTCTGCATTCTTAGTAGACTTTGTGAAGCGTGTGCGTCACTCCAAAAGCATCTTTCAATGGCTTGTCATTCCAGAACCAGAAGTTTCAGACTTGTTGCTTTATTTGTTAATCTTACTAGAAGAACAACAACAGTGAATTGTGGTTCCACCTAAGTGAGTGGGACTCCAACTGTGAATGCCCAGGGCTGGAGGAGGTCACAGCCATTACGGCCAGGTGACTTCAAAACACAACAGACGGTGTCAATAGGAAGGGGCAGGGGAAGTCCCAT
Organism: Zapornia atra; assembly: GCA_013400835.1. NCBI lineage: Eukaryota > Metazoa > Chordata > Aves > Gruiformes > Rallidae > Zapornia > Zapornia atra. The sequence goes on from VZTU01011593.1 coordinate 62,147, forward strand.
TAGCCCTAACTCTGCCTGGTATTTTAACCACCTTTCTCTCGCTGCAATTAAGCAACCCACAGACAGATAACAGGGCAAACTTCAAAGAGAAGTTAAGCAAGTAAAACCTATCTTGTTATCATAGCATGTGGAAAGGAAAGCTGAATTTATAGATACGCAAGGAAATTAGAAGGAATTTTATTATGGGATGAATGCATCATGGATATTGGAAATATTTTCTCTGAGACCATTTTGTCTCCTTTCACGGAGAAATCCTTAGGAAGGACAAAATGCTACTAATATTTCAAAATACAGAGAAGTTCAAGATGGGTATGGTAGCCACTTCTGAGTACATAATTAAAATTCCAGAGCTGGTTTCATTCTCAATTTATTGTCATGTGTCAATCTTCTTCAAGTTTCTATACTGTGTTTCTATTCAAACAGAACAATTATGCCCAAGTATTTCAGAAACTTCTCAGCTATCTTGAGATGTGGGACAATTAACATTTTTTTTCCCCTAATACCAGTTCTATCCGAGGCTTGCAATTTAATTTAAAACTTAGCCTTGACTCATTGAGGATTCCTCCTTTTCAGTATTGTAAAACAAATCTGTTTTAAAATGCAGTGATGCAATCAGAGCACAATTAGATTTACATAAGAATATACAGGAGTATGGAACTACATGTACCACCAGTATCTATTTTAACACACAATGCTGCCATAGTGAGGAACGCATTAAGCAAAAGAGCGGGCATCACTAAGGAGCCAGTTAAAGTTTTAGTTGTGGCAATTTGTTCTTCCTGCAACAGTAAGATGCCAATAATAAAACATAATTATAAAAAAATGTTGAGCATGAGAAATTCATGGCAAAGGCTATTCTGGAAACAGATCACACACAAAGCAAGAGTACTGCAGGCATGTTTTATGAAGATGGTTACGATTTAGAAGTGATTGTGTGGGACTGAATATAAAGAATGCAATTAAGTCATGGCACAAATCCTGATGGACCAACATCCAGAAAGGAAAGTCCTGTACTTAAATGATATAGTTACAGGAAGGTTAAAGGTTCAGAGAACATACAAGCTACCTTTTCAATGGTAGTTACCTGTGCGTTATACTCAGAACATCTTAACAGATTCTGTGTATCTGAAATAAGTGTTTACTCAATGCAGGAAAAATTATAGAAAATTGTAAGTAACTACAGATAGCTGAGCCTAACAGAGCCAAAGCATGCCAGGTCCTCTGGATAGGGGCCCTCAAGGGATTACAACAGGTAGCAGCAAATCTGACCTCCTCCTACTTCCTGGTTTAACTGAGCAGGTTGCCATTTACAGCTACATTCAATTCGGACAAACTTCAGTAACGGCCTAGAGCAAGCCAAATCCATTCTCTCCTTTACATGAAGCAAATTAACTTTTCTAAGCATTTTAGTTGGGAGGGTTTTTGTTTTTTCTTAGCTTTTTTTTTGCTGTATTCCATATTGAGAGGAGACAACGTAAAAAAAAAAGCATACAAACACGCTGATATACTTCACACACAAGTACATGTCACTTCTAATTGTGCTGGCAGAAGTCTCTAGAATGTTATGTCTAAGCAAAAATGTAAGCATATCAAAAACTATGTCAAAGACCTTGAAAGACAAATTGTCTTGAAGCCTTCCTCAGCCACAGACAGAATAGTTTCCTGTAACTTTCCAAATGGCTATTGAAACGCGGTGCACTAAGAAGTTCTAGAGCCATCAATATATTTAAGAATTTTATAGATGTCTTATAATTCTTCTGATCATAAATTGACAAAATGGATTCTGTTCTCTCCAGTTCCCTTGTCCCTGATTTTTCTGCTGTGACATTTCTGGATGACTTCCAGTTCTGATTGTTGTAAAGTCCTTGTTTTTGCAGAATCACCTAGTGTTGAAATTTGCAATTCCAAACACTATCTCTTTTGGTCTGTTTATCAGCTAACACTCTTTACTCAAGCAATCTTTGCCCTTCACATTCCAATTGGTTTTGTCCTTATTCAAGCTTCTATGAATTTACCATAAGTAATATAACTTAAAATATAGATCAATATTTTTCTTCATTTAAGAAAAAAATTATCTTTGTGTAACCTTCAGTTATGGAAAGTACCTGAATACATAAAGAATGACAGCCTTAATTTGGGGGATTAACATTTAATCTATTTGATCTTCATATTATTGAGTTTTATTTTTACATTTTCTATATATACTTAAAGCAATTTTTCATTTTCACACTGAAGGCCTCTTCATATACTTGTAACTTTCCTCCAGTTTGCCTGGTTTTGGTTATTCGAGTTTCTTAATTTTCAGTGAACTGCTGAGCAAGCTGAAGAAGTTAATTGGATATATCACTTTATTTTGTCTTGTAAGAGCTTCTTATTAATGGCTGCTCATGTAGATGATATAGATGTTAATCAATTTGCATCTGTCCTTCTAAAAGATTCAGTTAGGTCCTGATTAACCATCTGTAAACAAACCCTTGCTCAGTAACAGGGTTTAGCTATTTATTGTGAACTAGCAAAGGCTAGTAAGGGCCTTATGCTACCACTCTGTACTGCTGTAAATATTTGACTTCTCCCAATATACAGAATGTAACTGGAAAAAGACAAGTGACTCAATATAGTTTGTGGATTACCAGATTCTCTCTAATTGATTCACTGTTATTATGAGAAGGCATCAAAACTTGCAGGTGTCTGTTGCTCCCATGATGAATCTGGTGCTTTAGCAATACTGAGTGTTGTATTCCACAGCTATAAGAATTGAGGGCAATAAAGATCATACATTCCTATAATGAAAGTAAAAGAGAGACAGTCTTTAAAAAGAAAATTAATTCCTCAAATAAAAATGAATTTTTCCCCCTCAAGAGAGGCACACTGTTGTGAGCATTTGCAAAGATCCTGCTCTTCCAGAACACCAATGGTCATCCACTAGAAAGTCCTTTATATTTTTGAGTTTTTAAGCGATAAGTTTTTCAGTTATTTTCCTTTAATATTGTTTTCAAAGTTGCCAAATACCTAAGTCTATACTGTAGCACTTTTCATGGGAGCTTCTGAACAGCTTCATGCAGGGTAACTAACCTCCCTAATAAATCTTGTCTCTCACTGCCTCCTGGGGAGCATGCTCACTTAAGCATGCCAAGGTAATGAGGATGTCTTTCTTTTATTATAACATCCAAGGCATTATATACTTAAGACACTATATGCTTCTATATATTCCACTCCCAGTGCGCCCTTATGGACCACATATGCTCACAAAGACTTGATGCACAGCCTTTCACTCTTTTCTTATGGGCTGCTCAGAGCCATGACAGAGACAGAGGCTAACTTATTGTTCACACTTAAGAGCAATTTCTAGCACAAAAGGAAACCATCTTCTCTATTCTTACAAGCGGATAACTTACTGATGTGTGTCAGTAGGCATTATTCATTTTTACCACATGGAAGCAGATCAAGGATTCCACTCAATCACATAGAAGGGATTAGAGCTACTCTGAGGCACTTCCAGTTCTGCCACCATACCTATTTCTTATCCTTCCCTATGCTGTT